>CM056600.1:41975823-42053323 GCA_029721355.1 Tegillarca granosa
ATGCTCCGGTTTTTCCGCCATCCCACAACTATCAGCATCAATATTAAAGAAAGTAAAAAACTTGACTTTGTCAACTTTACTATATGCTAAAAGATTTCTTTGAAAACTTGTTGGTTTAAGATTTAGGTACTATATATTAAACATAATTTGGAAACAATTTCAACCACAGAAAAACCACGATAACCAAACCTTTTATTCCTTCTAGGTCAAAATTTTAATTTTAGATGGCCATACAATGATGTTGGTATTTTGTTGGTAAATAATAATCCTTATTAGCCCTGAAAAACATCACAAACCAATACACTAGGATTGTTTGTTTGTTTGAATACGCAATAAAGAACAATGCTTTACAATAGATTTTGCATAATTGAAGATCGCCTCATATCAAGCGATATAGAATTTCTACTATGTTTTCTCTTTAAAGAATCTGGCTTAATACCAAAGATTTATGTTACATCACGATCAAATCCTATATTCAATAGATACTTGTCTTTAACCGGATGATATAGAACAATACTAACAAAACAATCATCCAAAAAATCCAGAAAAAAATTTACAGTCGATAGTTTTGTACATTTGAGTTATTGACTGAAAACATCAATTGAGATGACATATTTAGTTTAAATGCTTTTAAAGATGACTTGTTATATTTAGAAATGTCCTTCATTTTATTCCAAATTAAACCTGTCATTTTTTGGTCTTTTTAAAAACACTTTAGCCCAAATGTTTTCACCGAAAAATTTACCCGAGTGTAATAATACGAAAATTATATGACATCAGTATTTAATATCACGTGGTCAATCAAGCATGGTAAGTTTTGTATTTCGTACGTCAGATACACGAGACAATTATGGTGATTGTGTAGACTCAGTTTATAAGCCTGATTGTCAATGTATTATATTTATCAAATCATATGTCATTTTACTAAGAAACTGTATCCGTCTTTTAGCAAATCTGTGAATAAAATTAATGCTTCAATAACAGCCATCATTGTAACGTGCCACGTTGTATCAATATGACATTGTCCAAAAATGTTTATCAATTATATACAAGGTCAAAGATCTAGTGTCCACGCCAGATTGATTAATCATGCATGGCATAACGTTCTGGCATTTTGAGGTCGCTTTATTGTATATGGAACTGCAATTGTACTTTTCTTAAAAGATAAATGTAATTATAATTGTTTACTTTTGTCAGAAACTGGCATCACTCTAGAAGCACTGTGTATCTGGGTCCGGTTGTTGGAAAACTTCCTTACCGAATGGTAAACACTTAATATTATTTGTCCCCAAAGTCTGCATAAATAAATAAAATACTTACTTATTATATAAAACTATATCTGGTAACCATATAAGAGTGGATGGTACATAAATACGATCAACGCCGCCATAATCCGAAACTTTCCATCGTAACTTTAGATCGTACCATTCCTTAAGAAACATACAACAATACATGTTTAAACTGCTAAAATAACACAAAAACGAAATGAAAAATGCATTTATCATTTTTATAAAATCAAGGTCGATAACTCTTTTTAGCATTTTTGACAGAACGGTATAGGCTTATTGAAACATAAAAACATATATAGAAGCCACTTTTGTAAATATCCGGCAACGGATGGATACTTGGTGTAATTAAAAAATGGTATCCGGCTGTTTAAGTATTTTTTGGTGGTGCAAAATCGAGCTTTGCAGACACTGGTCCTTCAAAAGGGTACAATACATTTCTATGACTTGAAGTAGAAACCAACTTCAATACAAACGCACAATTCATCTATATGTTATAAGTCAATGCCAATAATATTTGGACATTGTTTCCATTTCAGAAGTTCATCTAAATGTACTGGAGTAATGGTGTTTAACGGCCCAGTCAAGATTCTTACACTTATATCGAGGCGGTCAGTTCTGGATAACTGAATAAAATTGAGGTGTTAAATACTTTTTTTAAAAAATTATTCAGTACATTAGAAAAATAGTATATTAAAATGTAATACAATGCATAAATCTAAATGTATTCATTGGTAACATTTAAAAAGGAAAATGACCGATGAAAACGCAGAAACGAGAAACCTGCAGCTAGCAAACTGACGCACTTTCTCACATCAGGATCTGGCCGAGCTGGATTCGAACCTAGGTGTTAAGAAGCGCGCTTTATATCAATCAGGCACCAAGGCCTATAGACGGTCAGCTGGCATCTAAACCATAAATATTGCTATGCATATTTTAAGTAAATTATAAAGTACAGAATTTAATTTAATCAATAAATTTTTAATTTTTTTTTCATTAAACATAATTTAAACTTCTGTAGACGATAAAATGTGTTTTCTGTTTTCACACCTTACATTAAAATTAACAATGCTTAAATTGTTTTGTAAAGTTTAAACTAAATTGTAATCATTAATCATGGCACATCTAGAGTAAAGAACAAATACAAAATGTTTTAAAACATTTCCAAAAATATAATAATAATCAACAAATTTTGATTTTAACTACAATAAGTATATTACCTGTCTCAGCCAAACATTAGTTGTCATAATTTGATCCTTTTCTTGCTGAAAAAAGGAAATGAAAAAAAATTTGAATTTTTAAAAACATTTTAGACTTCGAAGCTGGCAAATACACGCAAATGTAATTAAGAGCAAACTATTTTCTAGATGAATTTTTCTTGTATTCAGAAACACTTTGACCCTAATCTTTCGTCGGTTCATTGTATTTGTTCATTTCACAGACTCCCTGCTTTCTTAAACAATAATATGCATATTATGTTAAACTTTTCAATATGACAAAGAATGGTACGCTGCATAAATTATTGCATCAATAAATAGATATATGTTTTTATAAATCATTACAACACAATATAAATAGTCTTATTTAGTATAGAATATTATAAATTTTATACAAATAGTTCTACAAAAGTTTGTCGTATCCATATTTATTTCTTTAGTTAAATTTCAAATTGTGATATCGTATTTTATATTTTGAAGCGATTATGTTGCGTTATAGGAAGGTCTTTTAGATATAACTTAATTCTTTTATATAATTACGCTGAATGACCTCTTTTAATTGTGTTTAAAGTAGAAATTTAATTAACAGAATTCTATTTAGTAAAGTTTTAATAGTGACCGAATGTTTCTGTTGTAGAATGAGGCAAATCTATATGCAAACAAACAAACAAACAAATAATAATAATAATAATAATAATAATAATAATAATAAAAACGAACACCATCTTTAAGCTAGCCCTATAGCTTGATATGGTTAAGTGTGTCTATAAGCTACCACTTAGCTACTATAAAACCATTGATAGTAAATCTAAATTATCGATATATCTGTATATATAAATGTTTAATTTGAATTTTATTTAGACATTTTATGTTCTAATTATATATCACTATTGTTTCATCTTAGATCTGGTTCTCTAAAACTTAATAATAAAACTGGTAGATACAAAAATATTCCTAGAAATCAGAGATTATGTACTTGTTGTAATATACAAATGTTAGAAGATGAATATAATTTCCTTTCAGTTTGTCCTCTTACAGAAATCTAACTACATGTATTTACAAAAGTATTATAATTGATGGCCAAATCTACCAAAATTTCATTACTTTTTTAAGTTCTAATTCGAATACTTTGTTGTTATGTATAGCGAAATATTTGTATTATGTCACTAGATTTAGAAAACAAATCTGCGATATATAGTTTCAATTAACAATGTATACATGTATATTTGCTCATGTATATATGTCATATGTGTAATGTATGTATGTCATATGTGTTTATGTATGTCATATGTGTTTATATATGTGTAATGTATGTATGTCATATGTGTTTATGTATGTGTTAATGTATGTATGTCATATGTGTTTATATATGTAAGTTACTTCAAGTTTTGTCGTTTTTTGTCGATCTCAATAATGCTATAAGCCATTATGCTATAAGCGGTACTGCTTTATGCAATACAGTTTGATATACTAACAGATGGTCTTTAAGCTATCACTAACCTAAGCATCAAAATATTTCAAACTTCCTTTAATTCTCTTTAAGCTCATTTTAACACTAAGATGTTAGCATTTTAACACTAAGATGTTAGTATTGGTGTTTTAACACTAAGATGTTAGTATTGGTGTTTTAACACTAAGATGTTAGTATTGGTGTTTTAACACTAAGATGTTAGTATTGGTGTTTTAACACTAAGATGTTAGTATTGGTGTTTTAACACTAAGATGTTAGTATTGGTGTTTTAACACTAAGATGTTAGTATTGGTGTTTTATCACTAAGATGTTAGTATTGGTGTTTTATCACTAAGATGTTAGTATTGGTGTTTTAACACTAAGATGTTAGTATTGGTGTTTTAACACTAAGATGTTAGTATTGGTGTTTTAACACTAAGATGTTAGTATTGGTGTTTTAACACTAAGATGTTAGTATTGTTGTTTTAACACTAAGATGTTAGTATTGGTGTCTTATCACTAAGATGTTAGTATTGGTGTTTTAACACTAAGATGTTAGTATTGGTGTTTTAATACTAAGATGTTAGTATTGGTGTTTTATCACTAAGATGTTAGTATTGGTGTTTCAACAGTAAGATGTTTGTATTGGTGTTTTAACACTAAGATGTTAGTATTGGTGTTTTAACACTAAGATGTTAGTATTGGTGTTTTATCACTAAGATGTTAGTATTGGTGTTTTAACAGTAAGATGTTTGTATTGGTGTTTTAACACTAAGATGTTAGTATTGGTGTTTTATCACTAAGATGTTAGTATTGGTGTTTTAACAGTAAGATGTTAGTATTGGTGTTTTAACACTAAGATGTTAGTATTGGTGTTTTATCTCTATAGAAAAACTTTTTTTTTTCAAAAAATAAAATTTTTATAACTTATTATAAGATGTCAAAAATACAAATTTATTTCATTTTTTTATTTTATGTATGAAAAACGATATTTAGAGAATTTTTTTTCAAATTTCAAAAAAATGGGTTTTTATTTTATTTCTTATTATTCCTTCATATTTTTTTTAAAAATTCAAAATTAATTTTACCATGTGACCAGGTTTTAAAAAATTCTGAAATTTTAAACCACAAAGTAAATGTAAATCTATGTCACTTTATACAAAATATTTTGTTTTATTTTCATTTCATTATTATTAATATTATAATTGTTACAATTTGATCCATCTTTCTGTCTTAGAGCAAAAAACATGAAGATATTAAAGGAAAGCAAGAATGTCAAACCTCACCTGTAATAAACAGGTACGCAAGCATCAGTTAAATATTAGAGTTATTTGTTAGTTATTTGCATTTTAAATCTTATTTTAGGAGTACTCATGGGGTTTCAATAGTTCCATCCTTAATTAATTATTTATTTATTTTATTTATTTGTCATTTTACATATATAGACTGTTGCTGAGTAGATAGGTCTACTGAAATTTAGACCAACAAGCCGTGGATCCAAAGCTAAGAATATTTATCTAATATCAATTGATACACTATCATCTTCAAGCCATATTAAAGCCCAATGGTTTAAAAGAACCATCTACATTAAGACACCTTTAAGCTTTATTGTAAAGAAACTTAAAAACTCTGTAAAAGTAGCTTAAATGTGTTGTAAAAGAACTTAAAGTTACCAGTGCTTTTATCAATCCTTTAGCCCAACTTTAAGCATTTGTAAGCTTGGCTTAAGAAATTCAGTATCGTGGAATTGATGATACAAAGTTATGCAAATAACAAACGGCGATAACACAGGGCATCCGTGACGGTAATCATGTGTACTTCGGTACCTTGAAATATTTACCCATCTAGTCTTTTATCAATAGGTTTATCGATGTGAACCTTGTGAAGGATGGGAGGACCGGAATAATGGTCATAGGTTTATTGGTCAAAATACAAGTTTTAGCATGATAAAAGGGGTGTTAAAGTGTCGCTTTGTTAAGAAACAAATAGCAAAGCCTCGTTAAAGATTCAAGCTAAATTTGTGTTACTATAACGGAACTGAAATTGTTATATTATAATTGAAACTTAACCCCATGCAGTCTGCACAGATTGATAATCTCTTTTATTTTGTATTCCATTTTGATTGAACTGTTACCTTTGTGTCACCTACCGTACCTCCTGTCAACTTGTTATTGAAGCCTGGTTTTATAAATTAATTTGATAATTGAATTGGTTTAGGAATTATGTAACGCTTGCATGTGTATATTGTTTTTACGTTCACGGTGATAGATTGCAAACCACACATTCTGGAAATTAAACAAATTAAATAATGGGGTTCTTGGTCAAAATCAATTTCTTGATAATATTGGATAGCGAGAATTCTCATTAAAATATAAGCACTCCATACCAAACTTTAACTCAGAAATACACCAAATTTGTTCTACATTCGTTCATTTAAAAATTATCTGAAATAAAATAATATACGACTGAAGCGTTAAAGGCCAACCATGATAGTTAAATTGGAATACTTAATAACATCTACAAAATATATGACATAACAATCATTTAATGTAACGATTTGTCTAATGAGATTTTGTGTATTCTGCTGTACTAGATTTTATAGATACATGCACGCACACACACATACACACACACACACACACATATAATCATTGTACTAAACAAAATGGCACAGATTGGACCCCTAATACATGTTTCAGGTTTATAATAATAATAATAATAATAATAATAATAATAATAATAATAATAATAATAATAAAATAATCCAAAATAAATAAATATAGAAATAAATAACTAAAAAAAAGATAGATAGTTGGATAAATAAATAAATAAATAAATAAATAAATAAATAAATAAATAGATAAATAAAAAATAAAATAAAATAAATAAATAAATAAATAAATAATAAAAAATAAAAAATAAAACAATAAAAAAAGGAAAAAATAAAAAAAATAAGAAATAAAAAAACCACATGACAATATAAGCATTATCTACACGAATGGTATCATCAAGTTTCCATTAGGGTAAGTTTGTTTTTTGTATGCACATTTTATTGGTATTCCTCACACGATGAACTAGAAGTATAGATATCCCTAACCTAATTAATCACATATAAAATAAGTTCAAACACAGAAATGTTGTAATAATTACGTTATCTAGTATGCCAGTAATGTAATCACGGTGGGATCATGTTAACTATCTCCGTCTTGTCTTACACCGTAGTTCCTTACATAGACACCGTAATGAATAATTCTGTGTATGCCAATCATATTTTCTATCACGTTTTATTTGTATTCAACAAACACAATTAAATCATAATGTTGTTTCAGAGAAACTCTAGTAATACAAGTCCCCTAGTATTGTGAGATACATGTTCATGAATATTTGTAAAAAATTCAGTCTTGACAAAAGTTTGAGTTTTGTTTTTTTTTTATTTTCAGCCCTTTTTTACGTCACCTCCGTAATTTTAATAATATCATATATAATAATAAATATTTGAAAAAAATACTGGTTAAATTGAATTTTTTAAAAACTTGTTCAAATATGAAATTTACTTATGAGTAGTGTTTGATTTTTAAGGCACAATGGCAGAAGTTATAGACCGTTCATCTTGATATAGCTGCACATTCATGTTATAAATATCCAATGTTTGTCCACAGTCGAGGGTTTATAATTAGATATCACTAGTATCACTAGATTTAAACGTTTATCTGGTTTTTGATCAGGTGATAACTGAAAAATTTTGCACACATGTAAATTCTACGTCATCTTTAAACGGTTATGTTTAGAGCCCTAACAATATATATTCGACAAATAACAAATCGGAACATCGCTCAAACGTTTCCGTAGTACCCAACAAAAAAGTAAGACGGAATTCGAAAAGACAGAGCGATGTCGACGTGACTGCAAATTCCAGATTGGAAATATTGAAGAAGAAGAAGAAGAAGAAGAAGATGAATAAAAGAAGAGAAAATATCTATTTTTGATTTTTATTTAAATGTTTAATTTTTCTGTGTGCATATTCTGAAATACTAGTATTTAATACCTACATATTTCAATTTATACAATAATTTTCTATATTTAATATCCTTTCAACAGAATGTATAACTCATATGCAGCTCAACAATTGATATAACCGCGAATTTTGACATTTTATTTTATTTTTGTATAAACATTGACAATTAGACTGTTATATATTATATACATTTCACTCATAAATTCCCTAAAAAGTTTGATTATCTATTGCATACTGAAGTATTGTACTTTAAGTATACATTACAAATGATCCTCAATAACATCAATTAAAATATTTACTAGTAAAGAAAACATGTAGTTATGCAACATTTCATAACTTTGTTCTGACAATAGAGATCCTAAACCAGTATTTTGTTGCAAGTTGCAAAAGCCGATGCATGTACTATATACTGTAGAATCATTAATTTTCGTTGGGTTTAAAATTTCGTGCTTTTGCCTGTAAAAAAATTCTGTTAGTAAGAAATTTTCGTGGAATTAAGTTTTATGAAAATAAATCCCAATTGAGGGCAATGGCTAATTAAATTTTTCGATGACATTCAATTTCGTGGTTTTCAGTAACCCACGAAAATAACGAAATTTAATTCCCACGAATATTTGTGATCTTGACAGTAGTTTTCAAAAAGCCTTGTCCTATTTGTAAGCATAAGTGGCAGTCTTAAATCCGCTCCTGTAAAATGTGGATACGATTTATATACGATATATGAAGTTTTATACAAGTTTATACAGTTTTTATGTCATTTTACTTTACCGATGTCGATAATTAAGACATATTTTATGTTAACAGATTACTATAAATTACTCAGATGACCACACACGATAAAACTTAATACTACTGATCAAGTCAATAACTGTACTAGGAAACATATACTTCATGCTTAAAAAGAGTTTAGCATATTGATACAATAAGGAACCAGAACTGCCACTTTTGTCAGATATAAAGCATTCTATATAGTATATGTATTTATATAGTCTTTTGATATATCGATATGGCAGACGTTATTGAGATCAGCTGTCATGATTTTTAACATTATACCTTGTAACCACTGGTGAAGAAGAAAACTGTAGCACTAATCAGGTTTTATGTGATTAAACAGTTTGATTAAGTCATGAATACCGCTACAAAAGATCATATAAATCAATGAAATATGGGACAAGTATTTCAATCAAATCTTAACCAAAAACACTAAAATATGTTTTTTTTTCAAACAAGCCATCAACGTAATTAAAACAGATTATACAATGTTTTTGATAGGCCCGAACTATAGCCAAAGTAATCCAAATAGCTAAGTTCTAATGTTCATTTCACAAAGAATTTATCTTTGCTCATTTTTGGGTTCAGGCTCTTATCTTATAAAATTAATCGCATATTGTCTGTAAGGGTTTTGTAAATTACGTAGCAGATCTATTGCTCAAAAGAAAAGAAAGAAATTGATGATCGTAAAAAAGTTTTTTTTTGTGCAATACAAATCTTCCATCTGCTATCTTTGAATGATAAAATATTAAATAATACAATTACTACTGTACTATTGTAACAATACATTTTTTAATGTACATGTATCTCACGATATAATTTAAAAAAAAAGCATTATGACACTATTATCAAGTAAAAGTATTTCAGAATTCGAGTTGAACTTCTAAAAATATTGTACAATTGACTTTGGTATTTAAGGTCATTTTATGCAGTTAAAACAAAGCAAACCATCGAAGTATCTTATCAGTTTTGCGCATCGTCTAGCTAATAAAGCCCATTACAACCATTCTTTTTTACGTTAGATAATGGCCCTGATAAAAAAAACGATGTTACCGATCGTATGACACCAAAGATCACGGGCAAGCAGCGGGAAGATTAGTGTCTAGTCAATCCGTATCCCAGTGGTATGGAGTTTGATTAATGGTATCGATAAACAAAGAAATATTGTTCTGCCTTTTACTTTTGTCAAATGGGAATTTTTGAACAAGTTTGCTCAATAAAATGCATTAAAACAGCCAACCCAAAGCTAATAAAGACGTTAAAGCTATACTTGTGGGTATGATTTGAAAACAGTGAATTAAACCAATATCCTTCAAATTTGTTGCTATCAAACTCGAAAAATTACTTTAATCTCTAGTGCTTTATGCCAGAATAATATCTCTAATGTAACATGCGAAAAAAGACAAACGTGTTCAAATAACATACAGTAAGGCACCTTTTATTATGCTTTAAAATCACAAGGATTAAATCTCGCTATTTTCGAGGGTGAGTGAAAACCACGGATTTTAATGTCATTGAAAATTTTAATTTCCAAGGCCCTAATGGCATTTATTTTAACAAAAAGTAAATTCCACGAATAATTCTCAAATTTCTTTAGATTGATCAAAGACCACGAAATAACCAAATGAATATTAACAATTATTGTATTTACAACTCTCTGTGAAAAAAATAAAACAGAATTTATAGACAAATGCGTATTTCAAGAAAATTTACAAACGCGTGCTAATTCAAATTCTCTTGCAAATAAATAAATAAATAAATAAATAAAAATTAATATTTAAAAAGTTTTTATGTGCATTGCGAAACGTAAATAATATAATACATGTAAAAACATTAAATATTATTAAGAAAAACAGTATGTTGTATGTTGTAACTCGGCTAAAAACAATAAATTTATATATATGTGATTGTGAATTTTCCCGATAATATTTATTTTTCAAACTAAATAAATCAATTTAAAAAAAATTATATATCGTTCTTATCTACTCGAAGCCCGAATAACCAGGTGATATATCAAACTGCACTTTAATGGATGGGCAACGCCAAAACAATTGATGAATATATATGAATGTGCAACAAGTATTCGTCTTAACTCACTCTATGTTACAATGAAGACAAATAATAGTGTCATGTGCTGATTTTGAATTTCTATTAAAATAATGCATTCAAAATCAGCACATGACAACGAATGCATTATTTTAATAGAAATTCAAAATCAGCACATGACAATAGAGTTACGATAAAGTCGCATATTAACTGAAAACACAAATGTATTTATTCGTAATTTGTTATCATTATTTAAAAAAAAAAAAAATGTTGGTATTTCAATTCCAAAATATTAAATCAAATTAAAAGATGGACAATTTAAAAAAAGAAGAAAAAAAAAAACATTTTCATACATATGATCCTTAATTTTATTGCAGTTTTTTGTCTTTTTGACATGAAATTAAGTCAAGAAGCTATACTATAAGACGATTAATGATTTTGTTAAACCATAAGTTATTTAAATTGTCAACGTTAAAACAATCTCGTTTAACAAAAGGTTGTAAAGATCAAATCGAAATACAAGAAAACACAATTTTTCCTTAAAGCAGCTAAAAGCTGTGCGAAGTACATAAAGGTATCCAATAGTGACCGATAAAAAAAGCCAGAACGTTATCAAATTAGGTATTTCAATTTAAGCCGAGACGTTTTAAAGTTACAAAATGCACGGCAACTACTTATTCTGTTAATGAAATTAGTTTTTTGTGTGTACACGATACATTCCAATAAAAAGATCTTGATGAAACGTTTTACTTCAATTAATTAACAGAAATGTCAACTGTTAAAAATTTATGACATAAGTCAGTGTCTTCTGTTACGGCTTGATTTTCCTTCCAATTTAGTTGATTGTGTCCGGAACCGTGTGAATGTATACAAAAATACCAAGACGCTGAAAAGAGCATAAGACTGTAACAAAGAAATGAATACCATGGTGTTCTATATAAACAGTGTCAGGTTTGACCGAGTTTTTTCTTTTCTTTCTTTTTTTCTTTTTTTCTTTCTTATTTTTAAGATTATTCTATTTTGAATATATAATTTGAAATGTGTCTAGTAATAGGCCGATGACAAAAAAGAATCCAATTTAACTATAAATACATTTAAGACATAACTTACTCATTTATTTCAAATATTTATTGAGTTAGTAACGCATTGAAGCGAAGTTTTGCGAATTTAGAGATATATAACGGTTTCAAGTCACATGGCTTCAATAGTTTACTATGTATAGTTCATTTATAAATATGTTTGGACTTAACTTCATAAAATTCTTATTCATACAGATAAGTCATAAATAATCAAGCATGGAAAAGAAAATAAATTGCGACTTCCAGTATCTTTGAAAAAATCTCAAAAATATTATCCTCTTGTAGAGTACGTTATTGATTAAATCATTCCTAAATGAATTGATTATACAAATAATTTATAAACTATTCAGCTGACCTAACAATATAATGCATACATACACAAGACACATTATACATTATATTCTATTTGAAACCGTATGAGATAGTACAATAGGTTTTAGACTTATTGCCGCCAAACATTGTCAACAAATGATCACCATTTTTGACCTTATTGAATTATGTTATTGGAATTCCCCACTGGGTTAAGATGACGAACAAAAGTCAAGTTGAACCTCGCCAAAAGTACTCTATGTCAACATGACCAGTGAATTAATTACTGCCCTGCCCTGTCGTTAATATTTTTAATATCTTTTATAAATATTGTCTCTAAGTTGATGTTCATGATACAATGATCGATTTTTAGGGTTTCGATTTTTACTTTCTGTCGATTCTTGGTGTCTCAAACAGACTCCGTACTGTGTAAAACAAACTTCCCAGGACAATGAGTCTGTTTCATACAAAATTCACATGTACTCGGTTGTCTTAATCTAAATTGTCATTATTCGTACACTTGTCTTTAAAATAGTTAAATAGAGCTGTACTTTATATTTTGTTTTGGTGTCAAGCGTTCTCACTTACCCTCACAGTGCATTGTACAAAGTTACAATCTTTATTCTTTACTTTTCAATGATCACAGAAACCCTTTAGACAAAGGTTTAAATGTCATTTAAGTGTTTTTTAAACTAGAATTTATTATGTTATAAAATATTCAAGACGTTTATGAAAATTAAAATTTTCAGCTACTATGTTCACAAGGACATAAACGATTTAAATAATAAAAGAAACATGGAAAATTAATTGAAGTACATGGTTTCTAAATACTAAAATTAAAAATTTGAATAAAGACATTTTGGAAACTTGATAGTGTATGTCAATAAAATTTAAAACGGTATAAAATATAGCTGTATTTACTGACGCGACGTTAATAACCAAAGTTATGTAGATAAGGTTTAAAGTATTTTCAACGTAAACACAAACAGCTAAAGTTTAACTGCATTCATAATTACTGTTTTGTAGTTAGAGGAATTGATTTTAGCCAGGAGATGATCTCGGCTGTCTAGCTGTCTCTACATTGGATATATTTTTGAATACTGGTATTTGCAGTAAGCTTTTTAATAAACATTTGATATAATTTAGTTTTATAATTGTCTATCTTATAATTATCAGTCTGATACGTGTATGTTTGCATACAATCACATATTTAACAAATTTTAGCATCGACGAAAGAAGCTTTTGATTGATAAGTAATTGATTACTAATTTGGGTCAACCAGATCGCAATCCATGTTCAAATCAACGAATTTCTTTCTATGCGTATGAAAATCGAACTTTGTTTAATATAATCAACAAATGCATTTTGTTGTTTAATCTTAAATTCAAACTTAAAGAACATGTACATATTACTTGCAAATCACCCTTAGAACCGTTTTACTTGATAAGAAGTAGAGCCGATGTCAAGGTCACATATTTCTGTAGTGTACATATTCTAATATGGTCATACTTTGAATGGAAGTGTTACATTTATCATGGTGTTTTCCGTCAAGTAAACTTAGACATTTATATCAAGGTCGATACGTAAATGATAGGAGAAAACAGATGCACATAAGGAAATATGTTCACCAAGTAAATTGAAAAAATTCCTCACATTAGGATATGCTTAAATAGCATTTGAAATAAAACAAACATATCAGTCCTTGTCCATATCACAATCCCAAAAACAAAGTAAAAACTTTGCAAACTGGCAAAATATTTTATACACGTGAACTTCCATCAAGGAAGTGAGGCCTGGTGCTAAGTAATAGGATTGAAATGCATTACAATTTTTCATTTCAGATATCCTTTATCAATTTAATTAGCTACAGAAAAAATTAATCTTCCATTGAGATTTATTTATCAGGTCAACCATACGGTAACATAAAAACTTCAAATATATCTATAAAGGCATGGTATTTTATCGTTAAATAACAACACACATGCTTAGACACCCTCTAACCTTCATACGAGTATACTGTTGGTATAAAGAAATAAGATTATGTAGCATTCTATATCAAAATATGAGAAAATTGAGATTTATCAAGTAACTTTCTGTAGGTATAGATGTTCTTTGTGTTGGCCGATTTCACAGTGTCATCGGCTTTGACTTATTTCGTTTTTTAACCTTAAAAATTCGTTTTTCGTTTTTTCGTCTTTAAACTTGGCTGTTTTCGTTATTTAAAAAATATATTAAAATGTCTTTAAAAAATTATCTTTTGGCGTTGCAATTTTTCATTTCCCCCCCTGAAAATTGTATCCACACAGATATTCCGTCCCTGTAAAAAGAGAGATGACACGCACAATTCGATAACAGATATATATTTTTACAATGTTTGTTGATTTTATTTGCAAAATGTTTTGTGCTGTATAGAAATCTAATACAGTTTGTTAGAGGACCTAATTACTTAAACACATTAATACAGAAAATAGCCACAACAAACATTCTCTATCTGTCAAGTAACCACAAAACTTGACCAAGAAAGTCATGAGATGAAATTAATCTAAGACAGTAATTGTTCTGGCTTGAATATAGCAATTATTTTAACTGGTAATGTTGTATAATTGTAGTGTCTCTACGGATGGAACCATCAGTCAAATGTCAGGTAATTTGCAATCTAATCTATGTAGTATATTTTATTAGCCATCAAACATCAGACTTCAGACAAAACAACTTAGGTAGAAACCAAACTCTCAATATCAGATAATTAGACAAGGGTCTGTAATTTGTTGTTTAGGATCAATGCGATTGTTTCTATTTATTTTGTACTAAGTTACTATATAAGTAGTGTATACGTGCTTTTGCTCGTTGGTTTTCATGTTATATGTTTTATGTTTGATCATCTCAGAATTTTATACACTTGTAGCAAATATTCAGAAGGGATATGTGACAAAATGATGATGTTATAATCTATAAATGTAGGCAGTAGAAATGATATAAACATCAGCTTCGGAAGCTGTCTTAAATCCTCGCTATTCCAACTGACCATCAAAATTGCCATAAGGTTTAAAAGGTTATTTTACAGACAAAATAAGCCTGGTATATTGCAGATTTTATGATTGACATTTTTATTTCTCATTTTCGTCATAAAGAAGGATTCGCATGCTGCTTCGTTTTCTAAAGGTTATACAAACCAATAGCCAAATTCACACAAATATTAATATCATTGTAAACAGTTTACTTAAAGTCTAAGATAAAATGGACCATTTTCAGAAAGATATCCGAAATTGTTTATCATTCAAAACATGGATAACAAAGTTCATCTACAAATACTTACTGCATTTTAACAGGACATGTGGCAAGAAAAACACACATGTTCGTCAACGTTAACTTTTCTCAACATCGTTCAATACCTAAATACTCAAGTACAGTAAAAGTGGCTTCAGTGTTAATCACGTACAATATAAAACACCTATCTTTAGGACTACTGTTTTAATGTTTCTTTGCTCCATAATGCAACAAAAATCACCTCTAAATAATGACCACGTGTCTATAAAGTCCACATTCTCTCAAATAATGACCACGTGTCTATAAAGTCCACATTTCCTCAAATAATGACCACGTGTCTATAAAGTCCACATTTCCTCAAAGAATATGATGTATATAAAGAGTTTTCTGTAATATTTGTTGATGTACGGTATGGATGATTTTGTGAGTTGTTTTTCATACCAAGAGTTGTTTTCCAAAACTATTAATATCTCTGCTTCCTCGAAACAGTATTTAAACATTTTTTTTGTTATGTTGATAAAATGTAATAGTACTTTAATAATTCTATTTTTTGTTTGTATTGTGTAGTGTTTTTGTTGTGTTGGTTGTTAAAAAGTATTGCAAATTTTATTTATTTCAAACACTATAAGTTTTATGACATTCTATTTGAAACACTTATTTTCGCATGAAAAACTAACGCAAAAGGTTATAAAGGCAATAAGGTTCATTTTGGAAAACTGTTTGGTTGATTGAAATGATTGATTGATTAAATAGATTTTGACGTCCCTGGCATGACTATTTACTTATATCGAGACGACATTGGCTATAGGGAAATACAGATATTTTTACTTTTAAAGTGCGCTTTGGCCACTGTATAGTAAGAGTTGTGTAGCGAAACACATCTACAGTCACACGAGAAATTGTTTAACATTTCATCCGACTAACCTATGATGTGGCCTTTAAAATGCAACGAATGAAACATAGAACAGTATCTTCCATCTTTCAGTTTTCCGACCGGGTCTGACCCAAGACTTTAAAGTGGGTAGTGACTGTTCTATCGCCAAACACTCGGCATTACGGTATGAAAGTCACGGTATTTTCGGATGGGAAATTAAAATAAACGAGGTCCCTGTGTCATGGCAGGCATGACACGATAAAGAACCCTGCTGTATAATGCCATCATCGCAACGCACAGGCAAATTTCTGCATCTTTCGCCTATAGCTGGCGACGTCTCGATATAAGTGAAATATTCTCGACTTGGACCTTAAACACCATTACTCAACTCAACTCAACTTTTCGGTTTTAATGACTACCCCCACCTTACATAAAGAGATCGGACAGACCATGACCTGTTTTAGGTTAATTTTTTCTGGTTACTAAACATCTTCAACTAAAGTAGTAAAAACATTATAACCACACTTCTATTAATTATTTATTTCTGTATTTATGATACTTAATGATGCTTTCTCTTGTATATAGTTTGAAGTAATTTTTTTATGGAAGGTGTGTAACATTCAACACAGAGAGTATTAAATCAATCAACTAATTTGATGTCACATTTTGTTATTTCCGTTACCTACAGAACAGTCAGTCAAAGCGAATTCAAGAACACTGGTGTTCCACCTTTTCTTGGATCCTCTGCAATAAGAACAGTCAGCCCAAACTATATCAACTATAAATATACCACACCATATACCTTTCTCTAAAAACAGTGCGGTCAGCAAAACACTTTGCGTTTCAACTTATATTTATTCACTTGCTGCCGAACAAATTCCACTAAACTGGTGTTTCACCTTATGTTTCCCAAAACAATCAGAAATTGTGAACCACCTACCGTTTGTTTCTTTACAAACAGAACAAACAATTTATTCAATGAATCTTGTTTACCATATCCAAAATTCTTTACAGGTTCCATACAGATTGAAGTAGGGTAATATAAACATGTATGCCTAGTAAAGATTCTGTTCATTTATGTTGGAAAATGTCACTTAAAGTTGGCAAAAAAAACGGAGCATTTGAAGAAAACCACAGATTCCGCTAGCAAACTAACAAACTTTCTAAAAATAAAATCTAACTGAATTAGATTCAGACTTAGGCGCCGAGATGTGACGTGATTCGTTGACAATCGCTTTATATGATTTTGTCACAGCGCTCCAACCCAAACAGTAAAAAGAGCAAGATAAGGGATATTAAGCTTTACCCTTAAGAGTTTTTATTTATTACAACAAATCGTCAAAGACCCGGTCCCTTTTTTTCTTTTCTTTTCTTTTCATTTTTTTTCTTTCTTTTGTCATTTTATTTTAGTGTAACTTTATGAATGCTATATAATTTCTAAATATTTTACTAAAATAATTGTTTCTAACGCGTTTTTATGTTACAAATGTACTTTTCAAGCGCTGTCAATTTTTTTCAAATATAAATTAAGAAGAATTGATTACATTTCTTTAAAAAACATCCCATATTTATGTAAACAAGCATGCTCTATCCTTCAGCAGATTTGGAGATAACATTATCACTCTATCCACCAATATCATTACGAAGTAATTAACAAGTTCGTTGTTTTTTTCTTAATGTAAACAGATCAGTTGGTGCTAATAAGCTTACAAGTGCCTGTATTAACATTAGTCTTAACAGATAACAATTATTTACATTCTTACTACGTTATGTTATACATGGTTTTAATTACAATGTATCAATCTCGGTATTTCATCCGAATTAACAAGGATTATCTATATTACATATCAGTTCTAGGGCCATGTTGTGACCACAGAAAGTACATCTTGTTTGACGTTGAAAGTTTCCTATTGACTGCTGTGATTGAGTCAGAAAAGGTTATACAAATTATCCATTTTCTAATGCTGCGGCATGGTGTAATCAACTCTACCCTCTCGCAATTCAAGATCAAAGAAAAGTCTTATGAGGGTGAGGTCAACACAAACTAGCTTTGAATTTGTTTTAGTTGATAATTCTTGTGAGTTATTAGGACACGGAGCACTATAACACGAACCTGTTGTTTGAGATTAATTTTCCAAAGACAAGTTTATAATTATATCTATACTCAAAAAGTGCAAAACCCTACCATTTAAATAGACAAAATTATATCTACATAACACGAGTTCTTGAAATAAGTATAAGCAATACATATTAAACAACAGACAACACAACAAAGTACACGACTTTATACACGTAATGATGAAACAACTAAACACGAAAATTAAAAAGCAGGGTGACCATTGTTTATACAATCCCCGACTTTGGACAAGCTCTGGGTAAATGTGTGTTATAGTATTATCAAAGGGCCCTAAACGATCCCACCTATTTTACAACCAGTGTTCGTTCATTAAATTTGAATATTAAAAGTTAAAAATAAGCCAACCATCAACTACTCAAAAAACAAGAATCGTTGCATGTGTATGAATGTTTCAAAACTTAAGAAAATATCTATGTTTTTATTTCTATTTTTAAATTATCATTTCGTATAAAAAGGTCGAAGAATATCCTGAATAGAAATATTAAGATTCAGGAAAGCTAGTTAAAGAACAATGTTTGACCTATATACTGAGAGGAGATGATAACGAACCGTCCACCATTCGAAATTAAGATTCTAGGGCCTAAATTAATACAAGCGTTTTCTTTGCCTTAAATGTCCTCGCTAAGTTACCAACTAAGGTAGTTGAAAACTAAGCAGGGAACCAGTATAATAAGAATCATAAGGTTATTTTACCTACGTATATTTAAGTATACTTACTTTCTAACAGAACACCTTGTCTTACGTCAACGACAAAGAACCATTTAAAATGGTTTTCTAAATTACAGTTCGGTTTTTGTTACTGAGCCCATTTCACAAAGAATTTTCTACAACTTAAAATTGGCAAACTTTAAGGACTTAATAACTATATTTATTGTCAATATATACAGGAACTTAGGATGTAATTTTGAAAGATCACTAAGCTTATTTCATTTGTTTTTAGTTTTGATAAAAAATTTTATTCAGAGTACCAAAAAGAGATTGCCAAATTTATGTTAAATTTAAGTTAAGGAAAAACCTTAATCACGGAAAGGTTGTAAAACTGGGGTGTTGATACATTTAAACTGCAGGAACTGTTTGTGAATTAGAAATATCTGGGGTTACAGAGATATATGGGGTCAGTAAACAGTTTGTAATAGTTGTTTCCGACCACTTCACTCCGAAACAGTAAAGTACAAGTTGATAGTGAACCATTGCATGCACTAATACATTATCTGTACGGATATCTGTATAATGTACTGGGGTGCCATAGTAGTAGTAATTAATGCAGTATGTGGCGTAATTATCAATGGCAATCCTTACATTTCCGGAGAAAATAGTATTATTTAAAAACATCAAAGTATCATTGTTGGCTACTTTTACAAGTTGAATACCATTTATAAATCTCTCTCTCTCTCTCTCTCTCTCTCTCTCTCTCTCTCTCTCTCTCATCAATGAGATATTTCATGTTTCGGAAGCATGTCAATTAAATTTTCGTTCATGCTATAGATATTACAGCTCTTCACCGTATTTAATTATTACACTATAAAGCACATTAGGAATGTTTTATAGAAAGTTTAATCTATAATTTCCCAATGCGACTTATTTTAGTTATTTACATTTAGAATTAACAACTACTGACTACGTCTTTAAACTGTCTACCCAAATTATATACAGAACATCCGTCCTATAAACAATACACAGCAATTATTTAGTAAGATTGTACATTTATTATCTGCCATTGATTTTAGTGACAAGTGCGAAATGCTTAAAATTTTAATTAAATACTTTACCTTTAATAATCTGGCAATGAAAACTAAACTTATAGCTCATTTTGTCGATACACCGTGTGGTAAATTGATCTCGAAACAAAAACACGCGTATATACAAAATTGAGAGAGAGAGAGAGAGAGAGAGAGAGAGAGAGAGAGAGAGAGAGAGAGAGAGAGAGAGAGAGTCTGTGGTTGTGTTTGTTGAGAGAGAGTGTGTGTGTATGAGAGAGAGAGAGAGAGAGAGAGAGAGGAGAGAGAGAGAGAGAGAGAGAGTCTCTGTGTGTGTTTTTGTTGAGAGAGAGAGAGAGAGAGAGAGAGAGAGAGAGAGATTTTTTCATTTCATATAATTTAAAAAGTTAGTTTTTATAATTTGAACTTTTTGTTGAACAGATGTGATTTGTACCTATACTTTGTGAACATAACAATGAAATAGTTTAGTATTTATAGTATTTTATTTTACTTAAATTTAAATAGAAAGTACTTACAACATCAATCAGTTGAGAAAGTCTTATTCCCAGTTTGACAACCAATTGGTCCGAGGTATTTCCGACTGGACGAATCAACTTATTATATCTTGAATGTGTAAGTAAATCGTCATATAATCTTTTGGCATCGTCATTAGCCCAAATACACACTGGAAATAATCTAAGACACAAAATAAAAATTATCAAATTGTCATTTTTATAACACATATTTGATTGAGTGATTCCTAGCTGGTTTTAGATTGAGTTGTGAATATTCGCTGGATTATTTAGGCGCTGAAATAAGTCAATAGATAAATTGATTCCAAAATACCATTGTTATCTATATATGTTATATGTCGTACTGTTACTTTCACAAAGTCCCGCAGTTTTGTCTGTTTCCGCTATTAGCGCCATCTGTAGGATTACATGAAAAGGATGATTTATTAAATCACCGAGATTAAAATGATTAAAAGTGGCAAAAATGTGAAAAATTGTCATTTAGCAGAAGCGAAAATGTTGAAGGCCAAAAGAGTTGTAACTTACAGTATCAATCGAATTATACAAACATTTTTCCGATATTGATTCATCTATTTCTTTTTAACGCCTGATACTGGTGCTACTCGGACGTTATTAACTTCTCGCAAATTGATTTACTTCACCGTTAAAGAAGCCAAATTTTATTAAGAATGATTAAACGTGTTTTTGATTTATAGATTTAAAAGACTACCGAGTTCATGTTTTAAATAATTCGGTTTTTATTTCCTAAATGATATGACAGAATAAATAACGCAAAACAAATTACAACAAATTGTGATTTTATAGAAATGCATTTTCAGTTCATTCTAGATAAAAAAAAAAATAAACACTACGGTAATTTCATTACGATAGCTCTATTTTATTTTTAAATACCTAAAATGAATTACAGTTTAAGTTTAGTGACAACTGTGGCCAATAAACAATTCAAACTTAGGTAATTATTTTGTTTACACGATTACAGATTATGAACATGGTGTGTGTATTAACGATGCAGTTTACAATCGGGTATCTGATAATAGTCAATTAATGCGACAAAGAACATGAAACAATACACAACTGAAATACAAAAAGATCAACACGGGTAGATTGGGAGTCACCGACTTCAGACATACATTTAGACAAATAACAAATCTGTATCCTGCAATGTGGTGTAGTTTAAGGATTATAAGAACTCTGTGTTATTGATAATTATAATCTCGCCTATAAATTATACATGTATCTGAATGTAGAAAAACAAGCAAAAACGATATTGTATAATGTGAAAATATATTCTAAGGCAAAGGATTTCGATCATTCTTATGCTTTCTCTTTATGACAGAATAATGTTATCTAAAAGCATGCTTTCATTCATCTTTCAATTTTTACTTTGAAACGACATTTTTTTCTGCAAAGAATTATAACCATACACCTTTACAAAATGTAGACAAGATATTTTTATGACTGAGAGAACACTACGGGATACTGCGGATAGTTTATGCTATATCTCAGAAAAGGGAAGGGGGGGGGGGGGAGGCTCAATAGAATGAATTGATCTATACCTTCATCAGTATTTACTTCACCTTCTTGTTATACGGGACTCGGTGTTGAAATATTAAATGTACATGTATTAAATTGCAGTCTGATACTTCAGTGCTATAGTTAGTCAAAGAATAACCTAAAAATATGGTCGTTAATTTATGCCCAAGAGGGGACAGAATTGGATATCTATCTTGTTATTGGGAGGGTTTTGGGACAGTATTAGATATTTACCATATTATTGGGGTTTTTTGGGACAGTATTGGATATCTACCATATTATTGGTTTTATGGAAAGTATTGGATATCTACCATATTATTGGGATGTATGGAGACAGTATTGGATATCTACCATATTTTTGGGATGTATGGGGAAAGTATTGGATATCTACCATATTATTGGGATGTATGAGGAAAGTATTGGATATCTACCATATTATTGGGATGTATGGGGAAAGTATTGGATATCTACCATATTATTGGGATGTATGGGGACAGTATTGGATATCTATCTTATTATTGGGATGTTTGGGGACAGTATTGGATATCTACCATATTATTGGGATGTATGGGAACAGTATTGGATATCTACCATATTATTGGGATGAATGGAGACAGTATTGATATCTACCATATTATTGGGATGTATGGGGACAGTATTGATATCTACCATATTATTGGGATGTATGGTGACAATATTGGATATTTACCATATAATTGGGATGTATGGGGACAGTATTGGATATTTATCGTATTATTGGGATGTATGGGGACAGTATTGGATATCTAACAATTATTGGGATGTATGGGGACAGTATTGGATATTTACCATATAATTAGGATGTATTGAGACAGTATTGATATCTACCATATTATTTGGATGTATAGGGACAAAATTGATATCTACCATATTATTAGGATGTATGGTGACAATATTGGATATCTACCACATTATTTGGATGTATGGGGACAGTACTGGATATCTGCCATATTATTGGGAAGAATGGGGACAGTATTGGATATCTACCATATTACTGGGATGTATGGGGACAGTATTGGATATTTATCATATTATTGGGATGTATGGGGACAGTATTGGATATCTACCAATTATTGGGATGTATGGTGACAATATTGGATATCTACCACATTATTTGGATGTATGGTGACAATATTGGATATCTACCACATTATTGGGAAGTATGGGGACATTATTAGATATGTACCATTTTATTGGGATGTATTGAGACAGTATTAATATCTACCATATTATTTGGATGTATAGGGACAAAATTGATATCTACCATATTATTAGGATGTATGGTGACAATATTGGATATCTACCACATTATTTGGATGTATGGGGACAGTACTGGATATCTACCACATTATTGGGATGTATGGTGACAATATTGGATATCTACCACATTATTGGGAAGTATGGGGACATTATTGGATATGTACCATTTTATTGGGATGTATTGAGACAGTATTGATATCTACCATATTATTTGGATGTATAGGGACAAAATTGATATCTACCATATTATAAGGATGTATGGTGACAATATTGGATATCTACCACATTATTGGGATGTATGGGGACAGTACTGGATATCTGCCATATTATTGGGAAGAATGGGGACAGTATTGGATATCTACCATATTATTGGGATGTATGGGGACAGTATTTGATATTGACCATATCATTGGGATGTATGGGGACAGTATTGATATCTTCCATATTATTGGGATGTATGGTGACAATATTGGATATCTACCACATTATTGGGATGTATGGGGACAGTATTGGATATCTACCATATTATTTGGATATATGGGGACAGTATTGGATATCTAGCATATTATTGGGATGTATGGGGACAGTATTGATATCTGCCATATTATTTGGATGTATGGGGACAGTATTGGATATCTACCATATTATTTGGATGTATGGGGACAGTATTGGATATCTACCATATTATTGGGATGTATGGGGACAGTATTGGATATTTACCATATTATTGGGAAGAATGGGGACAGTATTGGATATCTTCTCTACTATAAATTCGGGAATATATTAATCTAGGTTTCAATATTTTGTTCTTTGTACTATCTGTTTTGTCTATTCTAACATAAAAATTTGTTATTTCGAGTCATTGATTACTCTTTCTGCTATAAAGAACATGCATTTCTGGTGGAAAAATTTCCTCTTTTACTTCTAAACATTCGTTGCTACCATTTAAACAACAAAATCATTAAAAATTGTAAGAGCATATTTAAACAAAAAAAATGAAGTAAATAAAATAAAATAAAACAAAATATAATCAAATAAAATAAAATCGAATAAATTAAAATAAATTAAGATAAAATTAAATTATATTAAAAACTGATGTATTTTTTATTTTTTTTTGAAAATAAGCAAGGGTTCTTAAGATTCAAAACAGTTGTTGCTGTTACAGTTCTCTTTGATACTGTTTTTTGTAAACATAAACAGTTATGTACAATAGGCACGCAATGTACAAAACCTCAGAGGGACACATGATGCATATCATACCCAATAGTATTGTAATTTGAAATCAAAATTTACTCAAATAACAGCTTTATTCATGTTGATACTACCCTTTCTGTATTGATTAGGTCTGATTAACAGGAATGTAACACGATACTGACACCAGGGCATGTAACGAACTTGTTTAATCAATAGAACACTTATTGAGTGAATTAGTAAGAAGTTAAACCTGACACAAAGATATATATATATATATATATATATATATATATATATATATATATATATATATATATATATATATATATATATATATAACAAGAATTCCACGGAATTAAATGTCTCGCCTGGCTAGTTTTGATCGAGTAGAAAATACATTACTTTAACATAAACTTTCACACTTTGAAACGCCGCCGCCGCCGCCGCCTACCACATGCGGGAGAAGTAACACCTAAGTCTCGCCTTATAGCAATGCCAGGCTCGACATTGAAGAAAACACAAGTCGATACAAGGATGATTTGTAATAAACAGTGTTCCTGTTTTATTACAAAATTTCAGATCAATGTAAATTTATTGATAACATCGATATCGGACTCTCTTGTCGGAAAAGAAAAAAGAAAGGAAAAAATTTAACCGGAATAAATGTGAATAAATAGATGACACTTTGGCTAATATCTTAGTTGTAAAAATAAGATACCATTTAATATTCTAGCATTTTATAACAAACTCGTTCTATTGATAAAACTCAAACATATGAGATAATAATATAATTACGAAAGTTTTTCAATATTTATTAAACAAATGGTGAGCATGTTGTCTGATTTTTAATTTTTTTCAAGTTTTGAACAGTTTATTCTTTTGAACCTTTAAGCGGAATTTTAACCTTTATTCTTTAAATCTGTACAACCAGACGTTTTTAAGTACTATAGCTTGAAAACTTAAACAAGAATAACTTAAACTTTCCTTATACCATTTAAGAACTAAAACAACAAATGAGAATAAAGATGTCAGTGAATTACTACATGATAGTTACTAAGCACATTAAATATCTCCTACATTTTGTTTTTATGGATTTTAATTTCAATTAACTAAATGTGTAATCTTCAAAATGTCATTTGTCTTTAATACAGCATCAGTTCTTCAAGATAAAGCAAAAATAAAAACTAAAGCATCACTATAACAGCTTATCTCATTGCCCTTGGTTATATAATTCTGAGGAACAATCAATTTTTTTCTCTTCACAATGCCAGAAGAGCATTTTAAAAGGGCTTCAAATGCTGTAACTAAATACATAGATCACAAAATTAAATCATTTTTTTTCTGTATAACACGTAACTGTATGGTTTCTGTACCAGACCCGATTTCCAAAGTGGCACAAGGTTTAAAACCGGGCTAAACAATGCTTATATAGATGCAATTAGTAATATTTCTCTAGTAAATATATAACACAAATATCTGTAAAAATTTCGATGTGCCATATGTGCACATTTCGGAAAAATTCCTCATCAGTAACACTAGGGGCCGCAAAGTTTGATAGATTAAAACATAAGCGAAACAGTTGCAAATTAATGAATCTAAAGTCCTTAAATTATATGAATTCAAATTCAGTTAAAAATGCTTGTTAGTAATAAGCATTGGTAATGTTTAAAATCAAAAGTAAAATTAGTAATATTTCTCTAGTAAAACGTTATTTAATTCATGAAATGAGAAGGGTGTTTTTTATTAGCGTGTGTTCGTGCAAAGTCATTCAATTACACGTACATGTAGATTTTGATGAACCTTGAAATTGAATTAATGACCGCTCATGATTTTTAGATGAATTAATTGCTTTGATTGGTTGGCTTTTGATACAGACTGATAAGTTTAGTACCTTTTATTTAGGTTCATATAGATATTCCCTCTGGTCCTGTATTTAAATCCAAGAAATTTGTTTTTATATTAAGATACGTGGCTGTTTTAGAACTAATGGTACGATCTATAAACATATGATCTCAAATTGTTAAGATCAGGAACCAGTTATTTACTCGTTCGTTAATGACCAAAAACATTGTGTAAATTTGACACAATAATAAGTAATATATTGACAGTCTTTATTGTCGTTTTTGTTTATTTTTTTCTTATTTTATTTACTTATTTATTCAATATCTACCGTAAACAAATAAGGTGGTTATTGATCAAACGGGTGTATTTGATATATATCACTATATCGTACGTCACACAGAAACATTGCAATTTCAGCTTTTACGTGGATTACATTAAGATAATTAAGGATGAACTCAGATACTTGGTTTGTATGCCGAACGTTTTTTCTAAGAAAGAACTTGTCTGATTATTTTTGCATGTTTCAAAAGACAATGTTACACTTGACATAAAGATTTTCAATGTTCAAAACAAACAGCGGGGTAGCATGGACATGTCTACTGTCTTATTCAATATAAGTTAAGATTAAAAAAAACTTTTTTTTCTGACAAGAATAAGAAATGAAATATTTGAAATACAACAATATCAAGTGCTGACAAATATGTAGTTTACGTAGCTGTTAGCAATTTATGAATTAGGTCTTAAAATCACGAATTGAACAGACTACAGACTCCAGGCTCTACTATATCCAATAATCATTGAATTTGACTAAAACATTTTAAATTTTTGAGACAGTGTGACACATTAAACTATCTAATGCCGAAAAAACCAGTTTGTAGCGACTTAGACAGGCGTCTGATTAAGTTTCATCGTAATATATCTTTTAATTTTGGAGAAGTCAAAATAATTGTTGACTATCCAAACTTTCACATACACTTACATACGCTGCGTATTGACATACAATTATAAACATACACTGTGCAGTTCGGCCAGATGACGAACCCCCCCCCCCCCCCCCGTAAAAAAGCATATCTTATTTTACACGGTAATATAAATTAACAACAGCTATGCAAATAGATATGAAAAGAATAGCAGTAACACTTGAACAAAAAACAGCAAAGAACTACATAATAAATATACATTGACTTAATCGAGCAGTCTCAACACGAAACAAAGCTACCGTTTTGTATATTATCCGAAATTTCCAAGTCAATAAAAGAATTATAGTAAGCTTTTATAAGACAATCACATAATTATGCTAGGTTCTCGGATCACTGTTTGGTAAAATAATGTTTATTTTAATTTCATTCTTTTTATTTACAGACTTCTGGTTATAGAATAGAAGGCATGATTCGAGGTCCTATGGTAGTATTTAAACTTCCTGTCTATACACAGCTTTGTCATCCCATAGTCGGTATTTTACCCAGTGATACAAATAGAATTTCCTTATGTTCTGTTTCCTTCATTCGAACTTGTCTTTTATTTTATTTCATTTCATTTCATTTCATTTCATTAATTTTATTTTATTCTATTTTATTTCATTTCATTTCATTTCATTAATTTTATTTTATTTTATTTTATTTCATTTCATTTCATATCATTTCATTTCATTTCAATTTATTTATTTATTTATTTGTTGTTTATAGTGTTTTATATGGTCAAGTAACATAAAACATTGCATTCATTGTCAATGGTTCTTATTTCTGTTAAGTACTGGTGATATTCCCAATCAATATAAGACAGGGATCAAAAGTATCAAGTGAAATGATTAAACAATTTATGTTTAGTATAAATCGTTGTAAATGTCATTATTTGACAGTTATCATGTCAAAAAGGTTAGAAATTAAACTGAATAGCAACGGAAATAATATAATCTGAACTTCAATAGATACTGTTGTCTGTCTTACAGGGGTTTATTATCATAACGTACCACTTTGGTTGTATATAACTGTTAGAATTATTCAACAGATATCACCAAAATCTGATTTTTATCTTGATAATTTAGTTTCTTACGGATAAGTTTCTTTGCAACTTAAAACGTCGCTGTTTAAATTCTAATTTGCAACAAAGTACACCGGTGTTTAATTTCCAATATGCAACAAACTTGTTTTTTGAAAATACAGTTGCCATTAAAAACAAGAAAATAATTTTCTGTAACAAGTATTTAATTTACAAATTCAGTGTTTTGAATAATACTTCTGTCATAAGGCATTTTTTAAATTTTTTATCGTGAAATACATTTTTAAAAATGCATTATGACACACGATAGAATTAAAAAATGCATTTGACACTTCTGGTATCGGTTGGAATTTTCTTTTCTTAAAAATTCAGTAGACTATTGGTTTGTTTTATCTCTCCGTCTATATTCTTACAGGTAAGTTAAATAAAACTTATCAATAAATAACACCTACACATTATTATTTTATTGTTTTAAAAAGGATTTCTTCAATAACCCAAACATTCGCTCCACAAGAAAAATTCAATTTCTTCCGTCTACATTTTCTACAGTAAGCTGAATAAATATTATTGAAATCCGATAAATAAAATAAATATCATCAATATTTAACCGAAGTGATTTTGAACCGTCTTTGACTTTTAATTATGTTTTAAGAGTATCAGACAAGTGTCTAAACAGTCTTAAAAATATAATTATTCTGACAACTTAAACCAACTAAAATAAGATTATTATTCTTATTATTATAAATACCATATCTATTTATTTTTTATATATATTCAAAATATAAACAGTACAGACAAATGTTTAGAAACAAGATTTCTAAAGTTTGTGAACCTTAAACAAAGTAGGTGGTATTTCAAAACAACCAAATCATTAACACAATATTTTTTTGTACTACAATTATTTATGTTTATAAATTTCGAAAATTAGTTATAAATATTAAATATTTCTGATATAAATTTTGCTGTTTGGTCAGCATGCTTGTGTAATATATGTAATGACCATGGCGTATAATGTTACAATTAATTCCTAATTTAGATTTTTAGATTTTACTGTACTTAAATCTGGAAAATTTGAAATTCCAATAATTTTGTTTATGGTCAAGATATTTAGATATTCGATGTGTCATTTTGAAGAACACCTTAAGCATATTTCACATATATAAATTTTAATTCATCTAAAAGTTCTTTTTCTGGTTATATACAAGATTGACAACATTTACTCAACTGAATTTGAGCAAAATCATTTTTTAGGAATGATTGTGAAACTGGGACCTGGCTTCAATAAGTATAAAAATGGAGAATGATTTTAGATTGTCTCTTATTTTACTTCATTGTGTTATAAAAAATAGAATATATCAAATTGGTTTAAGAAGGAAATATTTATGTTATATTTTCTCTAACTTTAAATTCGCACCGATTACTAATACTTCCTTGATGGAAGTTCACGTGTAATATTAAATTTGCCAGTTTTCAAAGTTTTTACTTTTTTGGTGTGGGGGTGAGGTGGGGTTGTGATTTGGACATGGGCTGGTATGTTTATGTTTTATTTTTATTATTGTAAAGAAGCAAATTTATTTTACAGTTAAATGGTTTTATTTAAAATAAGCCGCTTAAGTGTTTGATAAATAAGCAAATACATCTTGTTGATGTTTAATCGTTAACATTATTATTATTATTATTATTATTATTATTACATTCAAGTATTTGCGTAATTCAGTCATTCAGAAAGCAAACCTTTAAATAATATGAGACAAACTATTATTTAGTTGTTTTTGTTGAGCCTGGCATTGCTATAAGGCGAGACTTAGGTGTTACTTTTGGTAACGTCGTAGTAGGCGGTGGCAGTGGCGTGTCAAAATGTGAAAGTTTATGTTACAGTAATGTATTTTCTACATTATAAAAAAAAAAACTAACCAGGCGAGACATTTAAATCCGTGGAATTCTTGTTGTAAATCTAATCTGTTAGTTCATGAAATATGTTCACATATTCGATTGTCGTTCATCTAATGACAGATTTATAAATTCGTACTTTGAATTTTAAACGTATATGGTGGGCATATAAAACGAACAAAAATAAGACTGTACACTTGGTTAATGGTGATATTTTGTTTGATTTTATATAAGATATTAAACAATGTTGAACCTGTTTCATTCTGTGCCTGATTACTTTGTTAAATAAGTTTGAGTTCGTAAGTGGAAATTGAAAAATTAATTAAACAAAATGTTCCAATTGCATATAAGCAATATAAACCGGTTAAAACCAGTTATTGAATGTAATTTTATAGACATTATGACTTAAAATTCAAAATCATTTGCTTAAACACAAAAAACACATTTTTAACTAACAAAATCAGTTTAAAACAATTTTCCTCTAATGATCATATTAGTCCAAATCAAAAGTTGTTAAACATAACAAACATCAGACATCTCTCTCTCTCTCTCTCTCTCTCTCTCTCTCTCTCTCTCTCTCTCTCTCTCTCTCTCTCTCTCAATTTCATGTAAATATCTATTGTCACTTTAAGTAAAATTAGTCCAAGACAATAATGACATGATCACTATGTATAATTTTAGAGTTGTAATTAAGATGTATTATTGTATAAGTCGGTGACAAACTCTATATCTCTACAATACACAAAGATGTGATAATTGATATAAAAAAAGAAACACCATTATAATAAAATTGTGTTTATGCTTTTTTTATAACAATATATAGGTTTATTATTAGCTTTATGGATACTACGCGTCTATTTGACACGTTTTATTAAATAAGCAACGCAGTAATTCAGTGATAACAGTTGATTCTGGAAATGCTTTCTGCTAAGCTAACCGTGGGTTATTTAAAATGGCCATACAATGTAGATGATTGCATTCTAAACATTTAAATGAAGAAAATAGAGAGAAAGTTAATACCTTACAGAGACAGTTGAAGGACAGAAAAGCCTTATTTTATGTTTTTGCAAAAAAGTTATATTCTTTAAAGGAAACGTCTTTTAATCCTTAAAATCTTAAAAAATTAAAATGATGGATAAATCCTTATAATTTAAATATTTTTATCAGTTCATCATACCTCTTAATTGTTTCTGTCAATATTATTGGACAATTCTGGTCTTCTGGTCACGTGGTACCTAATACAGACCATATTGGGTAAGTCCGATTCAATATCTAGTCAGAATGAAAGTTATTTCCCTTGACCAACGTCAATGGCAACCGCCTGGTAGTATACACGTCATATTTATCACAAAAAATTACCTGAATGAAGTTGATATAGTTGAAACCTAAATACACTAGGCTAAGCAGTAAACATATTGAGATGGAGATGGATTTTAGGTGACCATTGCTACCACAAGAAATTAATAGAGGATTTATTATCAAGTCAAGTCATTAAGTCAATACATAGTATATTTTGCTGTAGTAATTGCATCCACTTTCAATTAAAAGAGTTCTTATACCGGGAATTTATCAGCATAGTTATTGTTCTAAGGTTTTATAGAGGACTAGCCAGAATATTGCAATCTTTCCCCTCACTCTAGCATTGCTACAATGTTTAGTAATTAATTTGCTTTCAAACATGAACAAGAGGGACAAAATATCTTTTATTACTTGTAATGATATGCCAACGGGAATTGCAAAACGTTCTTATTAAATTAAAAACACTTAGAATTACTGCGGGAATCTAAAGCAAAGAAATAAATTAAATCCTGTTATATTTTGGTGCCTTAGTTAATCTTTAATTGAATTTGTAACGTAGCAATAATATCGTTACATAACGCGGTTCCCACAAATGTTGGATTTTGTCCTTTACATCGCAGGTATTATTATGTTTCTAATTACAGTTTAAAACATGTTGTTTTCTTCTCTTGATGTAGATTTACTTTGTAACAACTAGGTTATAGATTATTTTCTTTGTATGGATCAATTAATAAATTTCCTTACAAACCCTATTTAATCATATCTGTTTTTTGTAGTCAAGAAAACTGACAGTGAAAAATACCACACTAAACATTTTTAACGTAATACTACATATAATTATACTTTGATGTAATAACAAAAATAAAAAAATTCCGCGAACATGTCAATTATACTTCCCCTTTTCTAAAATATATCATTTACATTACTCGCCTAAAATTATAACATTAACCACATACTTTATAAGAAATATAACTTGTTTAAATAAAAGTGTATCCCTTTTTACTACATATTTTTTTAAAAAATATTAATGAATTTTACATTATAATTTGCTTAAAAGAAAATGTTTTTATTGAACGAAATAAAAACAGAAATGTTTAACTGATAATCATAACCATAGCAAAAAACCTATATCCATGCTACACAATTTATTCATTGAACATATTGACAATATTTCAATAATTTAAAAAATTCTTATTGATTAAAGGTGTTAGGATACACTTTAGATGGTAAAAATCTAAAAATGTTTCACGTTCTGTAAAGAAAATTTGATTCTAAATAGAAGTTATATTATCCGTTATCGTTTTAATTACACAGAGTTTTCAATTTCATATTTTAAGTAATTTAATGTATAAATGTTAAATAAGATGTAAAGTAAAACATTCGTGGTAAGTATCATGTTTTAATAGTCACACAAATCTGTATATAGAACATATTTATGTTGATGTTTTATATAACTGGAGCTCACCTTTTTCTCAACTGGTTGTCTTATTTTAGATACCATGTCACGTGAGCTTATGAAATGGTGCAATGTGTGTTCCTACGTGTATAGTGCATGGGCCGATAACGAATATTACAACTATACCTATTGTAATACAATATATATATATATATATATATATATATATATATATATATATATATATATATATATATATATATATATATATACTAGCCGAAAAAAGTAACTGTGCATCAATAATATTTATAATTTCGCTATTATTACTGAATGTATAAATCTTAAAATTTGCACAAATGGTAAGTGTATATACCTCTATCATATCGCTCGGTCATTGCATCAATTGCCCGTTATTTTTACGCTTCATGCGCACGGGTCGGTTTTCACGCAATTGTCGCCCAGCATTTCAGTGTGACAATATTTTAGGAATAATTTACTGTTGTTTGTTTGTTTGTTTGGACACCAGAAAACCAGAAAAGCAAGTTTATTCGGTTGAAAGCTTCCATAGTGTAATGCCTAGGCTAAATGAAAATGATCGTCTCCGCGCAATTGGTATGCTTGAGGCTGGTATGACCCAAAGCTTTGTCACTAGACATTTTGGTGTCCACAGAAACACTGTTTATGCTTTATGGAGACGATACCAACAGTTTGGCACCACTAGAGACCGCCCTCGTTCAGGACGTCCACGCGTAACGACACGTCAGCAAGACAACCATATCCGGCTTGTGCACCTCCGGAACTGTTTCCAAACTGCCAGGACTACTGCCTGGAGCATTCCTGGACTACGCCCAATCAGCCCCAGAACAGTACGAAATCGTCTACGGGAAAGACATATTCGCCCACGACGTCCGGCAATCCGTCAAATTCTACAACGAATTCATCGCACAGCTCGTCTTACATGGTGCAGAACACATTCACGCTTCAATCGACGAGACTGGGCACAAATTATGTTCACCGATGAGTCCAGATTTCACTTGGACAGCAGTGACGGACGCTCCAGAGTGTATCGGCGCATTGGAGAACGTTTCCATGACGCGTGTGTGGTGGAACGACGTTCGTTCGGTTGGGGGCAGTGTAATGGTTTGGGGTGGCATCACAGCGAATGACAGAACTCGTCTGGTAGTCATCGACGGGAATTTGACCGGTGTACGGTACCGTGATGAAATCCTACAGACCCATGTCATCTCATTCATTCAAGGACAGCAACGTAACGTCACATTTCAGCATGATAATGCAGGACCACACGTCGCACGGGTTGCAATGGATTTTTTGGCACAGCATAACGTCAATGTGTTACCGTGGCCGGCCGTTCTACCCGACCTTTCTCCAATTGAACACGTATGGGATGAAATGGAACGCCGATTACATCATCTGCCCAATCAGCCTGTTACATTGCAAGGGTTGGCCCAAGCGTTAGACCAGATATGGAACAACATCCTTCAAGCATTCTTTAGGCATTTAATCAACTGTATGAGGCGTCGCTGTCAGTCCTGTGTCAATGCTAATGGTGGTCACACACGATACTGATCTTGTGAACTAACTTTTACTATCTGCTATGTTTCTAGTCCCCTGCGTATCAGTATCTGTAACCTTTTTAATGACATGAATTTGTAAAGAAATATCTAATAAACAAATACGAAATTATTCATTGCTTTGCATTTTCAAATTATTTTATAATCTCACATTTCATTCATGCACAGTTCCTTTTTTCCGCTAGTATATATATATATATATATATATATATATATATATATATATATATATATATATATATATTTCATATTCTACTCTTCAGGTCAGAAGTATACATTTTTGATTGTTTATTGCCTGACATTCGGGAAAATATGATTTCACAGTTGTTTAGGGTGCAACATCTGGTATGATAATTGTCTACTCTTGGATTTTAAGCCTATAGTTTGTTAATTTCGCGAATTTGGTCAAGATATGGACTACGCTTGAAATTGTTAGAATCTTACAGAAATGTGCTTTAAAGTTTTGATATTTCTCGAAATGGTCTTTATAATGGGTCAAAGTAAAAGGACAAAGTTCAACGCCTTATTTTCTACCATTCTGCTTTTTATTATTTTCAGCTTTTTGTTCATATTTGTTTTGTTTCAAGCAATGTCTGTCTATTTAAAGTCAAGTTAAAATATCATGGTCAGGTACTTTCTTAATGCAATTATGCATAAAATGTCTGGCTTTTTTAAATCTAATTTAAAGAAAAGATAGAGGATCTTTAATTTTTTTCATAAAATGACCTTTAAAACGGGATTAAAATCAAAGGTCAAGTTCATGTCCTTGTTTCTATTTACTTTTCCTATTTATTTTTTAGCATTTAACTACACAAGCAAATATCGTGTCATCACAGTATTGATGTGTATAAGAAGAAATGTGCTTTTAGCTTTTATATCTGGACTATACGTAAAGGTTTTTTTTTCTTTAAAAGGTTTTAATTTGCATGTTTTACTGCAATGCATTTCATGATAAAGACAGGGTAAACGGACGGCCAAGGATCATTCCCTGGTTACAATATTTGTGCTTTTGTTTCTATTATGGACATGTTAAAAATAAGATGTGTTCCCTAATGCAAAGCATTTCATAGCTGGATTTAGATTTATATAATTTTGGAACTTTGGACGTATTGATAGTCAACTGTTTGGCTTATGTGTTTTATTTATTAACCTTTTTGGCCCCTAGTGATTTTCAGAAATGTGCACATATGACACATCAAGATTTAACTTTATTTTTGTTAACTCGTATTTTGTTAGATATTTACTAAAAGTTGTAAAAAAACTTTTATGAATCACGATATTTTGCTTTAAATATGGTTTTATGCCATCTAAAAAGAAAACAATTAATGAATTTTGAAACTAAAGTATTTCTGCTATTAACTATTCATTAGGTAAACATAATATGCATATGGCTTGTAGGTATTTTGTTTTTTAAGTATTGACTGGGTACGGAAAAATGCATGTTAACCAGCAACAAGTTACAATTTCCTTAAAAACATCGTGCTGTTTGGAGAAACTATTGCGTTGTAACAACACTGAACTATTGAACAATTTTACCTGTAATTTTTCCATTTATTTTTTTTCATTGTTCACGATAAAGGTAAATAATACCTCATGCTTTTCTCACAAACTACCCTTGTAAAGGTAACTTTGTTTTTAGTAAATGTTAATTTATGGTTGTATTAGATTGTTAATGAAAGATTAATTAATTAGTAATGAGGAAAAAGATATCATGGAGTTGTTGCAATATGTTTATGGGATTAAAACGTATTTGTCATATAAAACGAATAGAATCGTTGTTATATCAATAAAAATCAGATTCAATAAATTTTATGTTGTGTCAAAGAAAATTTTATTTAAAAAATTAGAATTCTAAACTTCTCGCTTTATTTTGAAGTGTTAACTTTACGTAATTCATTTTTAAACATACCGTTTTAATCTCTGACATAAAAGTTACATCAGAAATGATAATAAGGTATTACATTTCTGTAAGCTGTCCTTCCGTAGTGTCACTGATGAGGAATGGTTTTCCAATTTTCAAAATTTACCACCCCAATGTAATCACACTGAAAAAATTCACTGTTACAGTTTAATTAAAGTTAGTAGTAAACGGTGTGTAGAAAAGTTATAAAAAAACATATATGGTTTAATTAAGGTGTTTTGACTTAACAAATGACGACATGCCATCTTTACTCAATGTAACTACATTGATGTCGAATAAAAATTGCAATATTCTAGTCTAGACTTTTTGTGTTTGGAAAAAAAATATGATAATGTACACTTACTTAAATAAATGGTTACCTAAATGAGAGAATGTACTTTACAGATTATGTTTTCATTTCATCGATGTCTAAAAGCCTGCGTCTTTATGATGACGTCATTTTTGTTTATCTTGCGCTTGCAGAATTTCAGTTGTGTGAATGAGTGTGTGTGTGTGTGTGTGTGGGGGGGGGGGGGGTTAAATGTAAGGTAAAGTATTTATACTTGTGCAACAAAAGGATAAAGTTTGATTGCTTCTGCATAAAATCCTATCTTTTTTTTATCTTTTAACGATAAAACTCTTTACATCCCAAATAAAAATAAGGAAAATTTATTCTGTACTGAAAAGTGAATGTTTTGCGACATCTAAATTTTCATATTTAGAATTTTTGGCAATGGAATTGCATGTTCAAGGTTGTCAATTGCTAGTAAACAGTCTTAAAGAATGGCAAAGAAGACATTTAGTTACAATAAAAAATATTCGGAAAAGTGTATGATTTTAAGACAAAGATGAAATTATTTTTTATAAGAAATAATAAACTTTAAATCTTACAATGCCAAAAGTTGGCTGTCAAAAAGTGTAAAATGTTAAATTTAAGATACCAAAGTAACTTTACAAATCATCTGAGATTTTGGAATAGTCTTAAATGAAATGCGATTATTTTTTTTCGATATTTGATACCTCTGTGCTTTACAACATTTGCTTTGGGTTATGAATATATCAGATGTTTTCACATTACAAATTACAAATTTTGAAAAATAGACTCTTGACGACTTCGTTTTTGTATTGGACACTGAAGTTACAAAATAAAAAAAGAAGCAAAATATTTTTTTGTTCGCAAATGTTTTTTTTTTTAGCTTGATGTGGTGGATTTCTGATATTCATAATGTGATTGATTATACTTATGACTTGTATGTTATAAATATGCACTTTTTTAAGTAATGTAAACATTTCATAAGAGAAAGGAATCCAGTTTATTAAGTTTTGTGGGTGGGTTGGGGTTGAGATTTATTGTTTTTGTACTTTTATTCTTTTTTCGTTTGCCTTTCAAAGCCCAAGATTTGTTAGATCCTTTTGCTCGGGAATGGAAAACCATATCAACCTAAAACTTTGCAGATAACTAGCATTATCTAAAGGTGTTTTGCAAGTTCGCAAACTAGAACCTATATTTATGAGAGTTAATGCCCCCTCCAAACAAATTCGGATTTTAAAAAATTGTGCCAGCTGGTGGGAGACTTGTTCGCCAGTGTGCCGGAATTGCTCATTTTCGATTCAACTTGAAACTTGAAATCGTATTACATAATTTCTGGATTTTTTAACTCTTAAATAATAGCTTAAGTATTCGACTATATAATTTTTATAGTTTTTATCGCATTTTAACACAATTTTTAGATCAAATGCTATTTTTTTCTATTCTCCATTTTTATAAGACTGTTTACAAATTACAGTTTTACAAAGTATACTTATCATACTTTCCTGGACCTACACTACTAAATTTCTTTATGAAATCATTTGTGTTAAAAGAACATCATTTGGACATCATTTTCAGGTACTGTTACTTACATTGTGTAAGATGCAAAAAATTTATTTTATATTTTTTATTTCTTTCTTTCTTTCTTCATTTATTTTTTGTATAAAATTGTTTAGTTTTTTCAATGCATGAAAGAAAACATTTAATGAAAGATATTTTTTGTTAAATTACAATTATCAGAGAATCGAAACCGCGCTCTTTGAAAACAAAATTTCAGCAAATATACACTTGCTATATAATAAAAAATCAACTAATGCCCGAATACATATCTGCCTAATAAAACTTTATCTTCTTTTTATCATTATTTTTTGTCCATACATAATTGCGTTTTACACCATCAAAACTAAATCAATGTCGTAGCTTGATCAATGGTGGAAGTAAACGTTGTAATATATTCATTAAAAAGACCATATATGATATATTTTTAGGGTGTTTGGACTAGAAACTATTGACATATCGCTATTTATCATCTTTTCTCAATTTTTGTTCATTGATGTCGGGATAACCTTGTTACTGTGTACGTCTAGACATGTATGATATTACGTAAGGAAGAGATGTTAATTTTCTTCACTAAAATAACACTCTATATGTGTGTCTCCAATTGCTTTACTAAATTATAGAATTATTCTGTCGGTCTGTTAGTATCTAAATCTCCATCATCCAATGATTTTACCGTAAAACAAAACATCAAGTAACAACAATTTGTTTGATTTGAGCCAGCAATTACTTGATTAAACAAGCCAACAAAATATAAAAAAGTTTGAGAGGTTTATTGGTTGGAAATTCTATGTTATTTTTATTTGAAAAACTTACAGTTTAAATATTGAAAATTGCTGAAATTTGTTTCGATTGTAAGCAAATAACAAAGTACTTTGACGAAACCCCTTGTCTAAAACGTTAAAGCATAGATATGAAATTTTATTTTTTGTAGCCCATTTGAAATAACTAGAACTATAAATGGCATAAGAGACGTTGAAGTCGTCAACATTTAAATATACAAAAATCAATAATTCTGGACCACTCTACTGGACTACGTAAGAGGTTTTCAGAGTCTTCATTTATTAACATGCTTGTAGCGTAGTCTCTCTCTCTCTCTCTCTCTCTCTCTCTCTCTCTCTCTCTCTCTCTCTCTCTCTCTCTCTCTCTGTATATATAAATGTATCCAGTCTTTTGAATCTTGTATACAGATGAAATATAAATACAAATAAAATAATAACAGGAAAAGTTAAAAAATTACATTTTCGCAAGTACTTTCATGCATGTGTATCGCAATCTTCAGGCGAATGATTTAATGATTTTACAACATAGCAACGCTACTATGACGTCACACTTTTAAAGGGGAGATGATAATACAATGGTAGGTAATTGAAAATGTTCGAGATTATCCGTTTAATTTAGGTTTTAAAAACCTGTATAGAATGTTGTTCTCTATGGTGGCACAGAGGTGACATGAAATAAATTTTTCCTATAACGTGCGCACGTATTACCTTTTACGTGCGCACGTATTACTAATAGGAAATACGTGCGCACGTATTGGTTAACCTATTACGTGCGCACGTATGACTTATAGGTAATACGTGCGCACGTATTGGTTACTACGTGCGCACGTAAAAGATAATACGTGCGCACGTAAAAGGTAATACGTGCGCACGTAATGGTTACCACGTGCGCACGTAATAGGTTAATACGTGCGCACGTAATATGAAAAATATATTTCATGTCACCTCTATGCCACCGTAGTTCTCTGGTCAACCTCTTGGTTTGATCATCATTTGTGCACTTATAGAACAATACAAAAAAAAAAAAAAAAAAAAAAAAAAAAAAAAAAAAAAAAAAAAAAAAAAAAAAAATTTGTTACCAAATTGTTGACGTCTTTTGTAACAAACGCAAAAATGTAATTTTTTAACTTTTTCTGTTATTATTTTATTTGTATATATATATATATTTCTTCTTTATTTCATTATTAATAGTCTTGGAAAACGATGTCTTAAAAATGAGTAATTTCATATACTATTGTAACCTACCATGAGCAAAATATGCGATGTCCTTGCACTAGGATTAGACAGAGTTTAACACTTAAAATCTTGAATAAAATCAATTAATTCAATAAACTTCAACTACATACCATGATTCTAAAAACAGTGGGCAAAATATTCATGCTATTGATCTAACGTTGATAGAAACGCTATCATACTGAGTCGAAATAATTAGAAACTATTTGTTATAATTCTGGTCATGGGCGGCAATTTTTAAACTAATATTAGATTGAAAAGACATTTTTCTGAATTAGAATAACAACTTATGCATAATATCTGACGAAGTTGTCAAACGAACCAGTCCTAATTTTTAGAACAACCTTCAGAATACGTTATTGACTATTTTTATTAGAGTTTTGTTACACAATATAAATACTATGTAATGAATAATTAAATACCGAAGCTTAATTAGATAAACCCATTTAGCCCTACAAAAAAACTATGAAGAGAGAATCTAGGCAACTTGTCACATAGTTCTCCTTGTCTGATCATATTCATTTGTTGTAGATGGAAGTTAGTTAAACCAAATCATATGTTATTATTGTATATTTACCCAACCAAATGTAAATAACCCTCGAAATATTGAAACGTCTTTTTAAGAAGAATTATCCCTAGGAGAAATATAACATTATGCAATTAGCCGAATTATTAAAATAATACATTGCAGTGCACTTTGAAAACCTATATTAATGAATTTGTAATGAGATATTTTGTTTGAAAGTGAAATTGTAACTGTTGCTTTTCTCTTTCCCGTTTGAACTTTTAGGGGGTGTTAAAGAATGTTAAAACTTAAAATAAAATTATGCTAAAATCGACAACCTTGGTTTGTATTTTATAGTGTACAGCGAATTATGCAATGTTTAAACAAACTGTAAATTGGATAATCAATATAGCTTTATATACGTATCTCTTTAGTGAATGGCAATAGTTTGAAGAAATTAGATATTATAAATAAAACAAACATACCAGTCCTTGTCCATATCACAATCCCCCCAAAAAAAACAAAGTAAAAACTTTGCAAACTGGCAAAATAGGTGATACACGTGAACTTCCATCAAGGAAGTGAGGCCGGGTGCTCCGGAAGGGTAAGCACCTCCTGTTTAGCTAGCTACACCCGTCACGTGCAAGTCAATTTTGAGAATGAAAGGAACAAACAACTATGGTAAGTCAAATATATCCAGTATAAGTTGGGATACAGTGACTACATACTTATCAACAATATTGTGATGACGGCCATAAAACTTTTTAAGGGCCCTGATTAGCCTAGGCTTGCAATATCCTTGTGTCAACAATTTAATTGTAAGTAATTTGCTTCGTTGCAGAAAGTTCCCATAGTGGGAACAAGCTCTACCATACCGTATTAACTGTGAAACATATACACCATACGCAGGAGAAGCAGGGATATTACTGCAAAGAAACGGAAAGTTGACAATAGAAAAATTGAAGTCATCACGTTTGTCGTATAGCTTCAGATGTAACCTTTCATGGGTGTCATAATTGAGGTATAAGTCCAAATATGAAGCAGAACATGGAGAATCTGTCGTGTCTTTTATTTCAAGCTCACTTGGATAGATGACATTCACATATTCTCCAAATTTGTGATTATTTAGAGAAAGAACGTCATCTATATATCTGTATGTGTAGTTGAATGATTTAGCGACAGTCTTTTTTCCAGATTTGACAAGGTTCTGTAAAAATTCTGATTCATATGAATAAAGAAACAAATCAGCAAGTAAAGGCGCACAGTTTGTGCCCATTGGTATACCGATTGTTTGCTGAAAGATAATATTGCCAAACACAACAAATATGTTGTCTATCAAAAACTCTAACATTTTGTTGATGGTATCTTCAGTATATTTTTGTTTGCAGTCTGTATGGTGTTTTACAAAATAACCAGAATCCCTGTTGAGCACTAGATATTTATATCTTGGTTTACCGTTTTTGTAAAAAAATGAAAAGTGAATGATTTGTTTTAGACGTTCTTTCAATTTAGCATGAGGGATAGTGGTGTAAAGGGTAGAAAAATCAAAAGTTTTTATACTTTTTACCGAAGATAGAGTATTAGAGACAAAATGGTCAAGTAGTTCTTTAGAATTTTTGAGAATCCACATTTGGTTGATGCCAGATGTAGAATAGACTCTATCTGAATAAGTCTGAAGGCCATCTTTGACGACTGTCAAAATTTGTGTTAGAATTACTGATAATGATTTAGTAGTACATTTAGAGGAACCTGCTATATCTTTCCTTGTATGGATTTTTGTGAAGTTTTGGAATCCAATACAAGTAAGGCAGGTCAAGTTCTTCCTGTTTTAAATTGATACCAAAAGACTCAAGGACTCCCCTATGATTGGAAAGAACTTCATCTTTTGTAAAATTAGTTTTGGTATACTTCTAACATTTCAAAATAAGTCTTATCTTAATAAGTCTGACAAAATACAAACCGCCTCAGAAATATATATAATGTTGATTATAATTCAGGTCGTCATAACGATTAAAGAAATAAATCAAAACTATATAGTACTATTTTCCCAGTATATTGAGTTTTAAGATTTAATGTTTTCAAGAAATCTGTTTGTCATGTACAAATATATTTATACATTTATCAATTTTTTCATTTCAAAAAAAAAAAAAAAAAAAAAAAAAACGTGGCTTAACTTTGATTATTGTTACAGTATTAATTTTATGCATAAATTTATAAATTTCACAAATTTATGTCATATTACAAAATAATTAATGTCTGTTCTGAATTTAACAACTTAAAGTTATATTCAACAATATTTGTACTTTGCATTGAATATGCAATAGATTTTTGTAAACTTGATACACTAAACTTTTTGTTGTATTCTTCAGTTATAATATCTAATTTCTACAAACTATTGCCATTCACTAAAGAGATACGTATATAAAGCTATATTGATTATCCAATTTACAGTTTGTTTAAACATTGCATAATTCGCTGTACACTATAAAATACAAACCAAGGTTGTCGATTTTAGCATAATTTTATTTTAAGTTTTAACATTCTTTAACACCCCCTAAAAGTTCAAACGGGAAAGAGAAAAGCAACAGTTACAATTTCACTTTCAAACAAAATATCTCATTACAAATTCATTAATATAGGTTATCAAAGTGCACTGCAATGTATTATTTTAATAATTCGGCTAATTGCATAATGTTATATTTCTCCTAGGGATAATTCTTCTTAAAAAGACGTTTCAATATTTCGAGGGTTATTTACATTTGGTTGGGTAAATATACAATAATAACATATGATTTGGTTTAACTGACTTCCATCTACAACAAATGAATATGATCAGACAAGGAGAACTATGTGACAAGTTGCCTAGATTCTCTCTTCATAGTTTTTTTTGTAGGGCTAAATGGGTTTATCTAATTAAGCTTCGGTATTTAATTATTCATTACACAGTATTTATATTGTGTAACAAAACTCTAATAAAAATAGTCAATAGCGTATTCTGAAGGTTGTTCTAAAAATTAGGACTGGTTCGTTTGACAACTTCGTCAGATATTATGCATAGTTTGTTATTCTAATTCAGAAAAAATGTCTTTTCAATCTAATATTAGTTTAAAAATTGCCGCCCATGACCAGAATTATAACAAATAGTTTCTAATTATTTCGACTCAGTATGATAGCGTTTCTATCAACGTTAGATCAATAGCATGAATATTTTGCCCACTGTTTTTAGAATCATGGTATGTAGTTGAAGTTTATTGAATTAATTGATTTTATTCAAGATTTTAAGTGTTAAACTCTGTCTAATCCTAGTGCAAGGACATCGCATATTTTGCTCATGGTAGGTTACAATAGTATATGAAATTACTCATTTTTAAGACATCGTTTTCCAAGACTATTAATAATGTAATAAAGAAGAAATTAAGATATACATGAAACGGTTTTTAATTCAAGAATTTTACATGTCCTCTAGTGTTACAATGTAAATGTACACGTAGGTGAAATAAGAATGGTAAGAAGAAATCAAAATATTTTATACAGAAAACCTTTATTCACATACATTTTAATACTTCGAAGGATATTCTAAATAATTAATAAATGTATTCAAGAACTAGTAACGATAATCCTTAATTTGGATTTCATTAGTAAACGCTAATGCATGAAGCTAAAAAACGACTAGTGGAAATGAGTTCGTTTGACAAGTGTCAGTATAACATCATGGAAATAAAACGTCTTCTTTATCCTCCGATATAAAAATGATTTATTTTATCTGACACTTCGAAAACAAACTATATCTCTCCTCTCAATTACTACCCCTTTTCTTCTTGGTATCTGCTATAGTCGTGTCTTATGGATAAATCCATTTATATTGATATAATTAAAAATTGATTTCAATATAAATAAGCAAAAAAAGAAAAACAAATTATTTTTATATATTTCCAAATATTCACCATTTATCACTTAAATAGTTTTTGTTATCACAAGTTACGAGAATTAAATCAAGTAAATTTGAGCATAACTTTTTTTTATCAAACATGCACAAACTGTTAATAGTGGTCTTAAATCCTGTTTGATGATTCTTTAAAGCGTACCTCCTCCGTACCTCGTCCTAATTTGCATACTTAAATAGTTTCTAATATAAGGCATTATAAAAGGTATGACGGAGATGAATACGATCAGCGATGCACATTGCATTGAAAGCAGAAATTTGACTCAAAGTAAAATATTTTAAATTATAGATGATATTTAACGTTAAATTGAATCCTTTTTTCATTATAACGTTAGAGACTGCTTGACGCTAAATCAGATGCCACTTGTTGTTATTAGACGAGGCGTAAAGAACATAAATTGCTGTAAATGGCATAAGGATATTTGCTGTTTTGCTGATTGCCTCAGAATTAAGGAATATTTCCTTCGTAGAGGTCATGCTAGAATATAAAAAAATAACAAACACAATACCTATGAGGCATTTTTATACTGTTGTATTAATAATTATGTAAACAGTGGACTTTTTCGGTAACTTCGATAGTTTAAAAATTGTCATCTTTTTATTATTATTTTTTTAAAATTATCATTTAGTTATTAAATCAAACCGGATTTTGCATTCCTTTAGCTTAGATTTCTATATGAAAATATAATTAACTTATTCTAAATCCGGACATTACTTTCTATGGAGTTTTTATTGTTTAAGACATTCATTAGCACTTACATATGATGAAATCCTTATTTCATTTGTCTTATTTACTATATATATTTGTACACATTATATGTGATTAAAACTAATTCATAACTTTTAATTAGTGTCAACCTTTCTTTTTGATAATAAGCCAAGCCTATTTTATATAAATTGTAAGGGTAGATGGATTGATGCTTATTAAAGCCAATTTCTGAGTGTTAGTGTCTTCTTTAAAAGCCGGAGTGGCGGAGTACCACTAATATGCATTCCATCTTTCCTGTGATAACTTTATTTTGACGGACAAATAATAGTGTTTTTCTTGGCCAACCCTGCGGCGACACTGACTTATTTGAATTTCTCAAATATTACTGATTTATATTTTTAATGTAAAAATACTAAAAGAGCTGGTTATTATGAAGATCATGACTTTTTCATTTATGTAATGGTTTGGTATTTAATTTGAGTTGTAGGAGAACAAGAATTGTTTTTAAATGATACAAATAAAAAAATATTGACCATAAAAGAAATAGAGTGCCACAAGGTAATTGCGTGTTTGGTGCTATATACGTTATCTGAGACTTAGACTTATCACAGAATTAAATTACATTCAAAATGTTTAAAAATTAAAAAAAAAGGTTGGAAACGCTTCTGCCATTTAAAGAGAATATGAGAAGGTAGGGTTATACTATTCAACCTCGACAGAAAAAAACATGACAAAAGGTTGTTCTGAAAATGATAAAGTTACTTAAAGTTGCCAAGATAACCAAAACATTTAAAATGTTCAAAATTCATTCACATTTCATCGTCTCCATCGTTATATTGTTATCAAATCAAATCATACAAGTTGAAATAATTTAATAGTAAAATGTTCATGTCTGAAGTAGAATGTTGCAATGCCAGACATCGCTATAAAAGACATACGAAGTCTGCAGGCTTTTTAACCCCGTCTTAAAGATCAAAAGTTACTTTGAAGATATAATGCGTACAATGACATAAGTTCATCTTCCTCATACATCATATTTGCCGAACCTTTAAACGTTATATTTCTTATTTAAACTTGGTGGCTACCGGTCGCATCCAAGGTCTGTCTTTGCATTGCCAATTTTTAATGTTTAAAAAGCGCCCCTAAAGACGAGTAAATAAATAAGGTTAAAGGTTAAATGGCAGCGTACAAGTAAAAACTGAGTTTCTAATGCATTTGTTAAATCTGTAAACAGGACTTTTTGTTTTTCCCTTAATCAAAGACACTTAAATGTTTCCTACGCGTTTTATTATTAACTTTTTGTGTACATATTTTTCAGTTATAATCAAGGGTTTTTAAAAATCAAATTATGTGGACTTATGTTCAGCAGTTTTTGCTAATAATTAAATATTGTAAAAATAAACTTACTGTCGATGTATTGTTTCACATCTTATGTACATTTTCTGTAATTTTATTGGATGTTAACCAGTTCTTGAAAAATGTCAAATTCAGAATAGACGATTCATTAGCCCCAGGGTTATATAACTGCCGGGTTTCATTTTAATGTTACATTGCAAACTTCAATGGGCTGATAGCATATCATTTTGCATCAATCAAACGTTTAAAAACATTGGTAATTATGTACAAGATTTTGAGTAGAGACTTGCATTGTACATCAGGTCATCTCCAAGTAAAACAATGTCACAAAGATAAATTGTAAGAACTTTTACAGAATATGGAGACTTTTCATAGATAAGAATATAAGCATATGGTAATAATGAATACGGTTTAGTACCAAAGAAAAGCATTTAAAAGTAGGAAAATAGATGAAATAGATGTATTTTTACATATTATCATATCAAAAATAGAAATTAAATATATGTGACAAGTTAGAAAAACCAAAAGACTTACTGAAATTTAACTCCTTTGTAGATTATTGAGTGAATTGGAATTAAGAAGTCATTTGCCACTAGTCGGCTGTTTTAATTATATCCAGTTTGTCAGTACAGAAACAGTGGAGAAAGCCTTAAGATCTAGATAGGCCTCCGATTTTCAGCAAGCGAACTGACAAACCTTTTCTTTGATCTTTTCCGATTAGGATCTAAACCTATGCGCTTCAGGGCGATATAATTAGCATGTGCTGATTGGACCACTAAGCTGCTGAGTACCCTTTTAACTTTTTGAAATTTGCTTATGGGGATTTAAGTTTCCAATGTTTGTAAAATACATTTGGTGACCAAAGTCGAAAACGCGGTAAAATTTTAGCGGTAATAAATGGTTTACATCCCTTTAGATTTAGTTAGCTTTAAAGTATCATATCGTCATTCATTAATATTTCACTGCAGGATACAAAATAGGAAAAACGCAATGATCAAAAGAATACGTTCTACTTATTAACAAAACGAGACCAACTCATAAATTGTATGTATTTAGTATGCAATATAGATCAAATAGTTCCTACTTATGGTCCAAGTTAAATGCGTGCACCGAAGTCCCTGAGCGGACATAAAGAAGAGAACGAAATCAAGATAAACATCTATAACAAATATAAAATACAGATATATCAGTTAATCACATGATGGAAGAATCCTCTATTTAACTGTAATAGATTTCTATCTATTGGCGTAAGACAAAAACTTTGATGGAGAGATTACAAACATAGCTGTAGTTCACAGCATAGAGACCATTGACCTTGTTAATTTTACATGCAAATGATAATTTATGTGTTTTCTCTTTGAAAATTAAATGCGATGAATTTTTCGAATCTGCTATGAATTTTGTAAATTGATATTAATTTGTTTTCTTCTTTACTTCAATTTTTACGTATCAGTGAAAGGCAGTTTATTTTATTTTCAAATTTGATTTTCCTTATTTCGGAAGATTTGAAGAAATCGACCAATATATTACAAGACTCAGATTGCTATTTGCTAGGAACAAATAATGTTGTTAGGGGGGATTCTACATGGATTGTCGTTTGGAACAATTGGAGAGGTATTCACATGGTCCATTATAAGAACTTCTATTGCATAATACTATAGGCATGATATGAGACTTTTAATTTATTCGAAGGTAGACTAAGTAAACAAAGAATAGGTGTGCACTGACAATACTAAAAGATGTACTTCCCTGACTAGTATGTTTTGCAATATCTTCCCTATGTGAGTATATGACCCCCACCCCCACAAAAATCACAAACAACCATTTTCTCAACATTTCTCTCCAGATTTAGTTCTAATTGATTTAACTTGAACAAAAAAAAAGGATGAAATCGATTCATATTAGTAATCTTCTCTCTAATAATGAAAATGAATAAAACACAAACATACCAGGTCATGTCCAAATCACAAAACGTCCTAAAAATAAAAAGTTTGAAAACCCGCCAATTCAGTTATAAACATAAGAGGAGGGGAGGCTCGGTGCTCTAGAAGGGTAATTAACTCCTGTCTAGTTCACTGCACTCGTCACGTGAAAAATCAAATTTGAAAATGAAAAGAACATGGAACTATTGAAAGTCAAATATATCCAGTTTGAATGCAATGATACATCAACAATATTATGATGACGGTCATAAAACTTTTAACGGACCTGGATTAGCCAAGGCTTGCAATATCCTTGAGTCAACAATTTAGTTGTAAACAGCTTGTTCCGTTGTAGAAAGTCCACGTAGTTGGAATACGCTCGATCATATCGTAAAATCTGTGACACATATACTATTTAGCTTATTTTTGAAATTTATTCAAAACTAAGGTTTGTTCAATCTTAAATTAATCTTTCATATTCTATGCATTTCATTTACTGGATTTATAAAAAATAACACCTTATTATATTTGTTTTGAAATATTTTGTCAATCTTAGAAAAAACAAAACTAAACAATTATAGAAGGTGGTTTAGAAATTAATAAATATTTCTAAATAGTCGTCGTTATTTGGTTAGGTCTAAAATAGTCAAAAAAATCAATAGTAATGCTTTTATATAATGAAATTAATTTGAAAAATTTGGAGTTCTATTCAAATGGTCATTGCAATATCACTTGATCGGAACGGAAATGAACGAAGGAAGAGTTCCAGAAAAATGAAAAGTCAAATATATTGACTCTATTAGTGTCAAACAACTTTCAGTTGTCTGCAGTGGTCAAAATTATTATTTAATCAGCAACCAAAGACGCGCACAGGTTGGGCGTCAAGCATTTTTAAGGTAGTACCTGACAGTCCTAACATGACTGATAATTGTGATGTCATTTACTCTTCTGATGACTAGCTTCGAAGACAGGCTGGTCGTCAAGGTACAAACGTTCCTTATATTTCATTCAAACAACTTTTAAATATATATATATATATGTGTGTGTGTGTGTGTGTGTGTGTGTGTGTGTGTTTATAGCAATGTTTTTGTATCCAAATACTATCCGGGTACTTGCTGAAGAGCTGACTGGATAAGCGTTCCTACTAACTGTCTCATCAATAAAATATCAATTGTTTGGTTAGGCTTGTCGCTTAAATTACATTCAAATTTTTTTTCAGCTAGCTTATTTATTTTTGCTTGGATTGTTTTGAACTCAATTTTGTGGAGAGACAAGACAAAAATAACAAATAAATGTTTTTGTTTAGTTATTTATATTTTATTAAAAATATGGTTTTTACAAACCTCATTCATAAATAACATTATCATGACGTCATCGATACAAAATATGACATGTCCATCCAATCACTTTCAAACTGATTAAAATTACAATTTTTTAAATGATGTAAATGAATTATTAGCTATTTGATGGCATTGGTGAAGGTTTAAAATTGACAGGATAAAATAATATTGTTGGTCCGGAAATTTTAAACATTGTCTGCACAACATCTGAAGAAACTTTCCTTTTGTATTCTTCCTATAAAACTGTTTGAAAAAAATACAAATATTTTACATTGTCTCATGCAATCAGTCATATCGTATACTTAGGCGAGGGATACAATTGCAATTGTTTTCAAAAAGCATGTGTTTATATCGCTTGATATTTTTATCTTCTTTAAATCTAAATTTTGGTATGCATTATAAAAACTACATTATATTTTTGAATTTTGGATTTTGTTGTTTAAAATTAAGTAGGTCTGTGCATTTTCTTGTTCTAGCTACACTTACAGGAAGGATCGTGATAAAAATAAAAAAGCTAAAGATATAAAAATAAATGATACTTTTTATAGTTTTTTGAGAGCTCAAGAAGAAATTGCATCTTTGAATCTCGGGTTAAAGATATCTTTTAAGTTTTATTAAATTTTATGTTAGCTTCGTAAACGTTCATCAGTTTTTGTTTTAATACTTGATGTCACGTAATTACAGTTATGATTGTTGTTAAATATCACCACTTTTTCAAAATCTAAAATCATAAACAAGGTACAGAGGTTACTAATATTTCTATTAAATTCATTTCTTTCACATATAAGAGTTATATAGATGACTTAAAATCAAAACAAATTCTACAAAACCGCTTTATAATTACAAATGAACGGTCTTTTCCATAAAAAACTGCATAGAATTTACAGTTTATGCTACGACACCTTTATCCCCTGTACCAAATACATCCATAAATACAATAAACAAATAAACTGAATTTGTACACTTATATATACATAGTACATATTACCAAATTATAGATGCAGATTGTACAGTTCTAAAATTAATGGACCAGCCATATCAGTTACACAACTGCTAGTTTTAACAATTATGTTTATTTTAAGGTATGCAACATAGTGTTTGTGTAATCACGCATTATTCAACAAAAAGCTCTTTACTATTCATTTCTCTGATATTGCAACACAACATCTGCATATTTTCCTTTTCTTAGTTAACAACTGTTGGAATTTTAACATATCTCAACTAAAAACATGAACAGTCTTAACAGTACCATCAACATATGACTCAATCGTCAACTATTACCACAACTTATCCAGGTTAAATGCAAGACAAAATTCAGTCAATAAAGTTATATACTAATTAATAGTAGAGATATTGGTCTTGGTACATTTCTGTATTCTTCATCTTGATTAAGATGTTTGTTTTTGTTGTTTCATTTTATTTGTTACCTTCTCTGCATGTAGGGTTTAAAAAATTTAATTTGTGATGATTTATCAACTTGCTCTCGTTTTCTAAACCAAACGATTAACATAAAAAAGTAATTATTTTCAATTTATATGCGTTTGTTTTGATCATTACATTTTTGTTCATTTTCTGATTTTATTGGATTGATTTATTGAAAAAAAAAAGCCAGAAACTAAAGTTATTTAATAAAGTTATTTACATTTGATATATTTTCTACTATTATTTATTTGAGTTTCTGAACTAGGCTTACAAACAGCACCCAAAATGGGACACTATAACGTACGTGTGTTATGTGTCTAGCGTTGAAGATTTCATAATCGAGAACATTATTTTTTCTTGTTGTGTACACCGTTTCAAAATATTCTTGGTTATATTTTCAATAAGGATGTTTCTATTTGTTACAAATAATAATTTTTTCAAATACGTAAAATATAATTAAATATTAATATGAATTCATTTTACAACTAACGAGAGCATTAAATCATGAACAATTAATTTATAAACACAAATGTTTTTTCATTCAAACCGTTGAATTGTTTTAACAAAAACGTTTTAAGGAATTATTACTAAAACACTTTTAAAATAAAATTAATAATGTACATTTTCCTGGATATATCAGTACTCAGAGAAATCAATTCCATTTTCGAAGAGGTCCAACAAACTGAAACTTGGCAGAATCTCATGACCAACATCTGACCAATTCCTTGACCAAACTCCACCTTTGACATGGCAAAGGCTCAATAACAAAGTTAAATATTACTTTTTACCAGTGCTAAAACGCCTCATAAGGTTTTCAATAATTTGGTCCTGATCAACAAATTCTAAAATATGCGGAGCTCTCATTAAAATTCCGATTGATCCACAAATGGTCACTATTAAAAATATATACAGTAACAGACGATCCAAAACACGTGCTACATACCTCCAATCGTCAAGTACCTGTAACATACAAATAATAAATTACATAAATTATTTTCTTTTGGTAAAACAAGCAAGAGCATCGTATCTTGTATTAAAACAGAAATAATACATCGAGACAATTTATTACAATAAATATTACAATCAACTGACATGAATAAGCTAGAATAAATGTATTCGGTTTTAAAATCATACCTATTTGTTAGAATCAATCTCTAAATGTTGTATACCCATTTTAAAGCGTACATAAAAATCACTATACGGTTTTGCCTTTCAATGTTGCATTCAAATAAAGCAGAAATGGTGTAACTTATAAGTCAATACGTTTCATGAGATATCTAAATGTTGGGGACTTGTTCATTTTTTAAAGACATTAAAACCATTTTCATTTTATCATTCAAAATAACAGTCGTAACTTTACAAAGTAGCTAAATAACAATAAAATATGTGCATTTTGTACAAAAATAGTTCATTAGTAAAAATATACAAATTGAAATTTGAGTATACTTACAGTTTCATATTCATCCTCTGCTTTTAAATGTTCTGTTATGAATTTTAAAGCTTCTGTTGCTTTATACACCTCGGGTGTCATGTGAAAAGTTTCATTAGATTCTTCATTGCCAATATTTGTGTCTACGTTTATTAACCTTGTATTTAATTTACAATTTGGGTGATGTATCTCCGTTAATTCAAGTAAACTTGATGTTGGTTTATTGTGTAAATCCTCAGCTGTATCACTGGACGGCTTATCTGTCTTCTTTCTCCATCTCTGATCATGATCAGGTCTTTCCATTAGGAGAATACGAGGAAGATAATTCAAAAACACTACGCGGACCCAATAAGGCATCCGATGAGTCCGCGGAGTTCGAAAGTTTCTATTAATAACTATCACTGTTAAACAAATAGCAAATATATTCATTATAAACGTAAATAATAGGTATTTTGCAATTAATGGTATTTTCAATGAAGGTGGTAATATTTTTGACACCAGCAACAGGAACACAACCAATGCTAGTAAAATGGATATGCATAACGTGATTTTTTCTCCAGCATCTGCAGGTAACGCGAATACACAGACGCTCACAAATGATATAAGCACACACGGTATTATTAAGTTCACCGTATAAAATAATGTTTTTCTTCTCAATACAAATTTGAATATCACCATTGTTTTAGTGTCATTGGTTCCCGGTTTTGTTGTCGTTTCTATCCTTCCAGGTGCATCTATAATATCCCATGTACCACTCTTTAGATAATCCGTAAAATCAAGACTGTTCATTCCTTGGTAGAAAATGAAATCAAGTTGATCCCCATTGAAGGTCCATGATCCAAATTTCATTTCGCATTCTTGTTGATCAAACGGAAAGAACTCTACATCAATTGTGCACGAACTTTTATAAATAGCTGGGGGAATCCAGTATATTCTGCCATCATCAGACATAACGACATTAGATTCATACGACACCTCATAGTTACCATCAGCACTGAAATGGAAAAAAAACCCATAGATAATAGAATTTAACAAAGGTGTCTTTTTAAGATAACTATATAATGGTAATCAGCTTTAAAAGTCATATATGTGTTGAAATTTTACGAATTCAATAAAGTATTTTCACCAGCAATTGTTTTTTTCTAAACTAAGAAATAATATAATATTCATTATTTTCAACTGTTTGGCTTATATATGTTTTATGTATCAAACTTTTCGGTCTTAGTGTCACTGATGAGGAAATAATTTCCGAAATGTGCACATCTGGCACATCAAAATTTAACTGGTATTTGTATTTTATATATCAATCTGTAGAAAGTTAATTAATTATAAATCAATTTGTTATATACAAAATAGATAATATTGTACTTCTAAGTTTATCGCATTATTTTTTTAATGTGATATTTTGAGTGATTATTTCGAAATATCATGCAATAATATCAAGTTTTAAAATTTGATCTTTTTTAAACATTAAGAAATAAGTCGAGTTCAAATACCATTGTTGACTATCTTGTGAAACGGACATGTAAACCTTTCCTGTTTTGTAAGGAATTCAACTTTTCTAATAAACAATATCTCAACACGATAATGGTAAACTGTTGGAGTTAGGTCATATGTTTTGAAAACCATTCACATTTGTAAAAATGACACTTAATTGAATACCTTATATAAACATTTTTTGTATACTTGAAAGGTTATGCAAGTCAGAAAAATATAGTTTTCTTTTGATAGAAAAATAATGTGACAATTCATGTAAGAATAAGGTTTAAATGTTTCCGTTTTCTAATGATTTATTTCAATTTAAACTCAAACAGTTTGGAAAATGAAACATAATAAACAAAATTATTCTTAAATAGAACATCAAACAAATAAGATTTTTTTAAGAGCTATAGTATGGAACAAAAATTTTTTTTTAAATTTTAGTTTTTAAAATTTTATTTATTTACTAGTTATTTTATTTCATTAAGTAAATAATACAATGCTTTTATTATTTACACAGAAAAATAAAATAAAAGGTGCTAGTAAAAAACAAAGTTTAATAATTATTTGTCAACAAGTGCATTAAATTCCCTAATGATTTATTCATATTACGCAATAGTATTTCAGTTACAGTGCTTATACAATAGGTCACATTAAATATCATTATTAAAAACCTGTTGTAAACTGTAAAGAACATGTAATTGTGAATATGTGGTCGTTATTGAAATCTAAACGAAGTTTCAATTGAATTTCACAAAACGGAACCAAACTACTTATTTCAATAACGAATGCAAAACAATGTATCTTAACTTTCAAAAAACGACCTTATAATTTCCGTAAAAATTATATTTGTGTTTGATAGAATGATACAACATATCTTTTGTAATTACTCCTGTAACAGAAGTAACAACGAAAAGATCTTAATCATTAAAATGTTAGTTTTAAATATACTACTTGAATAGACTACACAAAGGAAACCGGAGTGTCAGCCTGATATTTACAATATCTTTATACAAATTAAACCCCTTTTCGAAGAAATATTCCGTATATATTTCAATAATGCCTACAGTTTAGCCATTACAAAATTAAGTAAACAATACATCTATTAATTCCTGGCCGTATTCATATTTGTACGTATGTTTATAAAACATTGTCTTTAAACTCAAACTATATATATATATATATATATTATATATATATATATATATATATATATATATATATATATATATATATATATAGTATTTCAGTGAAAGCCTGACCCTCGGAGACCTTCGTAAAAATCCAAAGCACCACAAGGACCAACCCAGGGTCCAAAGCTAGAAACAAAGGGAATGATTATCAAGCGACCCGGAAGCCGATAAATAAAAAAATACTACTTTACTACCAGCAAAAATGTTTTAATATTGCAAACTATATACAAAGTGTGATATAAAGGCAAAATAAATCAATGCATTATTAATATACATACATTTAATTGGTACAATATTATCATGAAACATAACATTTTGAAAAATCCATAGTTTTGTCTGTTTTATAAACCCTTTATTTCAGCCTACACTTTAATTCCACGCTGTCTTGAGAATGTTTTAGTATTGAAACAGTTTTGCTAGCTGGAAACTTTCAGCAGAGTTAAGGCTATTTGACAAAATAAAAAAAATATGTTTATATATATCTATTTATTAAGATAAATAAATTTAATGATAAATTTAGCTTACAAAAAAATCTTATAATTTTACATTAAAAATCTCCTAAAATAATAAAATGGAAATATTCACCTTAAGAAAAATTAACATTATCCATTTATAAATTCAAATCTAGTCATACCAGAAAACGTTTTTTTTTTTTTTTTTTTAAAAAAAAAAAATTATATTGATAAAGACTGAAAAATACGCTGATGTTTTATATTTATATTCATGTTTTCCATTGATGAGCTAGCTTCGATAACACAAATACAGCAATTAATTATAAATTTACGTTTTGTAAATTAACTTGGATCACGTTAAAATCGCCATGCTCAAACACAATAAGTATACCGCCATGCCTAACTGTGTTAAAGTAGCCAAATATAATTTGATAATTTGTTAATAGTTCAAACAACCAGTGATAACGTGTTTAGCAAACATACTTACGCAAGAAAGGTTCTCTACTATCCAGAGGAAATCCAACATGGCTAAGACAGTATATTTTATTATCAATTAAACCAAAGCTTATTAATCTCTTTTTTCTGATCATCATACACTTATGAAGTTAGGCAAGAAAATGTGACTGCAAATGATGTGAAATTTGTTTTGGAAAAATGCCTTTCACCCTATTGTAAACACCTTAAAATAATTTAGTTGTTAGAGAAGTATTTTTTTTTTTTTAAACAAAAAAAATCTGACAATATCAACATAAATAAAATTGAAATTGTCCATTGTATAACAGCAATCACTGAATTTAAGTTAAGATAAATTTTATTTAGGTCCACTTTACCTATCAAATTATTTGTAGAGTAATGTTAAAAAACTGGTTAGAAATGCCTAAAAAATAAACATTTTCTTGATCAGACTTTTATATTTCACCAATTAAAACGAGTAGTAAATAAACTTTCTCAACTGGGGATTACTTTGAGCAAATTTTAAGGTAAAATTGACCATATACATGTATTTATTTTTAAATTTTTAAATGTTGAATCAACATGATACGTGTAGATCTACGAAATGTATTAAAACGGTTGCACAAACTGAAAAAATATGATACATTTCACTTTAAAATTGTTTATTTAAACAAATCCAAACACTTTTGAAATTTATGTTATATACATGTAAAAATAAAAAACATATATTTTCTAATCAACACCCTATTTTTAAAAACCATCAAACACACTGCAAAGATAAAAAATAGAAAAACGCTTTGAAGAATTCATAAATACACGCATATCCAATCAATCGATTAACTAGTACTCGAATTTATGCATCTACTTACAAATGGTTAACTATTTCGCTCATATGGAGACAAAAATGTTTTAAAATTTTCAGTAATCGATCTGGCTTACTTTTGTTGATCGAGTTATATTATGTAGGTGTTTAAAGAGTAAAAAGTTTACGTTACAAAAAAAAAAATAATAATAATAACAATAAGGAATAGGATAAATTTCTTAAAATAACTCCGTTGTTTTTAAAATAACATTTAAATTTAAAAATCTCTCTTGAAACTAATTTATAACAAATAAATAAATAAAAAAAACATTTTTTCAGTTTTCAGTTGTATTGATGATTTATACAAAGAAATGGTTAAAATATTTAAAAAAAAAAAAAAAAAAAAAAAAAAAAAAAATCAAATGTCATCAAAAATCGCATTTAAATTTTTTTCAAGTCCATTTTGCCCTAAGTCCAGCAAGAATCTGTTCTTGGTCGGTAGTTTGAAATATATGAGGTGCTTGCATTATTATTCCTATGGTCCCGAATGCTGTAACTATTAGAAATAGATAGAGTAACAGTCTATCAACAACAGAAGCAACGAATTTCCAATCGTCAATCACCTACAATAAGAAAATAAACGCTCGTTATGAAGTCATATATTGAAAAAGTCAGTAAAAGTGATATTTTAACATAGTAAAAAATATATAACACAAATACCAGTTGAATTTCAAATCTACAAAGCGATTTATCTATTGGACAAACCCGATAATTAATGTTAACATAAATATACTATATTTATATCTATTTTGATTTTCTCCATGGTACAAAGGTTAAACCTATTGATAATTTATGAACACCATTTATATCCCAGTTCATATTCAAAGTATATACAGATTAAGGATATATTGAAAGTTTTGATACGGACAACCAAAGAAGAAAATATACCTGGCATACGAAAATTTTATAGATCAAATTTCCTTTACACACAAGGGAATATCAACATGAATAAAGCGAGAGGAAAAAATTAAACCAAAAACCAAACTTACAGGAAAACAGTGACAAATAAGTTGAAAAAATCAATTTGGCATTAGTTGTATGATACAGAAAGAAAACCTTTTATTTTGATTGAAATGCTAAATAAATTACCGTTTCAAAGCTGTCTTCGTCTTTCATGTGTTTTGTAATATAAAGTACATCATTTGCAGCATCCCAAATTTCTGTTGTCATACGAAATGTGTTTTTATCTTCAACTTCCCTGTCATCATCTTCTTCTGTACTATCCCGTTGTGTTTCTAATAGAATGTTTGGTGGAAGAATGCGATGGGTTTGTTGAAGTTCTAATAGTTCTAAAGAATTACGAGATATGCTTTGTGAGCCGGTGTCGTCTCTTTTTTTAGCATCACTTTTTGGTTTCTTCCATCTAATCGAATGATCCGGTCTTTTCATTAGCAGGGCCATCGGGAGATATCTTAGAAATACTATTCGAACCCAATGTGGCATTCTGTGTGTCCTGGGAGTTCTGTAATTGGCATTTATGATGATGACCGTAAAACATATTGATATTATATTCATAATAAATGTAAACAGAAGGTATTTAGAAATCAATGGTATATTAAGTGAAGGGGGCAACATCTTTGAGATCAGCAGCAAAAACACAACCAAAGAAAGAAGAATCGATATACAAAGTGTTATCTTCTCCCAAGCAGCAGTAGGTAGCGCAAAAACAAAAACACTCACAAATGATATAAGTATACACGGTATTATCAAGTTCACAATGTAAAATAAAATTTTTCTTCTTAGAATAAATTTAAATACAACCCGCGTTTGTTCTTCGCCTGAGCCTTCGTCAATAAAGGTTTCAATACTTCCTGGGCAGTCGATAATATCCCATGCTCCACTTAACAAATAATCCGTCACATCAAGTGATTTGATGCCGTAAAGGAAGGTAAAATTCATTTGTTTAGCATTGTAAGTCCAGGATCCGAACTTCATTTCACATTCCTGTTGGTCAAACGGAAAGTAGTCAACTTCAATTGTACATGAACTTTTATAGATTGCAGGTGGTATCCAATATGTCCTTCCGGTGTAATTCATAACCACATTCGGGTAGTATGATGGCTCATAGTTACCATCAGCGCTACAAAAGTAATATCATGTATCAGGGGTATAATCTAAAACATAAACAAGGTTGTGAATAAAAAAGGTTGTAAAATAGAAAAAAAATGAGATGGTGATGACGATAATAAAAATAATGTATTTGGTTTGCGTTTAAATTATTTAGTAAGTAAAAACAAATCTCGCTAAAGATTTAGGAGTCTTTTTTAAAACTTAAGATTTGCATAATTGTTTTCTTTTACCTTTTTGTTTTAATATGGAAATGACGAGAACGAAACTGTAATCAATAAAGGAATTATGTTAAAAAGAAATTATATTCGGTGGTGTGTCACATTACTTTTCCGTTGTGTTATATTACATATCCGTTGTTAGATTCTAACTCGGTTTGAATATTTACAAGCAGTGAAATGCAATAATGAGAATCAAATCTTTATTTTGTTAAACGTAAAATACCTAATGGGTAAAATTTTTTATGTGCAACTTTTATGGTACTAATTTTTATACAATTTGAACTAAATATGTGTAAAGACATAAAATCTATAACAGGTTTGTAAAACATAACTTAAGTTCAAAACAACATGGGGAAAATATAACATACACTGTATAATTTAAATAAATTTATTGACATATTGCATTAATAAATATATATATAAATCTATAGAATTAAGATTCATATAAAATGCATCATAACACAAGAAAAAATTCAAGCAAAAGCAGAATGCAAAAGCCAAAGGATAAATATAAAAAATAAAAATCATCCCAAAAGATCGACCGAAATCGTATGCAAGTATGAAGTATGGCTCTGATTTATACTTGATCAATCGATTCCGTACATTGTTGGTACACGTGTACTTTGAGGACAAGGTGATAACGCTTTGTAACAATTTCTTTTCTTTGTTTTTTCTAAATTAAAATATATTTTAAATAGTTTTTCAATAGATATGATTGATAAAGTATAATTTTATGATTTTGTTTTTTTTTTTAATATATCAAGTCACCATGCTCATAAAGCTTTATAAAAACCCCGCCATGCCTACTGGTGTTAAATAGCTAAATCGTTAATATAAAATAGCTTCACCCAGTAGCTTGAAAATACTTACATTATTTCCACAAACCATTCTCTTTAGCTTCGAATGTCCATTTTACCACGTTAAAGATTTTGAGAAATAAATAGTAGATGTTGATCCAATTTCGATTTAATTCAATTGAGTTAGAATGAAACATCAAATTATAATTATTTTTGAAAAACCAACTATTATGTTATATGTATGGAAATGACCGCTAAAACTAGGGATGATATTTTACTATATGTATTTTCATACTTATTATCGTTTTTTCAGTTCTCGTAATACTAGAGACTTTAAAAATCTATTGAAATAATGTTGGAGTACTATCAGGATAAGAATAAAAATAAACCTAAAGTGGATTTGTTTTGATAATTTTATTTAACTATTACTGGAAATTTGTCCCTGAAACAATTATTATTTTCATTGATATTATTTAAATGACCTTAAAGCGAGAATATACAGCTACACGGGAAAGTTTTCGCTAGTGAGAAATTTTCTGATTTGTTCAATAACAAAACGAAATCTTTGCCGACTGTAATTTGATGTTAATAAGTACCAATTAAAAATACACAGATCTTAAATATTTTAATTTACCAGGACGTAAGAGGTTGTAGATGTTACATGTACATTTTGTCGAATGTTTTGTCGAACAAAAGTCAAAACTATCCTACTTCTTTAGTCATCTCAATATGTTCAACTGATGTTAATACCCGAGTTACTTTAGTTACCAAATTATTTTGACGAAAACATAAAATTAATCCGTTTAGCTTTTGTTTTCATTCAATTCTGCTTAGAAATATCGTGATTTTCCTATGATGTCAGTTGAATAAAACTGTCGTTAATCATTGGCATTTTGGCAAAAATAAAAACGATTTAATGTCCGCGTTCGTTTGTGTATGTACGGTACAGAGGGATTACAGCAACCATGAGTCGGTTAAAGTTGAAAAACCTCCAACCGAATAATACACGAAACTTTTATCAAAGTACTTTTGTAGCTTTTAACGAATACAAGCCATATACCCTTATTATTGTAGTTCTTGGTTGAGTCAACCCTATTTTGACAACTAGTTGTTCCAAAAGTTATGACAAAACACGAATAAAAAGATCAATATAAAGTTCGCTTAAGCAATATAATATTCTAGTACTACAAAATTACTTAAAATGTATACAAATGCTGCATATTTTCGAAATCAACATTGGAATAAAACATTAAGTTATCACTTCAAATCTCGTAAATAAGCCCATAAACTAAACGATTACTAAACCAGAGGCTCAGAAGGCTGAGCCTGTATCGCTCACCTGGGACAGGTAATCTTAGAAGAAGATGTTTAAATCATTCCTGTAAAGTTTGGTTTAATGTAAACCAGTACCTTTAGAGGAGATAGTCAAAATATGCTTATCCCATAGGGTCCAATGTTAAACAATATCCTATGCTGGTGTCCAAGTTTTTGGAAAATTCAAAAAAACTTTTCGGCAATCTATGGAAAGGATCTTTCATACACCATTCCTGTAAAGTTTGGTTTAATTGGCTTCAGTAGTTTCAGAGGAGATAGCCAATATATGCTTCTCAAAGGGTCCAATGTTAACTATGTCCAATGCTAGTGGCCATGTTTTTTGGCAGATCCAAAAACATATCAGCTATCTTAGTAAAAGACCATCCATACATCATTCCTGCAAAGTTTGATTCAATTTGCTTCAGTAGCTTCAGAGGAGATAGCCAATATATGCTTTTCCCATAGGGTCCAATGATAAACTATGTCCTGTGCTAGTGGCCATGTTTTTTGGCAGATCCGGAAAATTTCAGCTATCTTAGTAAAAGACCATCCAAACAACATTCCTGCAAGTTTGATTCAATTTGCTTCAGTAGCTTCAGAGGATATGGCCAATATATGCTTTTCCCATTGGGTCCAATGTTAAACTATGTCCTGTGCTGGTGGCCATGTTTATTTGGCAGATCCGGAAAATTTCGGCTATCTTAGTAAAGGACCATCCATACATCATTCCTGTAAAGTTTGATTCAATTTGCTTCAGCACCTTCAGAGGAGATGGCCAATATATGCTTTTCCCATAGGGTCCAATGTTAAACTATGTCCTGCGCTGGCAGCCATGATTTTAGGTTGATGCGGGAAATTTCGACAATCTTAGTAAAAGACCATCCATACATCATTCCTGCAAAGTTTGATTCAATTTGCTTCAGTAGATGCAGAGGAGATAGTTTAACATTGGATTTGCTATGTCCTGCGCTGGCAGTCATGTTTTTTTAGTGGATGCGGGAAATTTCGGCAATCATAGTAAAGGACCATCCATACATCATTCCCGTAAAGTTTGATTCAATTTGATTAATTAGCTTCAGAGGAGATAGCCAATACATGCTTTTACCATAGGGTCCAATGTTAAAATATGTCCTGCGCTGGCAGCCATGTTTCTCAGTGAATCTGGAAAATTTAAGCAATCTTAGTAAAGGACCATCCATACATCATTCCTGTAAAGTTTGGTTCAATTCGCTTCAGTAGTTTCAGAGGAGATAGCCAATATATGCTTTTCCCATAGGGTCCAATGTTAAAATATGTCCTGCACTGGCAGCCATGTTTTTTGGCAGATCCGGAAAATTTCGGCTATCTTAGTAAAGGACCATCCATACATCATTCCTGCAAAGTTTGATTCAATTTGCCTCAGTAGTTGCAGAGGAGATAGCAAATATATGCTTTTCCCATAGGGTCCAATGTTAAAATGTGTCCTGCACTGGCAGCCATATTTTTTGTTGGATTCGGAAAATTTCGGCAATCTTAGTGAAGGACCATCCATACATTATTCCTGCAAAATTTGATTCAATTTGCTTCAGCAGTTTCAGAGAAAATAGCCAATATATGCTTTTACCCATAGGGTCCAATGTTAAACTATGTCCTGCACTGGCAGCCATGTTTTTTGGTGGATTCGGAAAATTTCGGCAATCTTAGTGAAGGACCATCCATACATCATTCCTGCAAAATTTGATTCAATTTGCTTCAGCAGTTTCAGAGAAAATAGCCAATATATGCTTTTACCCATAGGGTCCAATGTTAAACTATGTCCTATGCTGGCAGCCATGTTTTTTGGTGGATCCGGAAAATTTCGGCAATCTTAGTAAAAGACCATCCAAACATCATTCCTGTAAAGTTTTTATTGAATTTGCTTCACTAGTTTCAGAGGAGATAGCAAATATATGCTTTTCCCATAGGGTCAATGTTAAACTATGTTCTGCGCTTGCAGCCATATTTTTTGGTGGATCCGGGAAATTTCGGCAATATTAGTAAAGAACCATCCATACATCATTCCTGTAAAGTTTGATTGAATTGGCTTCAGTAGTTTCAGAGGAGATAGCAAATATATGCTTTTCCCATAAGGTCCAATGTTAAACTATGTCCTGCTCTAGCAGCCATGTTTTTTGGTGGATCCGGGAAATTTCGGCAATCATAGTAAAGGACCATCCATACATCATTCCTGCAAAGTTTAGTTCAATTTGCTTCAGTAGCTTCAGAGGAGATAGCCAACTTATGCTTTTTCCCATAGGGTCCAATGTTAAACTATGTTCTGCGCTGGCAGCCATGTTTTTTGGTGGATCCGAGAAATTTTGGCAAACTTAGTAAAGGACCATCCATACATCATTCCTGTTAAGTTTGCTTCAAATTGGTGAAGTGGTTTCAGAGGAGATAGTCAAAATGTGGAAAGTTTACGGACGGACGACGACGGACGCCAAGTGATAGCAAAAGCTCACCATGGCCTTTGGCCAGGTGAGCTAAAAAACCAAGTCTTACCCGAGGCTATCATGATTCAGTCCGTTCGTTAAAAAACAAACAATTTTTGTGATTTTTAGATTAACAAAAATTGCATACTGACTCCAGTAAAATCCCCCAAAAAATTTGATGTCTAAAATATAGGAAAATGAGACATTGACATTTTGAATTAGAATAAAATTATTTATTTTATATTCAATCTTATAAGATTTTTAGTTATAACACCATTTTGATAACATTAGAATCGTTCAAATTGAATTAGGTATTCGTTGTGATCTCTATTTTGCATATAAGCGAAAAAAAATCAACATTACGATATCGCAACACGAGTATAAATACATACAACAATTTGCTATTTGTGAACACTTTTATGAGTGTTTGAAGTTACACATACTGGAATGTCTTTGCAATTGAATTTTAATAAACATCGTGACAACAAGCATTCAATATTGAGCTTTTTGATACACACAAGTTTTACGACGTCCATTTTGCTCTAAGTCTGGCAAGAATTGTTTCCTGGTCAACATGCTGTAATATATGAGGCGCTTGCATTAAAATTCCTATGGTCCCAAATGTTGTCACAATTAAAAACAAATATAGCAACAGTCGATCAAGAACCGATGCAACAAATTTCCAATCCTGGATAATCTACAAATGAATTAAAATACGTGTCGTTACATTTATTCGTTTCGTTGCTTTTACCAAGGTAACATTTTTAGAGGAAGTATTTTAAAAGAAGGATTTTTTATTTTAATAACGAGTGTAATTTAACTATCTTATTTTTATCTTAATACATTGGCTCAAATGCACTACTTATAATTTGTAAAATACGTTTATATCAGCACAAACGGTAAATTAAGAACAGTTAAAAATGTTTCTTAATGAATTTAAATGAAAAAATCACTAAAATTTATATATAATTTGTATAGAAAAAAAAATCATGACTGTTACCGGTGTCATACCATAGTCATTGTAGTGATCGTAGCTAGAATCAAGAATATCAGATAGGCAAATCATACGATGATGTTGGAATAAAAGAATTGAAAAAAACGTTATATTTACAAGTCAAACACACGATTTAAATCTTTTTTACTTCCGGTTTGTCTAAAGATGTATGACTACTTTTTCATAATGATTTATTTATAAATCAAGATTGAAAGGCTAATTTAGGAAAATGTTTACTTTACATTATATAAGATCACATTTGAATATTTCTTTAATTTAATATAATAAACATAAATATTTCGAAGACAATTCCGCCTGCCTTCATAGGTAGTATTCATTTACATTGAATGACCTGTTTGCAGTGTAATACCACCTTACTTTAATAAACATTTGGCTTAAGTCGACAACCTTAATAATTTTATAGGTGAATTTGTATGTGAAGGGGTGATAACTTATTCTCTACATGTTAATTTCTTATGTATAAAAATTACCGTGTCGTAATTATTTTCTGCTTTCAAATGTTTTGAAATGTAAAGAACAGAATTTGCAGCATCTTGGATTTCTGACGTCATCTGGAATGTATTTTGATTTCCTTTGTCTTCATCATTGTCATTATCATCTTGACATTCGCGTTCTGTTGGCAAATTGACATTTGGAGGAAGTATGCAGTTAGTGTGGCGGAGTTCCAATAATTCCATTGTATTGCAAGATATATTTTGAGATATGTTGTGCACATTTATCCCTCTTTTCTGTGGAGTCTCTTTATTTGATGGTTTCTTCCATCTTTCGGAATGATTAGGCCTCTTCATTAAAAGAAATATTGGAAGATATTTAAGAAAAACAATGCGAACCCACAAGGGCATTCTATGTGTCCGAGGAGTCCGATAATTCCTGTTTATGATGATCACAGTGAAACAAATAGAAATTATGTTCATTATAAATGTAAAAAGTAGATATTTTGAAATCAATGGTATATTAAGTGAAGGAGGCAACATCTTTGAAACTAGTAACAAAAACACAACCAAAGAAAGAAGAATCGATATACAAAGAGTTATCTTCTCTCCGGCATCAGCTGGCAGAGCAAAGACAAAAACACTCACAAATGATATAAGTATGCAAGGAATTAACAAGTTCACAATATAGAATAAAAGTTTTCTTCTCAAAATAAATTTAAATATAACCATATTCTGTAATTCTCCCGATCCCTTATCCATGAATGTTTCAATTCTTCCAGGACAATCAATGATATCCCATGAACCGCTCAGAAGGTAATCCGTTACATCCAGAGAGTTTATATTGTACAAAAAGGTTAAATTCATTTGTTTAGCATTGTAAGTCCAGGATCCGAACTTCATTTCACATTCCTGTTGGTCAAACGGAAAGTAGTCAACTTCAATTGTACATGAACTTTTATAGATTGCAGGTGGTATCCAGTATGTCCTTCCGGTGTAATTCATAACCACATTCGGGTAGTAAGATGGCTCATAGTTACCATCAGCGCTAAAACAATAGCACGTATCAATAATAAAGAACACTAGAGGCTTTAATATAAAATGAATATGGTGTTAAATCTGATGCTTCTGATAATAATTTTTGAATTGGCACCACAATAAAATATATAGCATGAAAAAAGAAATATGATCAACTATAAAAATAACGTATTCGTATTTTTATATTTTAATGGGAAACGCAATAACTTAATTGTTATGTCTATAACAATACATGCCAAAGGACACGTTTACTGTTGTGTTAAGTGCAACAATTTCAGTGTCAATCACTGTGTAGAATGTTTTTACACCTACCTGCTTGCTTATGGAGTTTTTAAACAATATGGACCAGTATATAAAAAGTGCGATCAGCTGTTCTGACTTAATTTGTCAAAAACGTTGTTAATATAAAAAAGAATTATTGTGTCTTCAACTTTGCTAATAAACTCCCACTAGTGCACTGAATCCATGTTCTAATTAGAATGTAATTTTTGATTCCATCACCTCAAAATAAGACTAGAGCCAGTAATATTTTAGATGTTGTATCTTTGATTTTTTTTCTAGCAACAATACACAGATTATATTTCTTTTGCTTTTTCAAGAAATGTGATGTTAAATGTGGCTTGGAAAATTCACAGAGAGAATTAAAGACATTGTTTATAAATATGAGCAATTGGTGTTCAGAACAGGACATCGCGATAAAAAAAAAGAAGCTAAAATAGAGATCACTGCAGTGAAATATAGTAAACGGCTTTATATTACCAAAACCTTTTGTACAGACAAATAATTCAGTTTCTTGTTATTTGCCGATATTTGTCTTTTTCTTTGTATCGTTTTTATTCAAAATTCATATTTTACTTACTGATTAATTTTTTTGGACAAAATAGTCCTTAAAACATACACTTAGTTTAAGGATCAGCTGTTTATTTTACAATCAACAGACCTAAAATAATCTTATAAACATGCATGCTATTCTTTTATTAAGTCTATATATATATATATATATATATATATATATATATATATATATATATATATATATATATAACAAACAAACAAAAACCCCTTACTTGTTAAACAGTACGATGTCAGGCCGCCAAGCTTTTTCATGGTGAATACGTATTCCTTTTATTCCACCATATTTCTCAGCATCCCATTTTAACTGGTAGTCATACCAGTACTATAAATAAACAAGGAATAAGGATATACATAATGTTTTTTTATTAATAGTGCTAGATTTTTATAAAGTCTTCTATCTATATAAGTGGAGTAAAAATGTTATTTTAATATTTCAGTATTGAGCAACAATGAAACCGAAAGGACAACACAATCCAATGTTATAACTAAAATAAATTCATTCTTTAATATTTTGATATTCTGCTATAAGCGTTGATAAATAATTAAGTCTGTATTGTTCGTTTGCTAACACATGTTTGAGACTTATTTGGAAGAAACAAAAAGATAGTTTATGTTGAAATAATAAAAGAAATTACCATTTGTAGCCATACATTTGTCTTCATTATCTGATTTTTCTCATCCTGTAAAAGAGAAGTATGTGAAAGTAAATGTTAAATATAGTATAACTGTTGCAAATTTACAAATTTCATGCTTTAATACCAAGATGGTTTTTATAATTACATTTTTAACAAGAGGCCCATGGGCCTTAACGCTCACCTGAAGATATGTCAAATATTGTTTGCATTGTGCAATAGACAATATATTGTGTACAGAAAGTTTAAAAGTTTTCTCAAGTTAAGAACTCCCACAAAAATTAATCAGAAATATATCCACTTATAGTTTCAATCATAAGTAGCTTATATAATATGCATGAAGTAACTGTAGTGCAATGAATAATTTCCAAATCATTATACTTATGCAACTATGTCCTTGACCTTTGAACATATATGACCTTGAACCATATATGAGTGTCATGTCAATACCTATAATATCTAATATAGATGCCTATTCATGAAATTAATAGCTTTCAAGATAATTAATAATAGTATTCCTATGTTGATAAGACCTTGACCTTTGAACATATAACCATGAACCATATATCAAAATGATCGTTGTTGTAATACCTATAATATTCTAAAATATACATGCCTATACAAAAAATTAATAGTTTTCAAGATAATTAGCAATTTAAGTCTTTTTTTGCAGCTGTGACCTTGACCTTTCAACATATGACCTTGTACCATATATCAAAATGATCATTGTCGCAATACCTACAATATTCTAATATACATGCCTATAAAAAAAATTAATAGTTTTTAAGATAATTAGCAATTTAAGTCTTTTTTTGCAGCTGTAAACTTGACCTTTCAACATATGACCTTGAACAATGTATCAAAATGATCGTCATGTCAATACCTACAATATTCTAATATACATGCCTATACAAAAGTTAATGGTTTTCAAGATAATTAGCAATTTAAGTCTTTTTTTGCAGCTGTGACCTTGACCTTTCAGCATATGACCTTGAACCATGTATCAAAATGATCGCTGTCGCAATACCTACAATATTCTAATATACATGCCTATACAAAAAGTTAATAGTTTTCAAGATATAGTGACAAATATATAATTTTTAGCAATTTCCCCATTCAGTGCCTTTTAATTTTCCCCCATTTTGAGCCCCATGGCTACCATTTGTGCAAATCTGAAAAAAGATGACCAAAGAATGTTATAAATGAAATAACAAAGGTATATCTCTTGTAGATTCAGAGGAGAAGATTTTCAAAGTTTTTCATTCTTTCCCCCTTATGGGGCCCCAAGGGGACATAACTCCTTCATTTTTGCAAATCTAAAAGGGCTTCACCCAGGCATGATGGTTACCAAGTTTCATTAAATTTGGCCCAGTGGTTTTGAAGGAGAAGATTAAAATGTTAAACGTTAACGCACGACGGACGACGCACGACGGACGGTGAACCATCGCTCAGGTAGGCTAAAAACGTACCAGTCCATGTCCAAATCACAATCCCCCTCCCAAAAAAGGAAAATCTTTTAAAAACAGGCAAACTTATTTATACACGTGAACTTCAATCAAGGAGGCGAGGCCGGGTGCTTCGGAAGGGTAAACACCTTCCTGTCAACCTAGCTATACCCTTCACGTGCAAAGTCAATTTTGCAAAAAGCATATGTGTAAATGAACAATGATTATTTTAAATCTACAGCTTTTTAAGATCAAAATGTGTGAACCCATTTTTGGATGGAAATGGTTGTGTAACATAATCACAGTATGCATTTTCTTTGTCATTATTGAAAGGAATTCCGAAACTAATTTTTTCCTGTTTAATGACACAAAAACTTTGTACGATTGTGCCTATAAATCAACTTCAGACATTGAGCATTCATATACTCCATTAACACATATCTCTGATTTGTTTTGATACAGTTGGTGAATAGAAAATTTACTATACACTCAATAAATCATATCATTGGCACGCTTGTAATATTGCTTACAAAATCAATCATATCAATAACACGCTTGTAAAATTCCTATCTAACCCATTGGGTATTATGACCAGATTCTAGTTATTAATCAGAACAAGCTTAACGTTTTATGCAGGACTTTTATAGATTATTTCTAAGTTCGTTAGGGTCATTAGTTTGGTTCCAGTGTTCAACACTGAGCATTGTTAGGAATAGCAATTATATACATTAGAAAGTATTTACCAACCGTAATGAAAAAAGTAGATCTTTCTAAAAAATAACAATTGGTGTAGCCAATCAGAAACTTACAGCATGCACGGTACTGCATGTTCAGCATTGCGGTAAACAATTTATACCTACGACTTTGGTTGATGCACCGACGTGACAACAACTTTGTGACCTCGTGGTTATGCTTATTGAGCTATGGTTAACTTCATGGTTTAAGATGCTCATCTCTTTTTAAATATTTGAATATGAAATATTCTTGTTATTAAGTTCAACTTGGGTCTACTGAATTTAAGTGAAATTAAACGGGCCATTTGTCAACCCCAGGAATCTTAAAATGAGTTTAAATTTATTTTATCGTGTCGTTGTTGCGTTGTTCTTTTACAAGTTAATACTTTTTGATTAATATTTCTTTAATTCATTTTATGTTATAAGATTGTGTTATATTGTCACAAATAAGTTGAATTTTAGCGCTATATTTTGGTTAATGATATTCGAATATATACATGTACACACTTAATATACTGTATATAATATTATATTCACTCACAATTGCCAATAGCTTTGGCTAACGAGGAATGATTCTCCGAAATGTGCACATATGGCACATAAACATTTAGCAGGTATTTGTGTTTTTTGAAAATAAAGATATATGGTGGGATTTGTACAATAACAATCAGACCTAGATACCGTTTAAACACTATTAGTTAGCCGAGTAAAACAGGAGTATGTTATCAATGTTTTATTGTAAATATATCTTACCACGCTGATGAGTTGGCTTAGAGCAAGGTTAAACTCTACAGTAATAGATTCAGCAGCGTGTTCAACTGGTCTGATAAGTGGATTATAACCTCTGTTCTCAAATAAATCTTTTACAAGTCTAACCTCGTCATCACTTCCTAGTCCTGAAATACACAAAAAGACAGATATAGCGATATAAAGTTCATATAAAGAAAAACAAATTATTACATGTGTCATGTGCTGATTTTGAATGCATTATTTTAATAAAAATTCAAAATCAGCACATGACAAATGAAAATTAAAGAGTTTGTTTTTCTAATCTTTTTGTTGTTATTTATTTATGACATTATTCATTTAAAATTATTATTGGTCCATAATTGTTTGTCACATGTTTTTTTTTTGTAAATATTTCTTTTATTTAAAACTTTCCTCATAAAATTATCAGTAAGATTGAATTAAAAAACATTGACCCAACCAAATTCTATTTTTATATTAAAAATATTTTCTGAAATTTTCTGTACATAGAGCAGATTTTGGAAAAAAAACTGAAATTTAATTACTTCAATGATCCTCACCTTGGGCCTCACCTAAGGTTACATCAGGGTATTTTGAGGTTAATAAAAGTCAAATGAATTAATATGCAAATCACATTTCCTTACTAAATGGTGCTGAATTTCAAAGAAATTGATGTCCAAAGATGCAATAGATACAGTTTAAAAAGTTTTGATTTTTTCAATTAGAATAATTGGGTGTTATTGTTGTTCGGATTTTCAAGGGGTGATCATCATGAATATTCAAATCTTACAACATATCTTACATGGTAAACTAGGAAGGTGCATAAGGGATATTTTGGACATAGTGAATTTTTAATCTTGTTGAAAACATTAAAAAATTGTTATATGCACAGATTAAAGAAACTATGGTTATTTTTCCCAATTAGGTCTGTAAATTTTATATGGATTTTTTATATTTTTGAATGATTTCGTTTAAATATGGAATTTGTTCTCCAAATATGCATATGACAAAAAATTATGGACTGATAGTAGCACGTTGCAAGAGTAAATATTTTTAATGCGTATATTCTATACAAACTCTAAAGTAGCACGTGTCTTATGGTATCTGATGAATTTTCACAGATCCAGACAACTTGCATAGTCCTCGATCACATTCAAATACATCAAACAAAACGTGTGTTGATGTTGAGGTATAGTCAAGTTTAATATGTATTAGACGGTCGATTATGGGGTGATGTAGGAATCCGGATACCCTGGGATACCCTCGAGTGGGATTCGAACAGGGATATGCTTCAGTGGGATTCGAACTAAGTCGATAAGAAGATCTGTTATTATAAGCACGCACTTTAGACCAGTCTGAGTGTGTATTGGAACCATCAAATAAATAGGTTCATTCCTTGTTTTCTCATTATCACGCTGTAATATCAAACTGCATAAAAGGCAACAAATAAAAGCCTTAGCGAACAGAAACGACGAAATTGAAAATACAATATTTTATGAGTCAAGTTAAAATAATAAACATTTTCTAGATGACTCGGAGATGAAAAAGCTTGATGATACTTTTCTCTAAAGATCAACATAGCCAATATGGCAGAAAGTTGCTTGCAGAATTTCTAGTTCTAGAATGGTGTATAAAATATGCAGGAAAGACTGAAACAAAGACATGTCGCTTAAAAGATAAAACTTACTTCTTCCAATATTTTTGTAAATATTAATCATATTTGTCATATTCGAGATGTGACGCGATAAAAAACAACAACTATATACTGCCTATTTATTCTTACTTGCACAGAAGTGAATACCTCAATACATATATAACAAAAGTTCCACTTACACAATGTTCATACATAAATGTTTAATAAATAGAATCATATCGTGTCCAACAACTGATTATTTTAATAGTTTGATCAATACAACAACAAAAAGATATGAAAATAAGATCAATAACGTATAAATAACACTCTACCTTTACTACGATTGATGTAAAATTACACATGTCTTACACAGACATATGTTACACACAACGTCTGATAAATGTAAATATAGTGTAAAATAAAAGTGGAAACTGATTCAAACAATTACAGATGATGGAACAAACATGTTTATACGCTCTCGTTATATAACGTTTTCCAATACGTAAATCTTTTCTTATTATTATTATTGTTATTATTTACCTATCATTATTCTTATTATAAGTATTTATTATTTTTATTTTATAATAATAATAATGATAATAATAATAATAATAATAATAATAATAATAATAATAATAATAATATTATTATTATTATTATTATTTTGTTTTTAAACATTATCTTTATTCGCTGTTTCTCGGCGTTTTAAAGTATCTTTTTTATCATTTTAATTGTTTTATTCAGTATGTTAAAATTCAAAATTTTAATATGATTTAAAGCATTTTACACTATATTCCTTTTTTTTGTGTAAAAATCTGTTCTTTTTTTCAAAACATTATCAACTTTCTATTTAAGAGCGGATTAAAATGTCAAAATAGATAAAATAAATTCGCTTATAAAAAATTAAAATCTTTGAAAATAGATTGAAAAAGTTTTTAACAAATCCAGTTCATGCCTTTAGTTTTTCTAGCATATGTACTTATTATCTTTGTTTTAATTGGAGATGTTTATCTAGCCGGCCACTGTATCGTCAAGGATGACAAAATTTCCCAATGAAAACAAGTGTCCTTTTCAATCTGGCATTGATCTAACTAAGATGTGTATTCGTATCAGATAACGCTTGTAGCTAACAGCGGATTGCGTCTCAATTATTATATAATTAGTTTTGTATTTTTTACCTTTGTTTGGTATTCAAATAAATAACGTTCTTTTTTCTATTTGTTTTTTACTTTATATATTTAAAAAAAAAAATTAAAAAAAAAAATTATCATTACTTATTCTATGTTTGAAAACTTCAACATCAAAATTGTTTTACCTTTTAAAATACGAACTGTTATTAGTACAAATGTACCTAAACAACATGGCAGACGACCAAACAAGATTTACTCGCCAACAAGCATCTTAATATAATACAATATGACTAGACAAGTTATACTACATTCCAGAATTATCAGTACAGTACAAAATATATCAAAATATCTGGGTGCTTTCTTGTTAGTACTAACAAAGGAAATATCCGTCATCAAAGAAATAAAACACAGCAAATGGCATAAAAAGTATAGGTAATTTTGTGATAAAACATGACAGTTGTAGTTTATAAAATATCATATAGCGTTTTATTTATTTATTTTTTACTTTTTGCCCAATTTTTGCATTGCTTTTTTGTACATGGTTGTACTGTCTTCGTTACATGAATTAGAGATTGGAGGTTTCTTCTTATTAAATTCCTCATCAAAATAAAATTGTTAAAACATCACAAACAGTTATTCCTTCATTTTAACATTCTAAATCTATCTTAGATGTAAATAACTGTTTTGTGCAGAGCATAGATTCTACTTGGGTTGTTATAACAACGATGATAGTATGTAAAGGTATGCCAGGTAACTGATAAATAAACAATTAAGAATACAATTAGAGAAGAATTGGTCAGACAATGATTTGAACCAACATTAATTGTAACCCCCCCCCCCCCCCCCCCCCGCCTTTATACTGCAATAGAAGAACCAATTTGTAGGTTGGAAATATTACTTAATCACTTTTAACAGTTTTCATCCTGCTAAAAAATATTTACCTTTAGTTGGCGAGAGTCAGCTGTAAAAACTATTATGAACATTAGTTTCAACTCCATCTTTAGAAAAAAACTATTTTGGTCATACCAGATAAAAAATGGTTTCCTTTGTTCAATATAAGTTGTTTAATCATCTTTTTTAAATGTTTGTTTATCATTCTAAAAGTTTTAAAACTTCGAACATGTTTACATGCTGTAGCACATTCGGCCCAATTGCAAAAAACTTTCATGTGGACCATTTGATCATAAAACTGTACCTTCGATCAACACAAAGCATTTAGTACATGGAATACTTATGTCAGTATTACAATATTAAACCAGGCTACATCTGAAACTCTTAATAAGAAAACAAAAGAAATTTGTCTTTGGAGAATTAAAGATTTAATCATGTTTCATAAAGTGACTTAAAAAAAGGATATTGAAAATGAACCCAAAGTTTAAAGTGTAATTATATTAGTTCATCAAATGTTTTTTCTAACTGTTGAACACCATGGTTTTTTTCGGTGTCCAAAACTTATTGTCTAAAACCACTGGTCGTCTAACCATTAGATTAAGGTGCCAAGGGTTTTTAACACACCCAATCATATATATATATATAATATATATATATATATATATATATATATATATATATAATTAAAATGTTTTCTAAAACATAACTGAATTTATTCTTTGTAAAACATGTTTCACTGTTGTGTACGGTTTTTCTTGTTACATTTTTTTAAAAGATTTAATAATATGTAACGAGAGAGAGAGAGAGAGAGAGAGAGAGAGAGAGAGAGAGAGAGAGAGAGAGAGAGAGAGAGAGAGAGCTTATGCTTTTTCTGTACCATTTCGTTTAGCTAGAGAGACAATAATTGGATATACACGTGACTCAATGAACAATCTAAATATAACTACCGATACAAAACACAAAGGTATTCTGCGTTATGATGATGATGATGACGACTGTGTTTAGCAGATATTTGGTGGAATACATTATATATGTTCACGGAATATAATTCAAGTTTCTGTTACAGGAGAGAAATATGTTTGCTATTTGTTATTTAGGTAGCACCTGTTGGTCTGTTTAACGTACGTCAGAACTGTGGTACGTCATGTTGTTGTTATCTATATAGTTTGTGGAAACCGATTGTTACTTAGTTTCAATATCGTATGGTTTGTTATAAGACACAGTCCTGTGACACAAACTATTAGTAATATGTAAAAATAGAAAAAATATAAATGATTTTACGACAAAAAAATAACACTATTCAAACATTGCGTTATTGAATTGTAAATGTGCTCAATTAAAATACCCTAAATGATTGATTTCTTGTACCTATAAACTTTTATTTAATTATAATTTTAAAATGTTGTTTTTACACTGGATTTACGAAAAGACATCCACTTTGAATTGAACATATAAAAAAAGTTTGTTAAAAATTTGTTGCTGCTGCTAAACTTAAACAAAGAACAATTACCATTTACTCCCTCCCTCTCTCTCTCTCTCTCTCTCTCTCTCTCTCTCTCTCTCTCTCTCTCTCTCTCTCTCTCTCTCACACACACACACACACACACACACCTTTCTTTTGATCCCTAAGCAGATTTCCATTTTGATAACAGATGTTCAGATTTCCAGTCGCCTGTTAGTTTTAAATGTATACTAGATATGACAAATGTTGAACACGAAGTAACAGTTAACATGTAAAAATTCATTAATTAATTTTACAGGAAAAATACATCGAAAAAATCGTTACTAGAATCAGAAGATAACTATACAAAACTATACAAGACGAAGAGAGAGAGAGAGAGAGAGAGAGAGAGAGAGAGAGAGAGAGAGAGAGAGAGAGAGAGAGAGAGAGAGCACATTGGGACCAATGATTATAACACTCTCGATTTGGACACGTGTACATGTACACCTATAACATTGCTGAAGTAATTTCAATGATACTGATATATATATATATATATATATATATATATATATATATATATATATATATATATATATATATATATACAGCCATGAAAAAGACAGAAAGTTTAATAGCATCTTGTATAGACAACACAAAAATAAATTGAAAGATGTTCTACTTTCTTCGTCTGAAAATTTACGATCAGATTCAAATCTGTCGCGTATCAAATAAAACTTGTTAAGAATTATTCCATTCACATAAAATGTACATAAAACAGTTGGAGTCTGTAATAAAAACACTACCTTGCCAAGTGGGATTCCGACATAAACTTTACTGCACTTTGATGTAGCAGATATAAATTAATTCTTGTTAACCCCCCCTCTCTCTCTCTCTCTCTCTCTCTCTCTCTCTCTCTCTCTCTCTCTCTCAGAATCGTCTTTGAAACTGCACCGTATTTATTAAAATAAACTAATATTAATTGACGTTATAATCTTGCGAAGTACATGTATTTATTGACTGTGTTTAACACACACACACACACACACACACACACACACACACACACTTTATTTAAACTGTAGACA
>CM056600.1:42058323-42322101 GCA_029721355.1 Tegillarca granosa
AGTGCTTCAGATTGTTTTGAAAAAAACATAAACTATATTTTCTGTTAATACAGAAAACAATTTGACTAATAGTAATAATAACCAGAGGCTCAGAAGGCTAAGCCTGTATCGCTCACCTGGGCCAGGTAATCTTAGTAGAAGATGTTTAAATCATTCCTGTAAAGTTTGGTTTAATTTAAACCAGTAGCTTCAGAGGAGATAGTCAAAATATGCTTATCCCATAGGGTCCAATGTTAAACAATTTCCTATGCTGGTGTCCAAGTTTTTTGGCAAATTCAAATAAACTTTTCGGCAATCTATGGAAAGGACCTTTCATACATCATTCCTGTAACGTTTGGTTCAATTGGCTTCAGTAGTTTCAGAGGAGATAGCCAATATATGCTTCTCATAGGGTCCAATGTTAAACTATGTCCTGCGCTGGTGGCCATGTTTTTTGGGCATATCCGGAAAATTTTGTCTATCCTGGTAAACAACCATCCATACATCATTCCTGCAAAGTTTGGTTCAATTTGCTTCAGTAGCTTCAGAGGAGATAGCCAATATATGCTTTTCCTATAGAGTCCAATGTTAATCTATGTCCAATGCTAGTGGCCATGTTTTTGGCAGATCCGGAAAATTTCAGCTATCTTAGTAAAGGACCATCCATACATCATTCCTGTAAAGTTTGATTCAATTTGCTTAATTAGCTTCAGAGGAGATAGCCAATACATGCTTTTTCAATAGGGTCCAATGTTAAAATATGTCCTGCGCTAGCAGCCATGTTTTTTAGTGAATCCGGGAAATTTCAGTAATCTTAGTAAAGGACCATCCATACATCATTCCTGTAAAGTTTGGTTTAATTGGCTCAAGTAGTTTCAGAGGAGATAGCCAATATATGCTTTTTCCCATAGGGTCCAATGTTAAACTATGTCCTGCGCTGGCAGCCATGTTTTTTGGTGGACCCGGGAAATTTCGGCCAACTTAGTAAAGGACCATCCATACATCATTCCTGTAAAGTTTGCTTCAAATTGGTCCAGTGGTTTCAGAGGAGATAGTCAAAATGTGAAAAGTTTACGGACGGACGACGGACGACGACGGACGCCAAGTGATGGCAAAAGCTCACCATGGCCTGTGGCCAGGCCAGGTGAGCTAAAAATAATCATAAAACATTGTCACAAACATTGCCTATCATCAATATAACGTTGCGTTACATTCCCTATAAGCTGGCTTGAAGATGTCTTAAGCTGAGCGACCATGGGACAGCCCTAAAAATGTTTACAATAAATAAACAATGGCTTAAGTGGGTGTTTTAATTCTTTTACTATGTCTTGACATAAATCATGTTTAATATTTACCGCTTTCTTCATCAACTCAAGTCTTTTTGGGCAAAAACGAGAGGATGCTACTCCGCTTCCTTTTTGACATTTTCGTTTTCGTTTTACGAATACCGTAAATCAGATGTATTCCGAATTACAGAAATTTTTAAAGACTTTTACTGTTTATTTTTAGGATGATCGGAAAAACGTGTTTTAGATCTAAAATCGTTCATAGTTTAGTGCGCCCAAAGGGGCGCACTAGGTACAATTTTCATGCTTCATTTTTAAAAATTATGCGGGATTAACGCAACGACAATCTGAAGCACTAGGATGGTCTTTATTGACAGGTTTGACTGTATTTGGTGCCTGTAACAAAATTAAATATTTTTGCCTCTGATATGACAATTACGAGATTTTCGGAAACTTCTACTTTTACAACTTTAGTCTATATAAACTATGCATGGATGCATTAAAAAAATTGATGTAACAAGGTCGACTAGCAAGGTTTATAAAAAATTGATGTAACAAGGTCGACCAGCGAGGTTTATAAAAAATTGATGTAACAAGGTCGACTAGCGAGGTTTATGAAAAAAAATTGATGTAACAAGGTCGACTATCGAGATTTATAAAAAAATTTGATGTAACGAGGTCGACTAGCGAGGTTTATGAAAAAAATTGATGTAACAAGGTCGACTAGCGAGGTTTATGAAAAAATTGATGTAACAAGGTCGACTAGCGAGATTTATAAAAAAAAAATTGATGTAACAAGGTCGACTAGCGAGGTTAATGAAAAAAATTGATGTAACAAGGTCGACTAGCGAGGTTAATGAAAAAAATTGCAACAACTAATCAAAAGAAACATGAGTCAACCAATCAAATCATTTCATTAACCATCATGTGATTTTTAACAATATCATTGTTGATTCATTAGCCTTGTAAAACGTTTTTAATATTTAATCTTTTTCACATGAAACATTTCCGCTATAACAATTTACTATATATAACTGTAAAATCTTCATTTTCTATTTGTGGCAATTATAGATCTACTGATGAAGTCTTTGATCTATAATAATCAATACATTATATAGTATTGAACTAGTTGTCTCCATACTACATCAGTTTAAAATTCATTCAGACATCAGCAAAGCATGACGTTAGAATTATTGAATCTATATTTCATTGTAAAAACCAATAAATAAGTTGTTATTGAGCTACTTCAACTACAGGTATAAATGTCTTACTATCAATTTAAGTAACTGCAACCCAATTTTTAAAATATTTTACATGTACATCGGTTCCAACAGTTACAATTTTTTTTATATTTTAACACAATTTTTTATATTTCACAAAACTATTTCACGGCGTTACAATAATGAAGCGTTGAACATGAGCTTGTCGCCATGAGAACGGTTACCACAAACAATTCGATCAGTGAGAAAACCTTGGACTCTGCTTGAAATCATACTTTATTCGCCTTTTAGCTCTTCATGATTTTATCGTATTTTCTTACAATTGCTTTTTATATGATAATTTTGCTGGATTATAATAATACATTTGCCAATTTTTGTGTACTGGTATTTGGACATATTTAAAAATCTAAAAGAAGAATAAGTAATGGCAGTCATAGCAATGGCAATGGTCTAAAGGTGCTATTGACTTATATGAATGAAAAGTGACCAGTAGTGTCTTAGAAGAAGTCTTTTGATGGATGTATGGATGGATGGATGGCAGAGTTCCTATCCATAACAAAAGCTCACATAAGCAATTTTCAGATCCGGATTAAAGACTTTACAGATTTGACACATTAATTCAAATATTTAAAAAAAATTGTAAAATTCAACTGCAAATTATTTTAAAAAAATTGTTCAATTAATTTAAATAATGTCACATAACAATCAATGATTTTGTAAAACAAAACCAAACAAATAATAAAAAAAAAAATTCAAGGTTTTAGCAAAATCTACATATATATATATCACATGTATTTCAAAAATAATAATTCACTGGATTATAATAATACATTTACCAATTTTCGTGTACTGGTATTTGGACATATTTAAAAATCTAAAAGAAGAATAAATAATGGCAGTCATAGCAATTTTGTCAATGAAACTATTGGGAAAGAAACCTTCTCTTAACTTCATGTAATGATTCGATGAATAAACACGTGTTTAAAATGTAAAAAGTATTCGCTCTAATTCTTCCTCCCAACTTTTCTAGACTTTCCAAAATTGGAACTCAGTTGTTTTCATAATAGATTAATTTTTAAATAGTAAAATCAACTGTAAATACTTTTATAAACAAAACTTTATTAAAACAATTTAGATTAGTGTTGCAATACATATAACCACAGAAAAATATTTTTAACTTGTTGTAGCGACCACCTCTTTATAAAGACTAACTTTTCATTAACACAAGTATTTAATTTCCTTTCGATTTATACTTGAACCTATAAATAAAGACCACCTGTTTGTAAATTTTACATTTCTTAGGTGGTGATTATTGACAGGTTTAACTATATAATTATTTATAGTCGATGCAATATCCACTGATATATTAATAAATGTTTCTTTTCTTACCAGCAGGTTATAACACAACTTATTGAACTGCATGGAACAACGATTCGAGATAGCAAGAAGTTTGAGTTTGCGAAATCAAAACATTTTTTCGGGGGGGGGGGGGGGATAATGACCTTGTGTTATCAACGGTATTTGACAGAATGACATCTTGGATATATTAAATCTACTCTATATACTATATAGTATATACTATTCATCAGAGTACTGGTTTTGTGAGGAAATCAAATGACTGAACACGTAACACATAATAGCATTCATGTTTTCTTCAATAGTCAGTGATTGTATTTTGAAAGCAATTGTGAATTTTATATTAATGAGAGATCTTTTCAACAGAATTAAGCAACTGGTTCATCTAGGTCAACAATTGATAAAATCCTATTGAGAATATTATATGGGAATAGATGTTACAGATGGTTAACAATCTGTAGACCTTCTGACTAGTAAGTAGTATCATGCTTATCAGAAATAAGGTATATTTGAGATCACGTGATCTGTATTATACATAGGTTGTTTAGTATAATAAAGTCAAAGATTATACCCAGGTCAATCAACCTAAAATAAATACCTGATTATTATATAAAACAATATCGGTTATGGCTACATTGGCGACCATGACGACGACGGTAATTAAATGATGAAGATGATGATGATTATACTATCTTGTTCGTTTGAAATTGTTTTTGTTGTTAAAAATGAAGGCGTAAACGAAATTTGATGATGGCGACGACGTCAATGATGATTATTATGATGCCACTGCTTGTGCTGTTGTTACTTATGATAATGATGATGATGATGATGATACTGTTGTTACTGCTATTGCTGATGACAATGATGATAAAAATGATTACGATGATATTGTTAATGGTGCTGCTACTAATGACGATGGTGATGGTGATGATGATGATACTGTTGATGGTGCTGATACTGATGATGATAATGATGATGATAATAATAATGATAGTGATAATGATGCTGATGATGGTGGTAATGGTGGTGATGGTACTGCTGCTGCGGTTGATGATGATGATAATGATGATGATGATGATGATGATTGACATGATAATGGTATTGCTAATGGTTAAATGACTTGAGATACGTAAAGGATTCTAGAAATTTTAATTAAGAGATGTTTAGAATACCTGTTACACAGTAACGAAGTAATCCTGTAACCTGAATTTGTTATCTATATACACCGCTGTCAGCAAAATAAACAACGTAAATACTGCATTCATTTGAATTGCATTATTATCACTTTTTAGATACCAAATTATCACAATATAATGTTCACGTTTTATCAGAAATATATAATTTTTTTTTACGATAAGTTAAAGATTTAATGTTCATATACATATTTTACCAGGTTTCGTATTTTCAAAGTTAATTTTCTTTAAAATTATTTCTGTGATTTTGGTCAGAAAGAAGGTCTTTTCATTTTTATTGAGACGGTCAGACCTAGAATGAATGAAAAAACCGTCGAACTTTCGTCCTAACGGGGAACGGCGATAACCCCGGAGAGGATAGTAAAGAAAAATATAAAAGAAATGTGCCGAAAAGTGAGATGGGAAATCAATAGAGGGGCATAAAAAGGCTTAACTTAATATATTTTTATTTTTGGTTGCATATATTGCGTGGCAGGCTAGGTATGTGCTAGTGATCTTGTATGGAATATATCACATAAAAAGGGAGAAAAACTTTTGAAATAACAGTGATTCATAATGGTATGCTAGTAATAAAAATCTGACAGTACATGAGAGAAACAACACAGAATAACGAAAGAACACTCCTTTTATAATATTTTTGTTAAATCGGTAATGACGTAATGTACCGGAAGTGAAGGAAGCGTTATTGTTACTCTATTTGTAGAAGCCGTACCTTATATATATTCTATTCTATCCTGCTTCATGTGTTAATTTCGATTTGTGTCATTTTTCATAATTTTTAAACGTACTCTCCTTGTCTTGTATCTAGTTACATTTTAAGGTTAATTTCATCACTTTAGTGCGATTTCTATAGTTCTATATAAGGAAAAGTTTAATGAATAAGACAGTTCTAATACACAAAATACCACCATACTATTGCTAATGACGCTTAGCCCTGACTTACACACTTAAAATCGGAGGGCACAAGGGTAAAAAATTACCTTGCATTGAAAAAAAAGCAAAGATGTACTGACAATACTAGTATATGGACCCAGTTTCACAATGTTTATTTACGGGGATTTTCTATAACGAAGCAAGTTCCTACAATTTTACTGTCGAGTCAACAGGCTAATCAAGGCGCTTGAAAAGTTTTACGGTCGTCATCACAATATTGTTGATTAGTATGCAGTCGCTGTATCTTAACTTATACTAGATATAATTGACGTCACATAGTTAGTTCCATGTTCTTTTCATTCTTCAATTTGATTTTTCAATTGACGGGTGTAGCTAGCTGAAAGGAAGGTGCTTATCTTTCCGGAGCAGCCAGTCTCACTTTCTTGAAGGAAGTCCACGTGTGTAACTGAACTGGCCTGTTTTCAAAGTTTTTATTTTATTTTGGAATTGTGATTTGATTTGATTGGTATGTTTGTGTTTTATTATTAGCCAAGCTAATAAGTTTCCTAACTTTAAGGAATTTTTGTCAAACTTGGTAAATTCTGGAACTATGGATCAACATTTTTGTTAAAACTGGAAACTGAGTTACATAAAATAATCTTCAAATGAAAGTTTTGATTTCAACATTTTATCAGTAACAAAATTTTTTAAATTTTAATTTACAGGTTTTAAGTGAAAGAAAATCCTAGTTGAGGATTAAATATGAATCTGGGTTCAGGAGAACCCATTTTATTGTAAATTTAAATCAGGTATATAGCTTATACGAGGAAATATAAATTAAAATCTTTTTTTATAATTGTAAAACAAAATGTTTATCAGTGAGATTTCGGTCGTTAAAATAAATTTTGCAAAGGATTAATTATCGATACATGCGAATATTTATTTTTGAAACAAATTATATGCCAAAATAGAGAAACAGACCATTACACCTAGACCAAAAATCTCAGATCTCTGTATCCCATACTGTACGTAATGTACAGTATATAGAAGTAGATGTTCGGTCATAGAGAGAGCAAGGATGATTATTATTAATATCGTCGACAAGGTGCTGATTTGTGCTAAATGATTTGTGTTCTACTCCCACGAGTATTGATATTGATACGTAAGTGTGTACTAATGCCCGCCATTTTAGCCATACCACAGTCAATTAGTCACCCAAATACAGCTGGATAGTATTTATAGAATGACTGTTAAACCAGAACAGATAATTAGATAATTTACCGTTTTCTGTAACTTTAAGAAAAATGAAGCAACTTACAAAATCCTCATTCCACTGTTAAAATTATTTTAAAAAAAGAAAAAAGAGGCGATCGGTTTTATTAAAGTCCGGATTTGTACCGTGTTACATTTGCGATCCTTTATTATTATTTTTTTTTCTTTGAAAACAAATTATATTTCAATGAAATGTTTCTAGACATTTTGGAATAGCATCATTTTATTAAAAATACTTCTACAAATAAGACACCATCCAAAATTAAAAGAAATGATGCAATATTGTCATTAAATAATTTATATCTATGGTAACGATATGCTGAGACACCTCTGACAATAAACTTGTGCTCGAGAAATCTAAAATCTCCGATTTACACTTATTGTGAATCATTTATAAAATGAATAAGGAAACTACTCATAATTACAGATAAAGAGGGTATTAATTGTAATCAGACTGTATCAAATAAATCGTAATGAGGCTATTTTGAAATACTTCTAAATGGTCAATACTTAATATCTAAACTACAACAGTGTCTGTGAAATATCCAGTTTTCGTTGTGGGTCAATTATCTTAAATTTCCGAGAAAACTGTAAACGGGCCAAAAAAGTCGTTTCTGTTTTTCTAGAATAACAAAAAAGTGTTAATGACATTGTGTAAATTCCATATTTATGCCTGGTAGCATGCATTGTAAACTGCCCGGCGACTGATAATAGACAATCCACATAAGTTAGTTGTATATACCATCAATTCACTAGAAGGGATAGACTTTTAGAGCGGCTTTGATTTCATTTGTAAGGTCCAATCGATTGTATTATGACATAGGTAGAATTTACTACCACTTCTAATATCAATGTTTAATTTGTCTATAGAGTGCTTCTTAAGAAATTGATCTGAAACGCTATATCTGCAACTTAAAACACGTAAATCATGAAAACACATGTTGTTGTCGATTCTCGTTAATTATTATACGTTAATTATTGGTGTTCTGTAAATGGCCATATTTCTGTCACATATTTTAATTCTAATGAGAAAGTGTTGACATGCATAATTCTATATCATTTAATATACTGCAAAAAAATACACAGAGAGAGAGAGAGAGAGAGAGAGAGAGAGAGAGAGGGGGGGTTGTGTACCATGTTTGACTCGTGACACGATGTAGATCGGATACAAATAAATATCTTACTGAATGATTATATTTCTTTATTCCTCTAGTTTCATCTCTCTCTCTCTCTCTCTCTCTCTCTCTCTCTCTCTCTCTCTCTCCTGGCATAAATATGTTTACATTTAGCTGTAACGGTTCAGCTGTTGGGTCTTTCTGATCTCAATACTACTTAGAAGGCTATAAGTAACATCAAACAAGATCAATCATCTTGTTAATACAGATGATATTTACATACCGAAAACATATCTTCAACTATATATAATACGACCTCGACCCAAAGCAAAAGGTTTATAAGATATTTCTATATTATATTACCTCTTGTCAATGTCTGTTCTGTGAAATCCAACAGCGAGATTAACAATAGTATACTTGCATAAAGTAATGAAAATCCTAACATCATAGTGCATATTCTTTCAGAGTGGAATAGTCCATCACATTTGAATTCACTGATGAAAACTAACTTTAATTTTGAAGTATAAGATCCCCTTTATTTTCGCACATTTGATTGAATGTCGCCATCACATTCTATGCGCATGCGCATCAAAACTATTTCAATGCATTCAAGTCATCCATGTGTTTGACCGTTAGTTTGAAGAACTAAGTTTCTCAACCTTTTCCTTTTAATGTAGAATTATGTGTGTGTATAAGTGGATAAATTTCTGCTTTTTATACAATCCCAGCACACAGACACGATAACGAGTTTACTTAAATCCTCACCGACAACAGTGTACGCGCACTTGTATGATACACGCCGCAGTCTGAATACAACACAACAGACCTCATCGCTCAGTGATTCTCGGATAATATATTTTTCACTTTGTCTTGATTTTTTTCCTCGCTCATATATTTACGATTGTAAGTATATTTGCCCGATATTTGATTCTCAATTATACCGTATTTATTATTCCGCATGGACAAATATAATGAATTGAAATGTACCTAACGCATTAAATTAGTTGTACAAATATTTAAATTTACCTGTTAATCGATTGTATTGACTTACTGGTCAAAAATTTAAAATTAAAAAGTTAAAATCATTTTATATTTGACTAGAAATGGTAATTAGCGCAGTTATAACAGAATACGATTGTTGTATTCGTATGAGTCGTCCTTGGTATAATTTATTGATTGGGGAATTTTTCATGCTTTTGTGTACAAACTTCACGATCAAGTGTAGCTCCATATATCGTAAATTAATGCATAAACAGGTCTGTGTTTAAAAGCCACAATATAATGTAGGTGAAATCAACACCTACATTGACTAAAACGTGTCATGTATTGATTTTAAGTTGAAATTGACATTAAAAAATCAATTCACAATTACTATGAATAATGTACCGCTTAACACTTTCTGACATCTGTGCATTACAATGCCACTAGCATCTCGTTCAGAAATGAAAGATTGATTAAAAAAGAGTTGTATTTTCAATTAAAAGTATATTAACTGAAATTGAATTTGATTTTTCACGAAATCTATCATTCATAGAATAAATCGAGTTAGTATATTTCTAGAATTTGTTATTCGCTCTATTTCACATATATCCACTTGCGCGCGCGCGCGCACGAGAGAGAGAGAGAGAGAGAGAGAGAGAGAGAGAGAGAGAGAGAGAGAGAGAGAGAGAGAGTTATAATTTTGAACCTAAAAGCCGCGGGTGTGGAAATGACTTGTTTACACGTGTGTGTGTGTGTGTGTGTGTGTGTGTGTGTGTGTGTGTGTGTGTGAGAGAGAGAGAGAGAGAGAGAGAGAGAGAGAGAGAGAGAGAGAGAGAGAGAGAGAGAGAAAGAATGAGAGAGAGAGAGAGAGAGAATGTGTGTGTGTGTGTGTGTGTGTGTGTGTGTGTGTGTGTGTGTGATTATTAATCTATAAACTACATTAAATCTCTTTTATGATCCAGATAATGCATCGGTGTAAATGGTAGTCGATTATTCAGTTATCTTTTTTTAATTACAATAATGGATTCAGCTCATCACTGGACCTCATTTTTGTTCTGAAGCAATAATCAAATACTAGTATATATACATAATTTAACACCTTGTACCATTAGTAAGCACTACAGAGTTCAAAAGATTTTTTTTGCAATGCATGTTTAGAAAATCAAACCGAACTTGAAACATTTTTACAAAAATAAGGTACACTATATCAGAATTTTTGGTTGAAAAACTATTCAACAAAACATAATCAATTCCAAATGCCAAATTAGACATATGTGTAGAAGGTGTAACATAATTATTTTATTGTTACCTGACCCAAAATTCAAATTAGGATTGTGTTCATGGCCTAAATGTATACATACATATTCCTGATTACATCCAGACTTGCATGTATCAATTATGATAATATATGTCACGTTTTGAAACACTTACATTTTTTTTATATAAATTAAGATGCATTACACACACGCGCGAGCACGCGCCCGATTCATACAACGAGAACATCTCTTTTAAATAAAACAGAAAAAATTGATATTAGAAACAATATATCAATAACAGGTGACAAAGACTATATGAGGTATATACCATTAAACAATTGTCTTTCAGCCATTGCTTGTGTTTATAGGTTTGTTGTAAACAGAGTCTAAAACTCTTCCCTAAATGTAAAATACATAGACAGGTTTGATGTCAAAAACTAAAACTCTGAAACACTTCGTTAAAGACCATCAATTTAAAAAAACCTGAAAGGATGCTTCTCAATAAGCCGAGGTCTCCGCCTATTGAATTCCATATTCGTATAAATTTGTTACAATAATATTTACAAAACGAAACGGCTTTGAATATTAAAAGTTTGATAAAACATTACATAATGTGTTTAAACATACATTTTAAAATTCTGCATGCCGTACACTTCCATACAAATACGAAAATTTTGATAACCGTAGTTTTTAATTAATACACATAGAGCGCATTCCTCTCCATCAAAGATATTTTGACAACGAAAACTTCTAAAATTTTATCTTCTGTTTTGAAAATTTTCGTTGATGGAGAGGGATGGGCTGGCATTGAAATTTGGGGATATAGATAAAACACATTACCCCTAATCGCCCTAAACAATATACATACTTGATATTAGTTAGTATACGATTTCGTATCATATACGCTGGCTGTGTATAAAGACGTAGGAAATGATTACCTCAAAGTCCGGGGTTCGAATCCTATATGTCGTCCGGTTTTTTTTTTTTTTTTTTTTTTTTTTATTGTTTTAATATTTTGTTGTATTTTTTTTTCATTTTTACAATATTTTTCTCATTTAAACGCAGATTTAAACGCATTAACAAATACTCATCTAAACACATTATTGAAACTAGCTTCAATACGTGTCGTATATATCTAACAACGTTATGATCTATCATCAGGCAACTGGTCAATACACGTGCGTTTCCTATACAAGTTTCAGGTATACAAAGCAACATTATAAAGCATGTAAAACACGATTATTTTATCATTGCAACGTAGGCGCTGCATGAGTTCACAGGCAAAAATCATGTATTTTTTTTTTTAATTTTGCTCCTCACAATCACGGGTAAAAATAGTGACAAAACTACCAATGACACATTTTCATATGAAGTTTTTTCCTAGCTAGTTTCAATTTGAGATGTCTTTTTACTTTATGTTCATATAGACACGCTAGGCTTAAATTAATTTTCATATGAAGTTTTTTCCTAGTTTCAATTTGAGATGTTATTTTACTTTATGTTCATATAGACACGCTAGGCCTCGAGTTGATGTTGGGATATAGAGGTCTCCCAAAGGTGTAACCTTGTTTCTTGACATTTTTCCTATAGGCGGCTCGTTCAGCTTTTTGAGACTCATTCTCTGTCACCATAATATATATATATATATATATATATATATATATATATATATATATATATATATATATATATATATATGTGTGTGTGTGTGTGTGTGTGTGTGTGTGTGTGTGTGTGTGTGTGTGTGTGTTTGTGTGTGTGTGTGTGTGTGTGTATGTGTGATATATCATACAGTTTTTATTATTGGATATCATTTTTATACAAATAAAACATCCTGAACGACTCTCTTTCCTTAATTCATGAATAGTCCAAAAATGGTTAGTCTCATTTAACCCTCATAAAACTGAAAATATGGTCATTTCTCGCAAGCTCACAAAGATCCAACATCCACCCCTATTCTTGAACAATGTCAACATTACAGAAACAACCACACACAAACATCTAGGAGTAGTATTCTCAACAGACTGTTCCTGGAAATCTCACATTGATTATATCTTGGCTAAAAGCACTACGAGAGTTAATATGTTGCGAAAATTTAAATTCAACTTGAATAGGACAACCTTAGAAAAGCTCTATGTTTCCTTCATTCGCCCTATCCTCGAATATGCAGACATTGTGTGGGACAACCTTCCTCTCTACCTACAAGAACTCGAAAAAATAAATCTCGAAGCAGCTAGGATAGTAACGGGTACAACAAAATTATGTTCAAGAAGTACACTTTACTTAGAAACTGGTTGGGAACCACTCTCCCGCAGACGACAAAAACTTCGACTGGTTCAACTACACAAAAAGATACACAATTCGACACCTCAATACCTGAGAGACATTATTCCCACGAGACATGACAGACGAACAAGACAGGAAGACCCAATTCCTACTATTCTATGTCACTCTAGCTCTTATTACAACGATTTTTTTTCCCATCCACAATAAGAGAATGGAACTCTCTGCCATCCGAACTTAAACTAAAACCTTCTACAGCAAATTTTAAGATACTCCTTAATTCCGACCTTACCAAGCCCCCGTCATATTACAACACCGGCATTCGAAAACATCAAATATATCACACCAGACTTCGCACTAACTGCAGTTCTTAAAGATAGATCTTTACAATAAGAACTTGGTAGATAATCCTCTATGTATCTGTGGCGAAATTGAAACTTCAACACACTATTTCTTACAATGCAATCGTTACTCTCACATTCGAAATACAACTCTTTCCACCCTACCCCATACCCTAAATGCTGAACTGTTACTTTATGGTGATATGTCTCTTAACAACACAAATAAAAACATATTTTAAAACAGCACAAAGATACTACTGCTTGACTTATAACATACAGTTAACCAGTATTTGGTACTACGTGTATTATTGTTTATCTGTGGAATTCCCTTATATATTTTATAAATGGCGCGTTACTATTGTAACTTATCTCTATCTTTAGGAAACAGTTTACATAAGTGGTAACACACTTGTTACTGAATCCTTTTTTTTTTTGTCAATTGCATTTGTCATTTGTTTCAAGATATTGTAATTATATAACTCTTTTGACAAAATAAAATATGTTTAAGTAAAAAACATCCTTCATTCACCAGTTGTGATGTTGAAAACTAAAACTACTGATACACTTCGTCAAAGACCATTAATTAAAAAAAAAAACCCTGAAATTTGTCACTATAATATATTTATAATATTTTGTACAATTTGTATCATTGGATATCATTTTGATACAAATAAAACATCCTTCATTTACCAGTTTGACCAAACTTTATATCTTACAAACAGAACGTTACGTCTCAACCTCATGCAACAATTAAAGTTTACTTTCATGTTGAAGAAAACAGCACATCTGTTCTCAGATCGATCTAAAAGAACAAACAAGTTTTATAATAAGAAATAAGAAACATGTGTGTTAAATCTAAATTAAAGTCATATAACTGTAACATATTTATTAATTTATTCTTATATTTTGTCTAAAAGATATTTTGGAGTTTAGTTGCACTGATGTGTTCAAGTATAAAAACCACAGTATTAGATAGTCACGTTATAGAATAAAACAGACTTTAGAAAGTACGAATTGGAAGTTGGACGTTTTAATTAGTTTAGCCAGAAGGGCAGCTTGGGTAATATGTTGATGTCTGTTTAGTAAAAAAAAATTTGGCAAATAATCTAAAACACACCTTACGGGGTTTTATATGATTAAAAACGCAAAATATGTTTCATTTTGTAATCACAGGAAATTAACATTATATAAACTTCTGTGTACTTGAGTTTCCGTTAACTACATGTATTGTGTAACACAGACTCTTGTAACAGAACAAATTAATACATTTTTGTCTCGTGTGGAAACCTATTATTTCAACAAGTAACACACAATATTTGCCACTGTCATATACCATTTTGTTTTGATTTATATCATTAAATACATTACAAAATGGTTACGACAATAATCCAGAAAGTCTACCTGAACATATCTTCTGATCTCAATTTTTCTAATAATAATAATAATAATAATAATAATAATAATAATAATAATAAGAAGAAGAAGAAGAAGAAGAAAAAAAAGGGAAAGAAGAATAAAATGTGGGGTTTATTTTTTACATCGCTGTTTCAACTAGCGTTTCCTTTGAGAATCATAAACTCGGTATATTTAATTAGGTCTGTTTCGTTAGAGCTAACCCCCCCCCCCCGTCCTAACATCTTTATTTTAGTTGTGACCCTGACCTTTGACATATATATCTAAATTTTGTATGCGACACATAGTTTTATTTGGTTTGCATATGTGCCAAGTTTAATCAAGATCCATCCATAAAATGTGAAAGTTATGGTGCGGACTGACGATCGATAACAGATAGACGGACAGACATAATAAGTCCTATAGACTCCCTAAAATTTAATAGGAGAGGTATAAATAATAAACTAAATTTATATTTATCTCCCAAGTATTCAGTGGTAATAAAATCAATGGGTATAAAAATCATCTTCTCTATCTAGTTTTCGCTGTATGTGGCCTTTTTTGGTGCACTTAAAAAACTAATGTCAATAAAGCTTATTACATATAATTATATATAATTTGTATATATATATATATATATATATATATATATATATATATATATATATATATATATATATATATATATATATATATAAATATATGTGTAATCAGACTTTTGAATTTACTTCACGAGAATCTTAAAACTCTTATCAAGTCCGAAAAATTGTTGAATAAGCAAATACCGACATATAATATTACCTAAAATGACATTGAAATGAGAATTAAAGGCGTCAAGTAACGCATCTGAATAAATAAAATGTTTAATCAGACTGTTTATTGGTAAACTGATAACTACCTCCTGAGTCTTCTACAACCTTGTTATCTCATTTATTCGGATTCATTCACAAATTGAGTACCAGGTGGTCAATGCAATTTAGGAACAAATTAAAATGATCCCCTGACTGGTCACAGGGCATCAAAGGCTAGGACTAGAGTTCAAGTTTAATTCTATAAACTTTTCAAGGTTATAATTAGCTTTACTTATATTTGTAAGTACATCAAATTCATATATGTTTGGTTAAAAAGGCTTGTAATTGTAACAAACTTATAATAATAAAAATTGAAAATTTCTCCTAAAAGATCTCACTTAAATCTTCAGCGTGGTGTATTTATATAAGAAGTGAAGTCAATATTTGTTACTAATTACAACTCTGCTAAAAAGTAATGGATCCGTTATCTTGATCCATAATCACTGAAAACACTTGCAATCTAATTGTCATTTTAATGCCAGCTGAAATAAAGTAATTATAATGATTTTATTCAGCGATTTTTGCTGTTGCACAAGTTTATTTGGTCAAGCAAATTTCATTTCATGTAAAGGATCAGTTCATCTTTTTTCACATTTCACTCATGGATTTATGCCTTTAGATAAGCACAGCATCAGTTTGTCCTTTTATACGTAGAGTAAGAACTAATCCACTACTTTATATGATGTTGGTCAGGATTTGATTTGAAGATGTGTATTGCCAGAATTTAATTGAGTTGTGACTTTCACGGTTCGTCAAAGATATTTACATATTGGCTTATCATTGCTCATTTAGTTGTAAACTTGTTATTTTTATTTCGGCCTCATCTGTAAACATTTCATTATTGTCTAGGGTGAATGTGAAGGCATAACCTTTGATACAAGTGAATCCACAATGCAATCAGCGGATATGGATTTCTGAAGAGAGTTTGATGTAAAAAATTGTATGTAATTAGGTTGGATGAATACACTGGGTGACAATGTCGAGAATGCGTCAATTTATTACTTTTTTATGTACAACTCCTACCATAGATTTACTTATTTACCTTTTTTTACCTTTTTTGTCTCGACACATTTGTTTTTATATTTGTGTGTCAACAGATTTGTAGTTTGACACCAAAAGCGAATTCTTTTTTATTATCCTGTTTTTAATACATTCTGTCTTGACACGTATGTTTTTATATTTGTGGGTCAACATACGTGTAGTTTGACACCAAAAGCGAATTTTTTTTTACTACCCTGTTTTAATGTTACCTGTTTCTACTTAGCGGATAGGAATTCCAGAAAAAGAGTTTAATGTATAAATATTGTACATTATTAGGTATGCTAGATTACCCGGATGACGATGTAGTGAATGGTGAATTTGACAATATATATATATATATATATATATATATATATATATATATATATATATATATATATATATATATATATATACTCACAAATAACTTTACTCACTTTAGCTAACCCGTTTCTTATAATTGAAGGAAAACCGTATTAGGTAAACATTAAGTTGATTGTTTTAATATCTTTTCAATTTTGCTGGGCTAGGCATGGTAATAAGCTTTATATTCGACTCCGCACTAGCTAGATATCTTTATACTGTATCGTGTATCTAATGCTTTAATTGACATCAACAATCTGCTAGACAGCAACTTGTAATTTCACGCAAATTTGTGATTAATGAACGGGATTGAAATGATATTTATCATATTAATATCTAGTTGTAAAATCGGTTTTCTCTAAGGACGTAAGACTCAATACAAGAGCCATAATGATATGTATGCATTATATTTTTATATACAATCATTGTATCTTGATATTGGGTTCACTGAAGGTTAATTATTTTTCATACAACAATCAAATGGAAGGTTTTCTGATTTAACTACAGGCAATTTGTCATTGAATGTGAGGGAAAAAGACGCCAGAATAGTCTATACTCGAACCAGACTCTGAAAATACCAGCGTCGTAATTGGTCATCCTTACGTACAAAATGCCTCACAATCACTTTATAACATAGAAATAAAAATTGATTTGTGGAATAAGATTTTGATATTTAATTCAGGTTTCATGTGTAGATTTTTTAATTTTTACAAAAAGAAAAATTCAAAATTCTGCATATGACCCAATTTGATCCATCACCAGTAATAAGTTAGGTAGCCAAATTTGCATGTTTTGTATGCTATGGCTAGAGTCAATGGCGTTCTTTAATATTTACAGGTGCTTTTAAAAACTGTAAATGACTTTCATTTCAAATGCTAAATTGTTGGCGACGGAAATAGTGACAACAAATAAATAAAGCATATTAAAAAGCATCAACTTCCATTTAGAAAGTGAACACTTCTTGAAACAATATGTGATATTGTACGTTGTTTTTTTAATACACGGGGTCGTTATGTCGGACCTTGGTATTAATGGATCAAATATTTGCTTCAGGAAATTAAACAAGAAAACCAGACCAGTCTTCATGTTTTGTCTTTTTGATTTTTTGTCTCAGATTTCAGCTTTAGGTTCAGAGTTTAGATCTGTTACATATTCTGTACCAGAACAGTAATTAAGAAATGTTGCTGATAGATGACTTAAAGATGTAATTATCACGAGTACGTACTGCTTCTGTAACACTGGCACTAAGCCATCTGTATCACAACACAACAAGTCAAAAAAAAAATCTCTTTACCTGGCACGTGTTTAGTGTTTTAGTCTTGTAATTCAAGTCTGACAGGTTTTTGTATTTGTGATAAAAGTTCGTGACTTCTCTTTTATTTGATCATTATCTTTCTTCTATTTATTATCAGACATAAATAAAATAATAAATTAAACGCAAATAAAACTTCAAAAAATAATTCGAGTAAAAATATTCAGAAGAAAAATACGAAACTTCGGTTTTATTCAATTATCAACTCTATTCCAGAGTCGGACAAGATAAAAAGGCCAAAGAATTTTAATGGCAACGCATCAGCAGAGGTAATCTTAATAGCCCGTAACCGTCTTAAACTTCATATACAAACCTGCGGAAGCTGATGAATCTTCAGCTGTCATGGTTGTTATGTAAAGACGATATCAAACAGTTACTGTAAATCCATTCAAGATTATTATTTTAAGATGCGCAATTTAGACAATGTATGCTACGATAACAATGCCCTTATCTGTTTTTGCACTCAGAAAATGTTATATTTCAAATGTGCTATTGTTTGTCAGTTGAAGAACTATTCCTCAATTTGTATAGATATACAGACCTACTCCATAGTTAAAAGTGTAACAGTAACTAAAATATAAAACTTTAGAGAGATTTTTTCACAAATGATTTTTAGTGGTTTTATGAATAGGCTTACTAGTATTTCTTACAACACCACAGTTTGCCTTGTCATGTCTAGAACATTTACAAGGTCTACTAACTGATACACATGTATGTAAAGTTTAAATATAAATTAAGGCTTTGCTTTTATCAGAACGAAGCTTATCAATAGCGGATCCTGCTAGGGGTCTTCTACTTTGTGTTGTTGTTAGTACATTGCTATGTATTTATTTATCTTATCAAGTACCTGATACTATGCTTTAGGCACTCTAAATACAGTAATTTTTTATTGCAACTGGAATTACTCCAGAAAGCAGGATTTTGCGCTATTTTTTATTTTAAAGTTGTCCCAATTTCTCCTTTTTATAAAGGTTTGTTCCCTCATGCAAAGCACTGCTTAGCTGGATTTAGATTCAAATAATTTTGGAACTTTCGATTCTTCAATTTTAAACTGTCTGGCTTATGTTTTTATCAACCTTTTCGGCTCCTAGTGTCACTGATGAGGAATGATTTTCCGAAATGTGCATATATGGCAAATAACATTTAACAGGTATTTTTGTTATAAAGTTATAAACTCACTTACAAAATCTTAACCCTGCTTCTGTCTTTATTTCTTTGTATAACCCAAAAGACACTGATCCATACATAGGCTTTGGATTTAGAGCACATTTAATCATAAAAATGGTTATAATCATCTACAGAAGCCATAGCTTGGATGGCGATTTTTTTAAAAGAATGTTAATAATAATAATAATAATAATAATAATAATAATAATAATAATAATAATAATAATAATAATAAATAACAATTAATAACAATAATAATAATAATAACAACTTCAAAACACATTTCACCGGCCTATATGTAATGAAATTGAAACTTAAGATTCTTTATCATTTGTTTTGCAAAATGAAATGAGAAATAATTAAAACTCCTCTTATATCTCTGCTTGGTGTGTCAACAACATACTTGTTTTAAATCAAGGCTCGAGAAAATAAACAAACAAGTTAAATCTCAAAAATCATTGAAAAAATTTTTATAGAAAAGATTAATTTTTGTTTAACAAACGTCTTATAAAGTGATAAAACTTTATAATTAAAATCAGATAAACTTGTTAACGTTTGACATCTTCTGCATTTACAAGATTGCAGTGTTGACATCTCTCATCAATGGTTTGTTGTCGTCATTGATGCAAAATTATAGAGTTGACAAAGTTTTAGTCGGAGTTAGTTCTGTGTGACAGGAGACGGTTTGTTTGGACATATTATTGTGCTGATTTTTGCTGACTTGGCCGGAGTAGTCAACACTGTTTCGGTAACAGGTTATTTTAAAAAAGTTTGCTAATGGAATATTGCCTACTTAGATTTATAGCTGGTTGGTTTTGTTTCATCGAAGAGGTAAGTTTATTAACAAAGATTTCTTTCAATTAAACCACTTATCACATTTCACAAATTCATGAATTCTAAAACAAGTAAAACAAGTTATGTAATTCGGTTGAACCAAGTGGGCGTTTCAACATACAATGTATATTTCCGAGATTAACTGGACATTACTCATGATTTTGAATGTTTGTTTACGTTTATAGTTCTATTGGTCAGTCTGACGTTTGTATCGTTTCTGTATTTTGTCAACAAAAAAGTAAGTTTCCATTTATCCTTCTGTCTGTAACATTTGCTAAATTTTTGAAAACAGACGTGTGATTAATTTTTCACGCAAAAACCATTGTGACGGGTAATTGTTAGAAACATGTTGAATGTAGAACACGTTATGTAACTCACTCATTTAACAGAGAAATCCCTTAAAATGTAAAGCGCAGCAATCCTTTATTGCGTATTGGTAGTGCTAATTACGTTTGTATAATTACAAACTTCATGTTGTTACACGATTTAGAGCAATATCATTGGTCGTTTTCCTATTAAATGACTTTGTTATTTTCCAATAACAACGTTTTCTACCGGAACTTCTTTCGACCAATTTCGGAGATTACCCATCTTTGAGTTCTATTAATAGAAGTTATTTTTAAATTTTAAACAAATGGGAATGTTTTCGTGATCGGTAAATATTCCACCTAGAAACCTTAAAATACTTCAATTTTTTTAGATTAAAATTATGCAACAAATAATTCAACTTGACATGTTTTGTCATTTTTTCACCAAAATATTCAAGACTATAAATTTTTATATATGAAATTAATCTCTTTGTAATCCAGTCGCGGAGAATCCCTTTTGTACACCCCTTAATAATCCAAAGTCAAAATTTTGTTACACACCTAAACCAATTTCTAAACGAGTGTTTTCCGAATTCATGCAAGAAATATCAAAAAATTATAATTGTTGTCGGGAGTACACTGCACATCGCCCGAGAGCCACAGTCATATCTAAACCGAGTGATGTTGAATTTTAGTTATGCCACATCATGCTTATGTCAGGCCACAGAAACGAAGCCTCAGTTTACAGCTATTGTAGGGACTGTTCTGTTCACAGAAGAAACATATCAGTGATACCCTCTCGGGTAACGTCCAGTCTAATGCACCCCCTACCGCTTGTTTTACCTCCACATGTCTCTGATCGGCCATTACAGCGACCACCGGTGTCATCATTAAACGAAATCCCTTCGTCTCACTCCCAGCCCATAGTTGGCAAAAATCGGTTTAAACAACCAAGAAAACATTAATTCCATTCCATTAGTTGGTTCCACGGTTTTTTAAACACTGCTCATTCAGTTTTCCTTTGTCATGGGAAACGTCAACCTGTAAGTTGACACGCGTGTCCTACAGTACAAACGTATACTAGTCGTACGTTGTTGTTGGTAAATGTGTTGTCACGAGACATAATATAGTACCTTGTTTCTCAAAGGATTTAATTGTTATATCATTTATATGTTGACTGAAATTAACAAGAAAATGATTAAAAAGATATCAATTTAAAAAATTTTTCAGTTTTTTACAAGACATTTTATCGTCTTTTAAAGGTGATATTTAATGTATTTTTACGCCGCAACGTTGTAAAATCGATTTTCACAAAATCAGCTCATCAGTTCAGAAATGTAGGTCAGAAAAAAAAAAACGGTTTAATTTCGGTTTTGTAATTATAAGAATTGAATTCCACTTTTTACTTTTTACGTTGTTATCGGGGTGTAACAACGTGAAAATTATTACAAATTGCGTAAGCGGTTTTACGCATAATTTGTAATAATTTTCATGTTGTTACACCCCGATAACAACGTAAAAAGTGAAATTCAATTCTTAATTATTAGACGTAGTTCCCGTTAAGATGTGTCATCCTCCGCGTGTAACTGAGAACGGAAACCCGTTACAAAATATACAATAGTCCGTTCCTTTTTGTTTATTAGACGTAGTTCTCGTTGAGCTGTGTTATCCTCCACGTGTAACTGAGAACGGAAACCCGTTATTAAATCTACGATAGTCTGTTTCTTTTGTTTAGTTTACATCATGTATTTATTGTAGAACAGGTCCTTTTTATTTGTTATTTTTATTTGTTTATTGATTTATTTGATTTTAATTAATTAATTTATTTAACATATAAATAAATAAAATAAATAAATAAATAAATAAATAAAATATAAATAAAATAAAAGTAAATAAAATAAAATGAATGAAGATAAAATAATTGTTGGTATTGAGTGCAAGTGTAAATTAACAAACATTGTGTTAAGCACTAATCTAGATCTATGTGTTACCTTAAGTCACAAAAATGTAACAAGACTTGGTATTGAGTACATGTGTGATCCTAATAACATTATATTGAAGCATTTATGTTGCCTCATGGATTACCTAAATATATAAATGTAAAGAAAATTTTGATTTAGTATACGTGAAGACTTATTATCATTATATTGCATCATTTATGTTGACTCATGGGTTACTTTAAGACATAAATGTAAAATAAATTTGGAAATGAGTATGTATGTGAAAACTTATCATTATATTGAAGCATTAATGTTAACCCATGGGTTACCTTAAGACATAAATGTAAAGAAAATTTGGTATTGAGTATGCATGTGAAAACTTATCATTATATTGAAGCATTTATGTTGACCCATGGGTTACCTTAAGACAGAAATGTAAAGAAAATGTGGTATTGAGTATGTATGTGAAAACTTATCATTATATTGAAGCATTTATGTTGACCCATGGGTTACTTTAAGACATAAATGTAAAGAAAATTTGGTATTGAGTATGTATGTGAAAACTTATCATTATATTGAAGCATTTATGTTGACCCATGGGTTACCTTAAGACATAAATGTAAAGAAAATTTGGTATTGAGTATGTTTGTGAAAACTTATCATTATATTGAAGCATTTATGTTGACCCATGGGTTACCTTAAATGTAAAGAAAATTTGGTATTGAGTATGTTTGTGAAAACTTATCATTATATTGAAGCATTTATGTTGACCCATGGGTTACCTTAAGACATAAATGTAAAGAAAATTTGGTATTGAGTATGTATTTAAAACTTATCATTATATTGAAGCATTTATGTTGACCCATGGGTTACCTTAAGACATAAATGTAAAGAAAATTTGGTATTGAGTATGTATGTGAAAACTTATCATTATATTGAAGCATTTATGTTGACCCATGGGTTACGTTAAATGTATAGAAAATTTGGTATTGAGTATGTATGTGAAAACTTATCATTATATTGAAGCATTTATGTTGACCCATGGGTTGCACTTTGATTCATAAATTTAAAGAATTTTTTTATTTAATATGCACGTATGTTAAAGTATTTGGGCATTTATATAGACCCGTGGGTTGCCTTAAGACACATAACTGTAAAGATGATTTGGTATCGGGTATACATGCATGTGAAAACTTTTAATTATTGTATTGAAAAATTTATGTATTAGACTTAAGGGTTACCTTAAGACACATACGTGCAAGTGTAAAGAATGTTTTATTTCAACTACTTCTTAAAGCTTATCAACATTGTCTTGATAGATATTTTACCGTCAATTTCTTCTTTATTATCTAGTCAGTATATGATAATTCGACCTTGACCTCCGGAAGAATGAACAAACTGCCTTGAGTTTGATAAGCTGTAACGTTTAGTTGGTATGTCTGACTGGTAGACTCCGTTTTTGTTTCTGACACATGATTTATTTACCTGCTACATCACACATATCTGTATAACAATATGATGCAATACAATAATTAAGGAACAAAAAATGTATTCCAAACAGCATATAGCCTTCAATCATTTCCTTCTTCTTCGTACCTGTTTTTCTTGAACTAGTGTGGATCTAAAACCAATGCATTTAAACATGACGTAATTCAGACAAAATAGATGATCACTTTCATTAAACAAATCGGATTCGTCTAATTTCAGTATTGGCTTTTAAACAAACAAGTCAATCTATGAGAAGTACATAACTTGTCCAACAAACAGGAAACAAGTCAATAACAAACTGCTGTCACTTTTTCGTTCCCTTTTTGTCAATTTCACATTTATCATTTAATTGTTGTTTTATACACAATGTATTTTGCTATAATGTAGTTTTTCCTAGTTTAATTTTCTTATTCGAGCAGATAAACCATTTTATGTTGATTTTGCGTCTAAAGTTATTTTGTAATTAGTTTCAGGTCAAGAGACTTTTATATAAAAGAATCGTCAAAACCGTTTATTTAGAATGAAACAACTATTGTATAGAATAAGTTTAGCATCTAATATCGTGTAACCAGATGGCATTTTTTTTCCTAAAGTCCGTTTCTGCAAAATGGCCAAAGGGTTATTTGAAACTACATGTATATATAATAGAATGTTCCAGTAAGGCTAAGAATACCTATCTCTGTATAACGAATCTCAGTGTATAGTTATAAGTATTTCAATTCATCGTGTATTCATGCTAAATTCGACAGATTTTTGTCGTGAAATGTTATTCATCATTAATAATTTCAGCATCAATAAAAAAATTCTTCTAAATACAGTTTTGAGAGAGATTTAATTTTTTTTTTTTTACAAATTCTGCCATCTTTGAACAGAAATAACAATTTCAAATTAAAATTATCAATAAGACCAAAAAAAGAACTGTTTATAAATCCCGATGGAATTATTTTGATATTAGGAAGTTATTTAACTCAATTGTTTTTCAATTTAACGCTGTATTGAAACGATCCTGGTGGTTATCAAGCTTTTTCGAAATTAACAATTAACCCCATGATTTAGATAAGTGTTATTTTCACTAATCTTGTTTTCTTTTTATTTGTTTTTGCATTTATTATAATAATAATAATAATAATAATAATAATAATAATAATAATAATAATAATAATAATAATAATAATAATAATAATAATAATTATTATTATTATTATTATTATTATTATTATTATTATTATTATTATTATTATTATTGATGCGTTACTTATTTTTTTATTATTCATTCCGAATATATCTACGTTTTTTTTGTGTGGATGCTTTTTACAAAAGAGAAAAAAATGCATACCTGAATACCAAGGATTCCGCTTAAACTGCATCAGTGATTTTTATTACACAAGAAACATATATCAATATAATGATTAATATTGAGTCAAGATAGCGTTCTGTTCCTGGCAGTTTTGTAATATCTATAGTGTCATTACTGAATTGAAAATTAGTATCACAGTTTGTTTGTTTGTTTGTTTTTGTTTTTTTTTGTTTTTTTTTTTTTTTTGATGCGAAGTAAAACACAACTGTAATTAGTAATGTTTTAATTTGATTTAATTATTTACAATAAGTGTAATTGCTTTTTTACAAGTGTCGTCATTTCAAAGTTTTTTTAATTACTAAAATTTAAATATATAAAAGAAAATTATTTAATAACAAACCGTGATACAATTTACTAAGTATTAAGATAAAACATTTCTTCGGACGGTCACTAAGAGCCTCGGTGGCCAAGTGATCTAAGACGCCCGCTCACGGACAACGTCTCATATCGTCTAATCTTGACCTATACTCGAGGCAGATCCTAGATAGTGTTAGAAAACCTGTAGTTTTCCTCGACATACCGGTTTCTTCCATCATTCCGTATCTGGCAGTCGTATGTTACTATCTTGGTTGGGTCGTTAACTATAATACTTTACTTTATTTTGTTTGGTGGTCTCTGCATAGCATGACATGAGAAACTTTTTTTTTTAAATGTTGCCATATGCGAAATTTGGAATTTTTATGAAATAAAATATTCAAAATTTCGCATATGACGTAGCCTTTAATTATTTAATTATATGAGATAAACATTAATCATTTACTTCTATGACAAAGACATGATTATTTAATTATATGACATAGACATTAATTATTTAATTACATTACATGGACATTTAGACATTATTTATTTATTTACATGCCATAGACATTAATTATTTAATTATATGACATAGACATTGATTATTTAATAATATGACATAAACATTTATTATTTAATTATATGACATAAACATTTATTATTTAATTATATGACACAGACATTAATTATTTAATTACATTACATAGACATTAATTATTTAATTATCTGACAGAGAAATTAATTATTTAATTATTAACTATAGGCAATTTAAGACCATCCACTGAGACTAAAATTATTCAAATATGACATGATTTTTTAAAAATTATGTTGGATCATGATTTAAAAATTTTCAACAGATATCTAACAAAAGCAGCTTAAGACCAACGAAACACTTTGTAGCAAGTTGTAGAAATTCAGCAAACTTTGGCAAAAAGTAGGTCAAATCATTGTAAATAAAGAAATGCATTATCTGTAAATGAGTAAAGATATAAGTGAAAAAAAAACTTTCAGATATAGACCAGTCTGATATATTTCTATGACTTTACTAATTTTTATAATTATTGTGTGGGTATATTACAATGCTCTCAAATAAATAGTTTACTCTACATTTTAATAATTAAACACCCTAAAATATTACTAAAAATAAAACCAAATATTAAAATTGAAAATTGGTATTATAATTACTCAAGTAGATAAAAATAATAAATAAATGATTAAGAGAAAAGTTACAAATAAAGGATAAGGAACCTACTAAATTTTTATTTTATTCGCAGATTTCAACAAGTCTTTTGATAGAAAACTTGTGTGAAATTACCGTTATAATAATTATTTATTCTCACATATTACAATTCAGAGAACGATTACATATACAAGAAATACATAAGTAAATTCTAAGGCCACAGCCGCAGTAAAAACAGAACAGAATTATAATCAAAGTACTGAAAGTACTGGAAAGCGGTTAGCCTGGTAGCTCGGAAAGTTTGGATAAAATTTTGCTTATCTCACTTTTCAACAGAAAGTCCCTGGAGAAATTCAATTTCTCAAAAAAATGTGCAGCCCTTTGATTAGATTTTGGTAGACCTTTAGTTTTGTGGAATTATGTATGTTATTTTTGTCACAAAATATGATGTTGTAATCAGTTTTAGATCAGGCCCCATTTTGAACAGACTGTTAACTGTGATTGTGTAAAACATCATTACTCCATTTCTCAGTTTTATTTCGAAATAAGGAATAGAAAAGGCCCACCTGATAGAAATGACAGGTAAAAGTGTTTTGATACAAAATAAAATCCTCTTTTTGATATTTTGAAAGTTGCATTGAATAAAATAAATATTTATTGAAACTGTGTAGCAAAATATCTCTCAACAAAAAAAATCTTATTCAGTAATTAAGAAGTAATGAGTTGTATCCAAAATAACCACCTAAATACAGGAAGACCAACATCTTAGTTCTTTTACTCACGACCTTTGACTCAGCCTAATTACCAATTTTTTCCAAAAAATGTTGAAAAAGTCACAAAAGTACGAAGGTAAAACTATGCCATGACCTTGCATTTGATCTTGGTCATTGAAGTTTCATCGAAATCTGTTCAGTTGTTTGGGCAGAGATCATTTATCATTGCAGATTATTACATGACTGCTGTTATTGTTAACATTCATAGCAGGTCGTATTTATACATATTTTGTCTTCAGGCAAGGTTTACACACTATAAACCTTTATGTTAAGACTATTGGAAAAGTTGAAAAATCAATACTTAAAAAGAAATATCTAGTCAAAGCTCATTTATAAGTAGCTAATAAGCACACAGAAACTATGAAGCAATGAATAATTTCTTATAAATTAACCATTTCAGTATACTTATGCAGTTTTGATTTTGACCTTTGAACCTATGACCTTGAACCATATATCAAAATGATCATCATATCAAAACCTACAATACTCTAATATACATGGCTATACAAATGTGAATAGTTTTCAAAATAATTAACAATTTAAGACATCCAATGCAGCTATGACCTTGACCTTTGAACATATGACCTTGAGCCTTATATCAAAATGATTGTCATATCAAAACCTACAATGTTTCAATATACATGTTTTTACAAGAAGTTTTTAGTTTTCAAGATAATTTACCTTTTTCTGTTTTTTTTTTTCTTTTTTTGCAGCTGTGACCTTGACATTGATACCTATAACCTTGAATCATATATAAAAATAATCAGTTTAATAATACCTACAATATTCTGTTACACCTGTCTATACAATAAAGTTATAGTTTTCAAGATAATTAACAATTTAAGACTTCTTACGCAACTATGACCTTGATCTTTGAATGTATGACCTCGAATCATATATCAAAATGATTGTCATATCATTACCTACAGTATTTTCATATACATTTTTATAAAAAAGTTAACAGTTTTCAAGGAAAGATTAAGAGACATACAAACTGACACTAAACTAGTTAGCCACTTATACTATGCTGTGCTATGTTGATGGCATTTAACAACCTGGCAAAGATAAGTTTAAGCAATCAAATTTGCAATGGTAAAGGAAACTGAAGTTTCCAAAAAAAAAAAAAAAATCACAGACTAGTGCTGTTAGAAAAACTAAACAAATGACAGAGGAACTAACACTTCAGAGGTAATGCACTCTGATTTGCAGACTGGCACCTAGGACCACTAGGCCAACACCAACTGAATACAGGCTTGATGGTTCAGCGGCAGAAAATATTCCAAAGCAGAGTGGGGTCGAGTGTATGTTGGGATGTTGGTTCAATCCCTGGCCAAGTCAAACATAAGACAAATTTGAGGAGAGAGTTCTAACTGTTGACACATTGTCATACTGTGAATAATGGTTGGGTACTTGTCTGAAGCAGACTGACTATAGGAGCTAGCATGTGGAAATTGCGGAGTATGGCAAACAGTAAAACACACTTCCACATCTTTCACAAAAACAAACTTCTTCTTTAATTTATCCTAAGAAATTAATAAACTTACTTTTGTCTTACTTACTGGCTGAAAAATTGCTAATGCAACACAAAGTGAAGGCATAAAACCAATAGAGCCAAATTACATAACATGCCACTCATGAAAGAAATAATTAGAAAAATGTTTTCATGAAATGAATCTGTAGATGAGCACACAGAATTGTGGAATTATTACAATTAGTTGTTTCTCAATTTAAAATAGAAATTATGCCTTTCATTAATTGTTATCAAACCATGTAAGACAGTTAAAATGTTTTTAAAAGCAGGTCTTAAAGTTAATTACCTAAATAAGTTGATTATCAGTAATTTGAAAAACTAATGCTGCATGTTTGTCTCTATCATTATTCGCCCTAGGTTGTAAAAAGGAGTAAATGATGCAGTCTGTTGTATAAGTAGCCAATATTCATTGGTTTACTGATATTATATGCCAACTTTGATTCTATATAGGGTATACTGGAGTGGAGTGGAGAGGGCAAATGGTGTTTTTGAACACATCAAGATACAAATTCTTTCACATTAATATCAAGGTAGTCAGTCTTAAGCTGATGGAGTAAACTGGAGTGCCTGAAGATAGACAAAGGCTATCCACAAGCAAGTGAAAAACCTTCTTATCCTAGGTTCTGTCACTGTGGGAATCACACCTACTCAGTAAGTTGTACTTTGATCTGTAAGCATGTGATTTAATTTCATCTAATTGGGCTTTACATTCTAGTCAAGAATATTTCACTTATATCAAGATGTCACCAGCTGTAGGTGAATCCACAGAAATATTTACCTTTGCAGTGTGCTTAGGGCAGTGTGTAGGGAGGGGTCTTTAGTGTACCATGCATGTCCCAGCATTGGACACCAGTGTTTAAGGTCTACTCTGAAAAACCCTGTGATTTTCATTTCTAAATGGCGAGTACTTGGCAAAAGGATAGTAACTATCAGTTTTCTAGTCTTGATCAGCCCCAGGATGGGTTCGAACCCTGACATGCAACATACAAAGCGAGGACTCTACCAGCTGAGCAACCATAATGATGTTAGCATGTGCCCTAGACCACTTGCCCACCAAGGCCCTAATGTTAGGGTAACATGAAAAAAAATTTCTGGAGAAAATTTTCATCAACAGCTACATGAAAAAAAATATTGCCAATAAAAACAAGTTCCAGTTCATGTTAATTTTTTAAAATTTATTATCTTAATTTTTATACTGTTACAAAAGGACATATATTCATTAAGGACATATGGCCATTTGATATAAAAGAATCCATCTAAAAGTTAAGTTAAACAGACTACAACATGTCTGAAAAAATATCACTTGTGTATTAAGAATAGTTTGTTTTAGCAGGATTTACTTTCAAGTATACAAAATAAAGTTGCTTTGATAATCATGGGCATTTTCTGTTATCAATGCATTTCACTGTCAATTTGACTCTTGTCAATAGATGGATATTCTGTAACTGATTTCAAGAATTGTAAGTTGTCTAGTTCAAAGGTGTCCATTTTTACAAATAAGGGTGCATTCTGGTTTATGGTATCTTGTTCAGATCTACTGCAATGTTCGACTAATTTTTCAAATAAATCCTAAACAGCCTTAGCAGCATGGTGTTTTTCTTTATTTGCTTGTTGCTCCTTCAGTCTGTTATTTCTGAAAAGAAAAAAAAACATAAACTTTTCAAATAATAACAAATGAGATTGAAAAATGAATCGTATTTAACATTCCTGAGAAAATATTGAAATAAGTATATCAAGACCTTTGAGTATAACTTGATGAAGCAAAAAAAGGTTAAATACATTATGAAGAAAAATCATTTAATCTTGGTGTTACTGTTATAAAGTTGTTGTGCAGCAGTTTGCAATATATTTCACTTACAATGAGAGGTCTCAAACTAAAGTATAATCAGAAATGTTTTACACTCAGTTATCTGTCTGTAAAAATTAAACTTCTGAAAAGGATTTTTATTTTCTTGATAAAATGTATTTACAATTTCTTGACCCAATATACATTGTAAACTTAATCTTTCCATAATAAATTTGTGATTATTTATCACTACTGAGAAATTTTGCAATGATGGCAAATGGACTAAGTCTCTTAACTCCACATTTTTTTCTATGTACATTATTCATGTAACCTATTTACTATGCATAGAAAGGCAAACTGTGACTGTCCTAGATTAAGACCAAAGCTAACAATGTTCTGTTTCATTGTTATTTTACCATAATGCTTCCTGTGCAGTAGTTGTGTGTATTAAATAAAAAACCTCCAATATTTAGATAATTAGAAAATGAATACATGTACATCATCAACAGTACATGATATATATTTTGTACATGTATATAAAAACTGTTTTACTTAATTTCATTGCTTAGTCACTCTCAAGTTATTGTCAACATATAAAAGTGAAAATATGTATATGTACATTTTTGGAAAGGCCATAGCAGAATAGAAAAAAACATTTCACTGGGACTTATTATCAATAAAAGGATCATACTTTTAAATAGAAACTTGCTATATGCTGGTATCTTGGTTTGAAATATATTCATTCTGTAAATCAAATTATTCAAATTCAGTTTTCCTATGAATTTTTTACTCTATTTTCCATAATAAATTTGGTACAAACCTAACCTTGTACTTTACACTTAGTTACTGCAGTTCTACCCAGGCAATAAATAAAAAAGTTACATGTTTCTGTTCACTTCTAAAAGTTGCCATCTTTTTCAGACCTCAAGTCAGCCACTGTCAGTATTCAAAATTTATTCTGCATAAGAATGATTGAATCAGCACTCCACATCCAAGTAGTTGTTACAAATTATTGTAAATACCTGTCAGTCTTTATAAGCCTTTTCGCTTTCTTGGTGGTAAGCTGTTTTACTTTAAAAGTAGGAGCTAGCCCAGTCTGGATTTGATCAGTTATACAGTTGAGATGGTTTACCTGAATAATAATAATAATAATAATAATAATAACAATGAAAATAAATTCTTTTATTGGTAAACTGACATTACAGTTTACACAAACAGTACATCATTTTTTTATTTACATCAATTACGGGTAAGTGGTCTCTGTGGCCGAGTGGTCTAAAGCACATGCTTACAGATCACAGTGCTGTTCATCGCCTGAGGTTGAATCCCACTCAAGACGGATAACTGGTGCCTCTTGCAGTATGATCAAAGTATGTTTGAAAACACTTCCTGCATTTCGCCTTAAACATTATCTTTTATAAACATTACACATATTCTTTTTACTGTAACCACTGTAATGAATTTATAAAATTCTGACAAATGATGCAATTTTTTTTGTCACTTATTAACTGAGGACAGTAATCACAACACACCTGGACTCGCTAAGGTATGAAATATCTTTATTAAGGCAATACATTTGTATGAAAGCACAACACATGGTGCATTGCAGTACAAACAATACATATTTACAAACAATTACACAAAATATGTGCAATTTGATCACCAAAATAGGCAGTACTTTGTACTGTCAGAAAATGTACCATTTTCAGCCATCTTAAATTTTGAAATTTATTTAAAACTAAGGTTTGTTCCCACATGCAAAGCATTCCTTGGCTGGATTTGGATTTATATAATTTTGGAACTTTAGATTCATTAATTTTCAACTGTTTGGCTTATGTTTTTTATCTATCAAACTTTTTTCTTAGTGTCACTGATGAGGAATGTATTTCTGAAATGTGCACATCTCGCACATCAAAATTTAACTGGTACTTGTGTTATTTATCTTTGTTTCCGAAAAGTGAGCGATCTTTCAAAAATTTGGGGGTGAATTGTCAGGACGCGAGTTTGACAGTGGTGGCGATATTGCAAAAATTTGGGGCGTTTTAGAACGGGGCGATTTTGACATGTGGGCGAATTTGACGAGGGCGATTTTACCGTGGGACGATTTGACCTGATACCGTATTATATACGTTGAATAGCAACAACGCACCTTATTCTTCCAATATAATAATCCAGGTTCCAAAAATAAAATGATTTACGCACATGAAACAGCTGAACCTATTACTGACACAGTCGGTGCTTGATTCACCTTCTTCATGCTTCGAAAACACGTTCGGTGACGAGTGACATCCTTGAAATCTTTGGATTTTATTTCATAAAAACCACTCTCCTTGCAGCCGTAAAGATAGACGATCTTTCCCCGACGGAAGATTGTTTGAAATAGCGTGACATCGATCTTCTATCTGCATTCAAATTGTTCTTCTGTGAATGACAAGACAACATCCGCCATGTTGTATATCACTGACATGAGAGTGTTGCTATGAGTAGGCGTGGCACAGTAGATCTCTCCAAACAGCATCTTAGAATCTTAGGTCAAAGGTCTAGGGTTACCACTAGGAGTCGCTTTGACCTATCACTTCCTAGTAGAAACCGATGCCAATAAGCGGTTAGCGTATACGCTAACCGCTTAAAAAGACTCTGTACCAAAGTAATGTTATTTTAACAGTAACATTGTTTATAGTCAATGAATAATATGTAAGGGAGAATAACTCTTGGTATTATGGTATTTCGTGAACAAAACGTACGTATATGCATTGTTACTTCCCCTGAATATATATATATATATATTTTTTTTTTTTTTCCTTCACAAAATGTAAAATAGTGAATTATTATATCATTTTACCCATTAATTTAGCTAAAAAAGTAAATTTGGGTGCGGGGTACAAATGGAAGTCCTTCCGAAACCGGAGCACACCGACCTTTAGCAAGCAAACTGACAAACTTTCTCACACTAGGATCTGTCCCGAGTGGGATTCGAACCCAGTCGATGAGAGGCGCTGTGATCCGTAAGCGCGCTTTAAACCACTCGGCCACCAAAAAGGTGATTTTTAGAGGAAATCTACAATGGACAATATATAGTGAATTAAGGAAGTTTGTCAAGTTGACAATTAAGAAAGTTTTTTTTTTAATTTATTTATTCATTTGGTATTGATTTTTTTATTTTTATCGTCATAAGATAAATGGCTTTTAGTTTGTTTTTAAATCTGTCAATTGTTTCGTTGATAATTGACACCAGAGAATAAAGCATTATAATTAACACCACTTTTCTTTGGTAAAAAACTTGAACTTAAGTGAAACTTATGTACACTAACGGAAGGAAATTTTATTCAATCGCCTCTGTGAAATCACTAATATAATTATAATGTGAACTTTTTAACTATTTAATTATACAAAATATTAGCTTCGGAATGACATGAATCCATTACTATTAGTTTATGGAGAAACATAACCATTGATTTAGAAGGGGTTAAATGGCGTGCTCGTGTCTGGTTGAATTTTTAATTCTACTTAGCTAACGATGCGTTATAAAAGCCATCTACCATTTGATGACATTTCTTTTAAAATGTCTGTATTTTATTTTTTACCTGTTAATAAAACTACCTGTGTGTTATTTTTTACTGTTAATTAAACTACCTGAATGCTATTTTACCTGTTAATAAAACTACCTATATGCTATTTTTACCTGTTAATAAACTACCTATATGATATTTTTACCTGTTAATTAAACTACCTGTTAATAAAACTACCTGTATGCATTTTTACTTGTTAATAAAACTACCTATATGCTATTTTTACCTGTTAATAAAACAACCTATATGCTATTTTTACCTGTTAATTAAACTACCTGTATGCATTTTTACTTGTTGATAAAACTACCTGTATGCTATTTTTACCTGTTAATAAAACTACCTATATGTTATTTTTACATGTTAATAAAATTACCTGTATGTTATTTTTTAACTGTTTATTAAACTACCTGCTTATAAGTAGAGTATATCAAAATAGATATAGCTTGTAAAGAGAAAGAAAAACAGATCTAATGTATACGTTAGGAGGAAGAGAAATGCATACTGCATCTATTCCATCCAGAAAAAGAAAGACAACTCTTCCCGCCTAGTTAAGAGAATATTTGATTGCAAATCGCTAATGTAGTTGAGTCATTGCACAGGAAACATAAGTTATTTACCAATAACTGGCGTCTATTGATAAGCGGATTTATATCTAATGTAAAAGCAGCTTGCGAATAAAATGTCTTTAAAACAATTTGTTCTGCATCTTAAGATGACTACAATCGATGAATAAAGTTTTCAAATCGGATATAAAAACTCTTACGGAGATAAGAGATTAAAAATGTTTTTGATAATGATAAAGTTTGTTTGAAATTGACAAAAAGGGTCTTTTAAAGTTTTAAAAACATTTCTTGCCAAATAATTTAAAATGTTATTTTTTACTTAATAATAGGAATAAGCGTAGATTTTTTTTCACAAAAGTTCGAAGTAAAAATTTTAGATATGTTTACAAATCCAGGCAATTTTGTCTATTTGAAATAAAAATCGATTATCTCTCTTGTTTTGTCTATGCAAAGAAACTGAAAGGCAATCGAAATGGCATGTATTGACAAAAATAAGATCAAAATAAGAACACATCAGAATATAGACCTTAAAAAAAGAAAAAAGAAAAAAAGTAGAAAAAAAATTAAATGTAACTTTTTCACTTTTTCTGTTACATTTTGATGTTTAGTATTGTTATTTGTGTATTCTTGTTAGCACATGTAATATCTTATCCATAGAGGGAATGAATAACTAACTAACTAACTAACTAACTAACTAACTAACTAACTAACTAACTAACTAACTAACTAACTAAAGAATTAACTAACTAACTAGCTAACTAACTAACTAAATAAATAAATAAATAATGAATGAATGAATAAATACTTCATTTGCATAATTTTGATTCAGTTAGCAGTATCATATAACAGGCTTTAATATTTCAGATAAAAAAATTCAAAAAGAGTAACTTGTTAACAGCAATACTCTTAAATTTAATCAGTTTTTTTTCAGTTACAAAATTGTCTGCATTGAATAAATTATGTACATTTATTAGAATTATTATTATGAAGAGGATTAGTAATTTAAGAAAATATTGTCTTGTAATTTCTTGCACATGCATCGTATTGTATTTATGTTTATGTATTGTATATATATTCTCTGTATTGATAATCTTCAGTATGAGAAATAAAGAAACTTGAGTAAGTCTCCGTATAATATCGGACCATTTTACATGTAACTCCTTATAGTAATTGACAGTTCTTATTTACTCGTTTTTACAAAGACATTTTATACCACATTTGATAGTTGTTTTATTATGATTTTTAACTGCAGTCTGTATCAAAAAACAATATTAAAGAATGTCTTACACGTCTCACTTTGACATCTCTAGCATTTTACAGTTTATTCGCAAATAACAAAACTGTCTTTAATTTAAATACACGTCTCAATCCCCCCTAGTATCAGTTGATTTTATCTGGTACAATTAAGATGTTAAAGTGGAAGTTCCATGTCATGAGAACCAATGTTGAAGTTAAAAGTAGCGTTTTAGCATGCCGCAAAAGAAATATTCAAACATTCATGGCTGCTATTTTAGTTTTTAGATGAAATCTTTTGCAATTTTTTTTTCTGACCGATTATTTCTTAGCATATAAACCGATCTCTAACGAAGAATATATATATATATTCTACTTATATTTTACTAAGAACAAGACTATATATTTTATTGCCTAGTATCCTTATTCAGAAATGTTGCATTATGTGTAGGATAGAGTAAACAAACAGCATGAAATAAAATGGTAAAGTCCATTAAAAGATCGTCTAAATAGACAAGAAAATACTGTAAAATAGTGTTAAAAATTACATCTTTGATTAAACATAAAAAAAATAAATAAATAAAATAAAAATAAAAAAATAAATATAAAAAAGGAAGAAGAAGAAGAGAGCTTTTTGAATGCTGGATAAAATATTTTTTTTACGACATGTTTGTATAAATACAATTAAAAATAGTGGTGTTTTGCTACTAAAACTTTTGATTCATGTAAAATTCTGTTTAAATCTATTCCTTCTTAAAAACATTAAATAGTTAATTTCTAACCTTCGTAACTTGGCGCTGGTAAAACCGTTTCATATTGTATATGAACATTTTACAAGATAAATAACGAGTTGAATTCTAAAGAACTGAGTGATCTAAATTCCGAAGCCTGCCCTGGAATAATGGAAACTTAACAATGGAAATGACTCTTACTTTCAGTATCGAGAGCAATTTAAATGTCAAACGGACTATACCTAATGGTTTGATATCGAATTTCTGTGTCAAAGACTTTAATTAAAATTATCGAAGAACCTCAGATCCAAATTTTTATCAAATTAAAGCATAGCGTAGGTTCGACATTTAGTAAGCTTATTTTCAAATGGCAAGGTTCTGATAGCAAACATTTGTAAAATAAAACCTGTAATATAATCTCTGTATCACATCTTGTTGTACATGTGGACAAATTTTGAATAGCAACTAATAATTTCAAGTAAATATTATCGGCAGTATAAATAATCATTTGTATTTCCGTCTAACCTCTGTAATGACAAAATACAACAGTACATTTGTAATTAAAAGTTTGGTGTGTTTAATATTTAATTAATAGGTTCTATTCAAGTAAATCTTAGTTTTTAGACGTATACTTTTTTTTAATTACAAATTTCTATACGCACATGTAACGAGACGTATTATAGTCTGGCGTTGTCCGTCCGTCCGTTTGTCTGTCTTGACCGGTCTATATCTTTTGAGTTGATGAAGGTATCAAGATGAAGCGTATACTAAACATGTATTATGGGAAGGCGGTGTTTCTTGTATAAAATTTTGGTCCGAGTATTGACGATTAAGATCAAAGGTTAAGTTCAAAGGTCAAATAAGGACATAAATAACTTTTTTTTATTTTTCATTCAATTCCTTTCAAATTTGGTATGGATTTACAACAAGTAACATTGTTTCACATATGAAACTGCAGGTTTTTGTGCCGCATTTCAAGTTTTTTTTTTTGTTTTTTTTTTTGCAGAATTAGAGTTTAGAGTTATTGTTCTTTGTATCTAGGTTCTGGTATCTTTTGTTTAATTTTCTTGTGGGTGCATCTTGTCCCCCATTTTTTCCATCGATTGTTTTCAAATTTTGCGTGCGTGATTCGGATCATATGAAGATGTGCATTTCTTAAAATAAAGATGTTGAGTGAAATTTTACAGGAGTTAAGGCCCTTTGAGTACCAAAAATGATTCAATGAAGAAAACCCAATAATTTTTTTTATTTCATTTAATTCCTTTTACATATGGTATGGGTCTTCAAGAAGAAATAATGTTTAAATATAAACAGGGTTTCTATGTCGCGGTCCAACTTTCGACAAAATTAAAATTATAATTCTTTGTATCCAGTTTCCCATAACTAGTGTTCAATTTTTTTTGTTCTTGCAACTACTAGTAGTCCCACAGTTTGTGCAGGCAGGCTTTTTTGCTGATCTTTTGAAAGTTTAATTACTCAAATATATGATCTTGAATATCACAAACAATTGACATTTCCAATAACATTTTACCTTCCCTTATTACACTTGCATACATTCTAGACACGACAGGGGTATGTTGCCCCGTCCAGCGGTGCTCTTGTTTGATAATTTATGGGAGTATATGTATTAAGATTAGATTTTCAATAGTAAACATTAGAACACTAAAAAGGCTGAAATTTTTCTTCCCAAGATTTTTTTAAATTTGATTATTATTATTATAATCATCATCATTGTTATTATTATTATTATTATTATTATTATTATTATTATTATTATTATTATTATAATGGTAAAGTTATATGTAAATCCTCTATATTACGCTAGATTTTCCATTTTCTATCTTCAATAATAGTAATTGCATTTGACTGATCATGTTTCTGACTCGAAAACCATAAAATAGGTTTTGAAATATAAGAAAATAAAATAATTGCTTTTTTATCCAGTGTATCATTACGCCGTTTATACGCTGTTTATAAACTAAAGAAATTGACGATAATTGACATCTACGTTGGCATAGAAAATAAACATTTCACAGTTGACAAACATGGGCTTCATTTATTCCTACATTTACATTAGGTAGTCGGAGAATATCATTGATTATAAAACAGTTGTCATGGAAACTGTGCGATATTTCTTCTCTAATGAAGGACGTGGATGGTTTGACATAAAGTTTTGTATATTTACAATATTAGAAAAGATTCCGTCACAGAGAAACATATAAAGTATACAAGAATTAATTCTAACGAAAACAGCAACAGGGGTCGATGACCGATTTTCGATTATTAAGAAAACTTTTCAAGAGATGTGTACTATTTCCTTTTATTATAAAATAAACACAAGAATACATAAATAGTTTCAGTATAAAACAACAACAACAACAACAACGAAATTAACAACAGGTGGTATTTATTGGGTACGGCGACACAGTGTAACTAACGCGTTCTTACGCGAAAGTAACACGTGTTCATGTGAAAGCTTTTGCATGCTCACAAAAGCTTTGCACTCGCAAGAGTTATTGCGTGAGCACGGTAGCACAGTGTTAACACACGTGCGCACGCGAAAGCATTTGTTATTCACGGAAATTTTTGCATGCTTTCGCGAAAGATACCAATTTTGCGTGCTCAAAAAAAGCACGAAAAAAATATTACTTGAAAATGCAATAGTTTTCGCGTTCGCAGTTCAATAAAAAAATCGTGTTACTTTTGTGCCGCCATACATAAAGGTTATTGCATGAATATGCAAAAATAATCACTTTCACGTAAGCACGCAATGACTTTCATGTGAGCACACAATTACTTTTGCGTTTAACACGAAATAACTTATCTTTTAAACTTTTCGGACCCTGGTGTCAATGATGAGGAATGATTTTCCAAAATGTGCACGTATGGCACATCAAAATTTAACAGGAACATGTATTTGTGTTATATATTTACTACTCCTGAGCGGGTACCGCTGCTGGTGGAGTAAACTCCCCGAGGGAATCCATTACTCAGTAGGCAGTACTTTGTGCTGTCAGAAAATATACCTAATTTGCAAAATTTATAGCCGTCTAAATTTTTGAAATTTGTTTAAAACTTAAGGTTTGTTCCCTCATGCAAAGCATTTCTTAACTGATTTGGATTCATATGTGACAGCCAATAAAATTGATATTTTAGTGAATTTTTAATTACTTAAGTTTTAGTTCAATTAAGACATTAGTGTTGATTTTCATGTTTATTTTTTTCTCTTTTCAGATCATTATTTTATTTTATTTACTTGCAGGTTGAATTGTAACTTATGAATTTGCAGGTTAAATTACAATGGTTTATTTTATTCATTTGCAGAATGAATTTCAAAAGTTGTTTGTCCTGTAATGCGTCTTGTGATGTACTATAACTTTTGTACTGTACTGTATATATGTGGAGTTATCTTTCTTGTCAACCTCTGACCTGGCTATTAACTTCTTTTCATTGGTTGATACTAAAACCCGATTTCTTTTTCTGCTCGCACTTATCTGCAGACCTGGACATGACTAGTTGGGTGTGGTTTTAGTGTTATAAGTTGCTCCAGCATATTCTAAGGGTATTTACACCATTACGTGATTACATTCTACACTATTCTGGCCATTTCTTATATTTACATCTATAATACAATTTTTAGTCGTAACCACGCACTTTGGTTTTCTCTAGGATTTTTCCTATTACTTATGTACCTGCACATACAGTTTTAATAATATGAAAATGTTCTTTGAATTTTTATAGTCTTTTTATAGTCTTTTGTAATAAATTTCTAACACAAGAGGCCCATGGGCCTAACGCTCACCTGAAGATATGTCCAATATTGTTTGCAAAGAACAATATATTTAGTACAGAAACTTGAAAAGTTATCTCAAGTTAAGAACTCCCACAAAACTTAAGCAGAAATATCCACTCACATTTCATTTATAAGTAGCTTATATAATATATGCATGAAGTAACTGTAGTGCAATGAATAATTTCCAAATCATTAATCAATTTCAGTATACCTATGCAGCTATGTCCTTGACCTTTGAACATATACTGACCTCGAACCAGAAATGAATTGTCACGTCAATACCTACAATATTCTAATATACATGCCTATACATGAAATTAATAGTTGTCCAGATAATTAATAATTTTAGTATTTCTATGTTAATATGACCTTGACCTTTGAACATATAACCTTGAACCATATATCAAAATGATCGCAATGTTAATACCTACAATATTCTAATATACATGCCTATATAAAAAGTTAATAGTTTTCAAGATAATTAGCAATTTAATTCTTCTTCTACAGCTATGACCTTGACCTTTCAACATATGACCTTGACCAAGGTAACAAAATGATTGTCATGTCGATATCTAAAATATTCCAATATACAAGCCTATACAAAAAGTTAATAGTTTTCAAGATAATTAGCAATTTAAGTCTTCTTTTGCAGCTGTGACCTTGATCTTTGAACATATGACCTTGAACCATATATCAAAATGATCGTCATGTCAATACCTACAATATTCTAATATACATGCCTATACAAAAAGTTGATAGTTTTCAAGATATAGTGACAAATATATAATTTTAAACAATTTCCCAACTCAGTGCCTTACAATTTCCCCATTTTGAGCCCCATGGCTACTGTTTGTGCAAAGCTAAAAATAGATGATGTTATAAATGAAATAACTAAGGTATATCTCTTGTAGATTCAAAGGAGAAGATTTTTAAAGTTTTTCACTATTTCCCCCTTAATGGGACCCAAAGGGGGCATAACTCCTTTATTTGTGCAAATCTAAAAGGGCTTCACCCAGGCATGATGGTTACCAAGTTTCATTAAATTTGGCCCAGTGGTTTTGGAGGAGGAAATTAAAATGTAAAAAGTTTACGCACGACGGACGACGGACGACACACGACGCACGACGCACGACGGACGAAGATGGATAGTAATAGCTCATCTGAGCTTTCAGCTCAGGTGAGCTAATAAAAGAAATTAATGAGTAAACTCTCTCATGAAGTAAATTTGCAGAGTAAAATTCCTTGCTTAGATATTGTGAAAAGTTCATAATTATGAGAAATCGAATGTTTGGTTGTAAACACCATATTTGTTTCCCATATATTAATTTTATACCAGGTTTTGTTTATTTATGAATTTTTGTTGTACTGAGACTTGGTGGACAATATTTTTAGAGGATTCCTAATAACCGTATTTTTGGTATGATTTCCAGTCTTCTTCTTCTTTTTTTTTTTTTTTTTTTTTTTTTTTTTTTTTTACTTATTTCTGATAAATATTATTGTAAGCGTTTTGTTCCTTTTATCAGTTTTAAATTATTTCTACCCGTGGTATTCATGCTATAAATCGTTTGGTGTAGTTTGAACTTCACCAGTAAGTTTCATAAAGAAGACAAATATTAACTCAAACTATTAAAACTCTTCGTGTAATATAAAACAAAACATGTTTCTGTATACCGCTTATCGGTTATAGCTAATGCTATTTTACTATTTAAGCTATTAGAGTACCACTGTGGTAGCTCAGTTGGTAGAGTGCTCGCTCTGTAAGTGAAAGGTCAAGGGTTCGAATTCCTGCCGGGTTTGACCCAAGACTTGAAAGTGGGTAGTGATTGTTCTTTCGCCAAGCACTCGGCATTAAGAAATGAAAGTCACGGTTCTTTCGGATGGGAACTTAAAATAAACGAGGTACCGTGTCATGGCAGGCATGGCACGATAAAGAACCCTGCTGTATAATGCCATCAGCGCAACGCGTTGGCAAAATTTCTGCACTTTCGCCTAAAGCTGGCGACGTCACGATATAAGTGAAATATCCTTGACTGGACGTAAACACCATTACTCAACTTAACTCATATGGTCACGTGATTTAGTTTTAATGTAAATGTCGTCCCATGGTTTGTTAGATCACGTGATATTGGAACATATTCTTTGGTGTGTTATTGTTGTTCACCTTCCCTCACTATTTTTTTTTCTATTTATTTATTAAAGAAGTGAACATATGTTAAATATTAATATTTAATGGAAAGAAAAATAAACAATATATGACCAAGAATATGTTTTTTTTTTCTTTTCTTTTTTCATTGCCTACGGTCAAGGCTATGTTTTTGTTGTTTCTTGTTTGTGATTTCATTGTCTACGGCAAAGGCTATGTTTTTGTTGTTTCTTGTTTGAGATATCATTGTCTAAGACCAAGACTATTTTTTGTTGTTTCTTGTTTGTGATTTCATTATCTAAGACCAAGGCTATGTTTTTGTTGTTTCTTGTTTGAGATATTATTGTCTACGGCAAAGGCTATGTTTTTGTTGTTTCTTGTTTGAGATTTCATTGTCTACGGCAAAGGCTATGTTTTTGTTGTTTCTTGTTTGAGATATCATTGTCTAAGACCAAGACTATGTTTTTGTTGTTTCTTGTTTGAGATATCATTGTCTACGGCAAAGGCTATGTTTTTGTTGTTTCTTGTTTGAGATATCATTGTCTAAGACCAAGACTATGTTTTTGTTGTTTCTTGTTTGTGATTTCATTGTCTAAGACCAAGGCTATGTTTTTGTTGTTTCTTGTTTGAGATTTCATTGTCTAAGACCAAGACTATGTTTTTGTTGTTTCTTGTTTGAGATTTCATTGTCTACGGCAAAGCTATGTTTTTGTTGTTTCTTGTTGAGATTACATTGTCTACGGCAAAGGCTATGTTTTTGTTGTTTCGTGTTTGAGATTTCATTGTCTAAGACCAAGACTATTTTTTGTTGTTTCTTGTTTGTGATTTCATTATCTAAGACCAAGGCTATGTTTTTGTTGTTTCTTGTTTGAGATATTATTGTCTACGGCAAAGGCTATGCTTTTGTTGTTTCTTGTTTGAGATTTCATTGTCTACGGCAAAGGCTATGTTTTTGTTGTTTCTTGTTTGAGATATCATTGTCTAAGACCAAGACTATGTTTTTGTTGTTTCTTGTTTGAGATATCATTGTCTACGGCAAAGGCTATGTTTTTGTTGTTTCTTGTTTGAGATATCATTGTCTAAGACCAAGACTATGTTTTTGTTGTTTCTTGTTTGTGATTTCATTGTCTAAGACCAAGGCTATGTTTTTGTTGTTTCTTGTTTGAGATTTCATTGTCTAAGACCAAGACTATGTTTTTGTTGTTTCTTGTTTGAGATTTCATTGTCTACGGCAAAGCTATGTTTTTGTTGTTTCTTGTTGAGATTACATTGTCTACGGCAAAGGCTATGTTTTTGTTGTTTCGTGTTTGAGATTTCATTGTCTAAGACCAAGGCTATGTTTTTGTTTTTTCCTGTTTGAAATTTCATTGTCTACGGCAAAGGCTTTGTTTTTGTTGTTTCTTGTTTGAGATTTCATTGAATACGGTCAAGACCATGCTTTTGTTGTTTCTTGTTTGCGATTTCATTGTCTACGACAAAGGCTATGTTTTTGTTGTTTCGTGTTTGAGATTCAATTGTCTAAGGCAAAGGCTATGTTTTTGATGTTTCTTGTTTGAGATTTCATTGTCTACGGCAAAGGCTATGTTTTTGTTGTTTCTTGTTTGAGATTTCATTGTCTACGGCAAAAGCTATGTTTTTGTTGTTTCTTGTTTGAGATTTCATTGTCTACGGCAAAGGCTATGTTTTTGATGTTTCTTGTTTGAGATTTCATTGTCTAAGACCAAGACTATGTTTTTGTTGTTTCTTGTTTGAGATTTCATTGTCTATGGCAAAGGTTATGTTTTTGTTGTTTCTTGTTTGAGATTTCATTGTGTAAGACCAAGACTATGTTTTTGTTGTTTCTTGTTTTAGATTTCATTGTGTACGGCAAAGGCTTTGTATTTGTTGTTTCTTGTTTGTGATTTCATTGTCTAAGACCAAGACTATGTTTCTGTTGTTTCTTGTTCGGCAACAATCAAGTATATGTTTTGCTGATGTAAATAATTTAATAAAAGATAATGACTGAACACTGGTTTCTTAATTCTTTCACGACAGTTTGGCGGCAAAAAAGTATGCAAGGTTCGTTATTTGACCAGAGTGAATTGGGAATTTTGAGGCACACAAACAATCGGCATGATTGGCAACTGCGTAAAAAGATGTCTCAATGAACTTAAAATTTGACGAAACCGACGGTAATGCCCGATGCTCGGGTACTAAATCAACGCTTTTCAACGACACTGACAGGTCTTGTTTTATAATTTAAATTGTTCTTTATTCTCAGACGGTTATTTACTTGGAAGAGCCATCCTAACAAAGAACGGAGTCAATTTTGTATATGCTCTCAATTCGCTACATTGTTATAAGTATGTTCAAGGTTCAGAAATGCAAATGCAATACTTCTGAATTTCGTATTTTTGCCAACTATTCTTAGCTTAAAATCATAACTCTTGGTTTTGTATTCTGAAATCCTAAACATGTTATCTTTATTATGCTAAAGTTCTTTTTTCTTTTGTTTAAGACCAACTCAGGGGATACCAGCAAAGTCTTGTAGGATAAAAGTAACGTTCACTTGTATACGATAAACACATCATTAAACAAACAAATTCAATATAAATGTTTAACAAAAATACCAGTGCTAATTTTGATGTGCCACATGTAAACATTTTGGAAGTAAACTCCTCATCAGTGACACTAGGGACCGAAAATGTTGATAGATAATACACATATTACATTATATACAATTATACCCTGCTTAAATTGCAAACGATATTGGTTTTAGTTGTTGTTTTCATTTACTAATTTTAAAATATTATCCTGAAATGATGTTATCAAACCGTTGTATTTAAGTAATTAAATTCATCTAAAAGTAATTAAAACACACAAGTTGATATTATTGTGTCATTTTCGCAGAAGCCTTTAAAGGCGCTTATCCTTCCAGAACACTCGGTCCCACTTCCTTGATGGAATTTCACGTCTTCAACTGAATTTGCCAATCTTAAAATGTTTTTACTTTGCTTTAGGGAAGGTAAATTGAACATGGATCGGTATGTTTGTACTTGATTGTATGCGTATTTTCATCTAAATGAATCTCTCTCTCTCTCTCTCTCTCTCTCTCTCTCTCTCTCTCTCTCTCTCATATATATATATATATATATATATATATATATATATATATATATATATATATATATATATATATATTTATTATTTATTTATATATATATATATAATCATAATAAATAAATGTAAATAATTAGATAAATAAATAATACTATTAACATCATTAGACGAACACCAATGTATTAACAATTTCAGTACAAATCGTGTTTGAAACTAAATGTTATATTACACTAAATGTTCTGTGTAAAACGGTTAACACGGTAGAAATAATCATAACGGTATTCTCATGAAACAAATAATTGTATGCCAAGTATCTAACATAGAAAATGTTATTACGGCAATTAACTGCATCATCCCCCGAACAGTTTCTCGTGTAGAAAAACATTTAATGGGTCAATCTTCAATCATTCAAACTCATGATTACTTTTACACTTGTATCAAGTAAGCTGATACTTGTAGTCTGTTTTTTCCTAATCATACAAAGATGTTCATGATGATGATGAGGAGGAGGAGTAGGAGGCGAATGATGATGATGATGATGATGAATATGATGAATATGATGAATATGATGATGATGATGATGATGATGATGATGATGATGATGATGAAGAAGAAGAAGAAGAAGAAGAAGAAGAAGAAGATGATGATGATTATGATGATGATGATGATGGTGGTGGTGATGGTTATGATGATGATGATGATGGTGGTGGTGATGGTTATGATGATGATGATAATTATAAGGATGAGGAGTAGGAAGAGATGGATGATAATGATAATGATGATGATAATGATGATGATGATGTTAAGGAGGAGGAGGAGGAGGATGAAGATGGAGGATCTCCAATACAAAATGTTTATCTTATCAAAAGCTTATAATTGCTAATTTCTTTCAAGTAAATGAAATATAATGTTCGGTACGATCGGCACCTCAAATGAAACAAAAGATTAACGGCTTATATAAAAATCATAATGAAACTTAAAAAAAAAAAATTGTTTAACTTTTATGGGTGTTATAGTGTTTCCATTTACCATGTAATGACCTTGTATGATTTTTTTAATGGAAAATTTGAAAGATTCGATTGACACCTTCATTTAAGTTGTTTTTACCATTACGGTAGCTCAATTGGTAGAGTCCTCGCTCCGTAAGTGGTAGGTCGTAGGTTCGAGCCCCGACTGGGTCTGACATAAGACTTGAAAGTGAGTAGTGACTGTTCTTTCGCCAAGCACTCGAAATGAAAGTCACGGTTCTTTCGGATGGGAACGTTAAACAAGAGGCCAATGGACCTTAACGCTCACCTTAGGATTTGGCCAAAATATATATATCCCTGTGCAAAATGTTAAAAGTTTTCAAGATAATTTACAATTTGAGTCTTCTTGTGCATCTATGACCTTGATATTTGAACTTAAGACCTTGAATCATACATCATAATGATCGCCATATCCATTTCATACAATATTCTAATATACATGCCTATACAAAAAGTTAATAGTTTCCAAGATAATTAACAATTTCAGTCTTTTTATGCACCTATGACCTTGACTTTTGAATGTATAACCTTGAGCCATATATCAAAATGATCGTCATATCAATGCCCACAATATTCTAATATATATGCCTATGCAAAAAATATATGCCTAGCCTAAAACTGCAAAATTACAAACTAGGGTCATGACCTTAAACTTTGACCCCATTTTGAAGGGTATTTCAAGAAAAAGTCAAAACTGAAAACCCCATATCAATATCTGTTTAGATAGTCAAGTTATAACAATTTCAAGCCATTTTACGAAATTTTTAAAATTAAACGCAAAAACGCGGAACCCAACTCAACACTTTAAGCTGTTTATGGCTTGTAAGCATCTGGGTTTTTTGTTTGTTTTTTTTTCAAACTAAGAGTCTTTACCTCCATTGTTATCTACCCTGGGTTTTGCGTGCACCAACATGTCATTGTTAGCAATCTAGAGGTTGAATTTTTTTCACTGACAATCTCCTAAAACTTGTCCAAAGAAATTATCTTGATTAAAGCTAAAATGTACCATGATGGGCCAATAAAGGGACAAATCATAGAGAAATACGTTAACACCAAATACAAAAGCCAAATGTTTTGGCAATCTCTTATTAAACTTACATACAATATTCTTTTAATAATAAAAATCTGGGTCAGGAGTGTGTGTAAATCATGTTTGATGAAACTAGGTCATTAGATCAAACTACTAAAGAACTCTAAAAAAACGAAATATGGTTAATACCAGGTAATCTCCCTGGTCTTTTAAAACTCTTGCAATTCTAGTCCCTTGCTTTTAAATTAATCACATTATTTTTTTTAACCTTGTTAAAGCAGACGATATTATTATGACGAATGTATTCCAGTTATTGACAAATCGATAGTTTGATGTCATTTGATTATAGAGGTTTCAAAATGTCTGTCTAGAAACATTTTTTCATCTATAACGAAGACAACAAATATATATATATAGTTTTGCTGGTGTTGAAAAAGTTATTTGATTATTTTGCGAACAATAGGTGTCTATCTGCCTATTTCAAGCAACTCTATATGCCAGAAATACATGTATAAGTAAACGAATTTTATGGTGTCTAGGTTCTTAACAAGATAGAACGGTTTTCAGATATTTTCCTTTGATTGAAACGGAATTGAAATTGTCCTTGCATTCAATATAATATCATATTAAATACAAACAGACTATAATGATAAGGTTCTACGAATATATTTCATAAAACATCACACGATTTATTGTAGGATATATAAGATATTGATTGGGTATCTACATATACTCCAGTTTAGGTCTTTTCTGATTTTCCTAAACAACATGAACACAACGCCACCTCCTCCCACCTTGCCTTCATCACACTAAGGCTTTGGCCTATATAAATTAACGTTGTAGATCCTGCGTTGAAAATACTTTTGTTGGTGGCCTGTTTTGCTCTTAGAGTTTTGTTATTAACATGTACGGATATCCTGGTGGTCTGTTTAACTCTCAGAGTTGTGTTATTAACATGTACGGATATCCTGGTGGTCTGTTTAACTCTCAGAGTTGTGTTATTAACAAGTACAGATATCCCGTTGGTCTATTTAACTATCAGAGTTGTGTTATTAACATGTTCTGATATCCTGGTGGGCTGTTTAACTCTCAGAGTTGTGTTATTAACATGTACAGATATCCTGATGGTCTGTTTCACTCTCAGAGTTCTGTTATTGACATGTACGGATATCCTGGTGGTCTGTTTAACTCTCAGAGTTGTGTTATTAACATGTGCAGATATCCTGGTGGGCTGTTTAACTCTCAGAGTTGTGTTATTAACATGTACAGATATCCTAATGGTCTTTTGAACTCTCAGAGTTGTGTTATTAACATGTATAGATATCCTGGTGGTCTGTTTAACTCTTAGAGTTGTGTTATTAACATGTACAGATATCCTGGTGGTCTGTTTAACTCTCAGGGTTGTGTTATTAACATGTACGGATATCCTGGTGGTCTGTTTAACTCTCAGAGTTGTGTTATTAACATGTACGGATATCCTTGTGGTCTGTTTAACTCTCAGAGTTTGGTTATTAACATGTGTAGATATCCTGGTGGTCTGTTTAACTCTCAGAGTTGTGTTATTAACATGTACGGATATCCTGGTGGTCTGTTTAACTCTCAGAGTTAGGTTATTAACATGTGCAGATATCCCGGTGGTCTGTTTAACTCTCAGAGTTGTGTTATTAACATGTGTAGATATCCTGGTGGTCTGTTTAACTCTCAGAGTTGTGTTATTAACATGTACGGATATCCTGATGGTCTGTTTAACTCTAAGAGTTGTGTTATTAACATGTACAGATATCCTGGTGGTCTGTTTAACTCTCAGAGTTGTGTTATTAACATGTACGGATATCCTGGTGGTCTGTTTAACCCTCAGAGTTAGGTTATTAACATGTACGGATATCCTGGTGGTCTGTTTAACCCTCAATGTTAGGTTATTAACATGTACGGATATCCTGGTGGTCTGTTTAACCCTCAGAGTTAGGTTATTAACATGTACGGATATCCTAGTTGTCTGTTTAACTCTTAGCGTTGTGTTATTAACATGTACAGATATCCTGATGGTCTGTTTCACTCTCATAGTTGTGTTATTAACATGTACGGATATCCTGATGGTCTGTTTCACTCTCAGAGTTGTGTTATTGACATGTACGGATATCCTGGTGGTCTGTTTAACTCTCAGAGTTGTGTTATTAACATGTACAGATATCCTGGTGGTCTGTTTTGCTCTCAGAGTTGTGTTACTAACATGTACAGATATCCTGTTGGTCTGTTTAACTCTCAAAGTTGTGTTGTTAACATGTACGGATATCCTGGTGGTCTGTTTAACCCTCAGAGTTAGGTTATTAACATGTACAGGTATCCTAATGGTCTGTTAAACTCTCAGAGTTGTGTAATTAACATGTACAGGTATCCTAATGGTCTGTTTAACTCTCAGAGTTGTGTTATTAACATGTGCAGGTATCCTGGTGGTCTGTTTAACATCTTAGAGTTGTGTTATTAACATGTAAAGATATCCTGCTGGTCTGTTTCACTCTCAGAGTTGTTTTATTAACATGTACAGATATCCTGGTGGTCTGTTTTACTCTCAGAGTTGGTTTTATTAACATGTAAAGATATCCTGGCGGTCTATTTAACTCTCAGAGTTGTGTTATCAACATGTACAGATATCCTGTTGGTCTGTTTAACTCTCAGAGTTGTGTATTTAACATGTACGAATATCCCGGTGGTCTGTTTAACTCTCAGAGTTGTGTTATTAACATGTACGGATATCCCGGTGGTATGTTTAACTCTCAGAGTTGTGTTATTAACATGTACGGATATCCTGGTTGTCTGTTTAACTCTCAGAGTTGTGTTATTAACATGTGCAGATATCCTGGTGGTCTGTTTAATTCTCAGAGTTGTGTTATTAACATGTCAAATATCCTGATGGTCTGATTAACTCTCAGAGTTGTTTTATTAACATGTACGGATATCCTGATGGTCTGTTTAACTTTCAGAGTTGTGTTATTAACTTGTACAGATATCCTGGTGGTCTGTTTAACTCTCAGAGTTGTGTAATTAACATGTACGAATATCCCGGTGGTCTGTTTAACTCTCAGAGTTGTGTTATTAACATGTACAGATATCCTGGTGGCCTGTTTAACTCTCAGAGCTGTGTTATTAACAAGTACAGATATCCCGGTGGTCTGTTTAACTCTCAGAGTTGTGTTATTAACATGTACGGATATCCCGGTGGTCTGTTTAACTCTCAGAGTTGTGTTATTAACATGTACGAATATCCTGGTGGTCTGTTTAACTCTCAGAGTTGTGTTATTAACATGTGCAGATATCCTGGTGGGCTGTTTAACTCTTAGCGTTGTGTTATTAACATGTACAGATATTCTGGTGGTCTGTTTAACTCTCAGAGTTGTGTTATTAACTTGTACAGATATCCTGGTGGTCTGTTTAACCCTCAGAGTTGTGTTATCAACATGTACAGATATCCTGTTGGTCTGTTTAACCCTCAGAGTTGTGTTATTAACAAGTACAGATATCCTGGTGGTCTGTTGTTTTTAAATTGTTGATTCTCTGGGTAGAACAGTGCATAAAAATTAAACCTTTTGAGATTTAAAGAAATATGATAAGAAAACTATTTTTTAAATGTTACATTCTTTTCTTTTGAAATTGCTATGTTTTTACATGTTATGCTTGCTGTTACTTTCTCAGTACGTCCGAAGATGTAAGCTCGTATGGCGGTACGGCTTAATTAACAGCTGCCAAAATGTGAATGAGACATTGCGTTTTTCTGTTTCAGTCTAATTGATAAAATTTTTCGATGAGTTTATTGTTCTACATGTAATAAATAGATAAATAAATAAATAAAATAGATAAATAAAAATAAAAAGAATAATTATAAAAAACTTGTGGAAAATAAAAATTTGATTAGTAACGATCATGTGTTATATAAACTACGATTCGTCGTAATCCTTCGGGCAAATATGACCAGCATTAGAGATGTATGCCCTGTTACGGATCTTAATCTAATTGTCCTAACAATTTTCAAGATTATATCAAATTAGTTACGAATTACCGGCTTATGACACAAGGTTGGCTAATTCATTTCCAATTCGCTGTACCGAGGTGAATATGTCCAAATATTTATTCCGGATTCTTTCACAATTTTTTACATACTTTGCCAACTTTTAGCTCCTATATAGTATATTTTAACACAAATCACATCCCTTTTTGTAATCAGTACTTCATAATTCTGATTAACTATTGTTATTAACTATTTTTGTTTGATTTTATGGGTGCGAAATACAAAATCGTTTGTCAAATAAAATACAAGTATAACATTACGAATGTTAATTTTAGTGTTTTAGTTCCATGCGATGATCAATATTTTATGACAGCGAGTCTAAAATGTACAATTTTAAGTAAAAAAGGTAATCACCCAAATATTCTTTTCACCACAAAACTGATGGGGAAAAAGGAGAAGAAAAGAAGGGAAAAATTGCAGAAACATTTATATCAACCATTAACTTCCAGCATAGGTAGATTAATCAGAGATGAACAAAAGGGAAACTGAGATGAAAAACCTTGTATTAACATTATTCAATGTGTAATAAAAATAAAAATGCATGGCATCAACTATATATATATATATATATATATATATATATATATATATATATATATATATATATATATATATATATATGTAAAGTGGAATATTATCCTACTTGGCATGTTTTCATCAAATATAATATTCTAAAGTATTTAGATTTCTTGATATAAAAACAAATGTTGTTTTATTTATAAATAATCATAAGATGCCACAATCAGTATTTCAGGTATCAAAGGATTAATTAGGAACATTACTATTTGTGTTAGTTTATCTATTGCTTTCAACAGAAGTGTTTTAATATGTTTGCACTTGGTTTAACTTAAAGGTGATACCATTCTGTAATAAGACCAGAACAGATGCTACAGATGAGACAAATGTGTCTCAAAATCTAAGTACAAATTAACAATATGTCTCAAACAAGTAAACAGAGTTGAGTTGAGTGAGTAATGGTTGTTTAACGTCCCAGTCAAGAATATTTCACTTATATCGAGACGTCGCCAGCTATAGGCGAAAGTGCAGAAGTTGTGCCTGTGCGTTGCGCTGATGGGATTATAAAGCAGGGTTCTTTATCGTGCCACGCCTGCCATGACACGGGACCTCGTTTATCTTAAGTTCCCATCCGAAATAACCGTGACCTTCATTTCGTAATACCGAGTGCTTGGCGAAAGAACAATCACTACCCACTTTCAAGACTTGGGTCAGACCCGGTCGGGGTTCAAACCCACGACCTCCAAATCACGGAGCAAGCACTCTTCCAACTGAGTTACCGCAGTGATACAAACAAGTGACAAAGTTCAAAAACTAAATTAGGATTTTTGCGTATGTAACACGACTTTATCTTCGATTGGAAAAATAACATAAGTGTTGACAATGACTGAAATATTTTAAATGTTGTGAGACTTAATATCAGTGCCTAAAATATGTATATCGTAAATACCAGTTGCTAAAACATGTACATAGTTGTGAGTTAAATATCAGTGGTTAAAACATGCACATAGAGTTGTGAGTTAAATATCAGTGGTTAAAACATGCACATAGTTGTGAGTTAAATATCAGTGGCTAAAACATGTACATAGTTGTGAGTTAAATATCAGTGGCTAAAACATGAACATATAGTTGTGAGTTAAATATCAGTGGCTAAAACATGTACATAGTTGTGAGTTAAATATCAGTGGCTAAAACATGTACATATAGTTGTGAGTTAAATATCAGTGGCTAAAACATGCACATAATTGTGAGTTAAATATCAATGGCTAAAACATGTACATATAGTTGTGATTAAATATAAGTGGCTAAAACATGTTCATAGTTGTGAGTTAAATATTAGTGGCTAAAACATGTACATATAGTTGTGAGTTAAATATCAGTGGCTAAAACATGTACAAATTTGTGAGTTAAATATCAGTGGCTAAAACATGTACATGAAGTTGTGAGTTAAATACCAGTGGCTAAAACATGAACATATAGTTGTGAGTTAAATATCAGTGGATAAAACATGTACATAGTTGTAAGTTAAATATCAGTGGCAAAAACATGTACATTTAGTTGTGAGTTAAATATCAGTGGCTAAAACATGCACATAGTTGTGAGTTAAATATCAGTGGCTAAAACATGTACAAAGTTGTGAGTTAAATATCAGTGGCTAAAACATGAACATATAGTTGTGAGTTAAATATCAGTGGCTATTACATGTACATAGTTGTGAGTTAAATATCAGTGGCTAAAACATGTACATATAGTTGTGAGTTAAATATCAGTGGCTAAAACATGCATACAGTTGTGAGATAAATATCAGTGGCTAAAACATGTACATATAGTTGTGAGTTAAATATCAGTGGCTAAAACATGAACATATAGTTGTGAGTTAAATATCAGTGGCTATTACATGTACATAGTTGTGAGTTAAATATCAGTGGCTAAAACATGTACATATAGTTGTGAGTTAAATATCAGTGGCTAAAACATGCATACAGTTGTGAGATAAATATCAGTGGCTAAAACATGTACATATAGTTGTGAGTTAAATATCAGTGGCTAAAACATGTTCATAGTTGTGAGTTAAATATTAGTGGCTAAAACGTGTACATATAGTTGTGAGTTAAATATTAGTGGCTAAAACGTGTACATATAGTTGTGAGTTAAATATCAGTGGCCAAAACATGCATAGTTGTGAGTTAAATATCAGTGGCTAAAACATGTACATAGTTGTGAGTTAAATATCAGTGGCTATAACAAGCATAGTTTTGAGTTAAAAATCAGTGGCCAAAACATGCACAGTTGTGAGTTAAATATCAGTGGCTAAAACAAGCATAGTTTTGAGTTAAATATCAGTGGCCAAAAACATGCATAGCTGTGAGTTAAATATCAGTGGCTACAACATGCATAGTTGTGAGTTAAATATCAGTGGCTATAACATGTAAAAGTTTTGACTTAAATATCACTGATAAAAACATGTACATAGTTGTAAGTTAAATATCATTGACAAAAACATGCATAGTTGTGAGTTAAATATCAGTGGCTAAAACATGTACATAGTTGTGAGTTAAATATCAGTGGCTATAACATGTACATAGTTGTGAGTTAAATATTAGTGGCTATAACATGTACATAGTTGTGAGTTAAATATCAGTGGCTAAAACATGTACAAAGTTGTGAGTTAAATATCAGTGACAAAAACATGCATAGTTGTTAGTTAAATATCAGTGGCTATAACATGTACTAGTTGTGAGTTAAATATCAGTGGCTTTAAAATGTACATAGTTGTGAGATAAATATCAGTGGCTAAAACATGCATACAGTTGTGAGATAAATATCAGTGACAAAAACATGCATATTTGTGAGTTAAATATCAGTGGCTATAAAATGTACATAGTTGTGAGTTAAATATCAGTGGCTATTACATGTACATTGTTGTGAGTTACATATCAGTGGCTAAATCATGTACATAGTTGTGAGGTTAATATCAGTGGCTAAAACATAGACATAGTTATGAGTTAAATAGCAATGACCAAAGCATGTGCATAGTTGTAAGTTGAATATCAGTGGCCAAAACATGTACATAGTTGTTAGTTAAATATCAGTGGCTATAACATGTACATAGTTGTTAGTTTTATTACCAGTGGCCAAAAATATCAACAAAACTTTGAGTTTACTTTAATGGAAAATTATATTCCAAGTTGGGAGTTTTGTTATCAATGTCCAACTGCTATCTTGTTTCTCATATTTATTACATTTATGTTTGTGGTATTCTTGTGTGCATTGCTTTTGCGACGGCTGATTTCTTCTATCTATCGGAAATAAATCAAAACGTGTTAGTTGTATCTCAACTGTATCTAGGAAAATAACGAAGCTACAGGTATTCAACAAAGAAATAGTGTTAATTTATCATGCAGTGAACAGTGATATTGCAGATACACGATGGCAGTGCAATAACTACTAGTATCATATTGTTTTGTCATCGCTATCACCATAGAAACGTAGTAAAACCCTTCACATTAATAATAAACAATAAACTAACTATACTGTATTCGTACATAACATGTTGTATAATGACGTCAGAGATTTATCGGATATCAGAGTAAAGATGATGATCTCAAGCATTACTCGATAAGAATCCTGTCGAAAGTCAAAAGTCATCTTTTTGTAATGGTTCTTTGAGCTAAAAATAAACTTTATGAGTGTGTATATTACATTTAACATCATTAATCACGTCTTTCAGGTGCACTTCTAACATTTGTATGATAAATTTAGTTCTCTCTGTGTGTAAATAGTGTAGCATTCTATTTGCACTATTAACAATATAGTTGTTTGTACTCATTTCTTTCTGTAAACAAACACGACGAAGTCATTGATAAACTAAAGAAAGCCAAGAAACATTGTTTTAAACAAATTAATTACATTATCACACTATGTCTTTTGCGAAATCCCGTGTGTGTTTGTGTGTGTGTGCACCCTCCGCGATAGAAACCTTAGTATGTAAACAGAAGAATGGTCAGAATGTATCTGTCATTATTTCTAACTTAGTGACTCCAACTGACAATATATGTGTGGTATTTTATGCTAGACTGTAAAATTACTTAACCTTTCAGGTGCATTCATACATCTAATTAGTAAAAGGTTTCTCGTGGTTGAAGAAACATGTTCGTTATAACACAAGTCAAGTCAAGTCTATCGCTCACATCAATGCTTCATTTGTCTTACTCAAAAGCCTACTTAACCTTGAAGAAATAAACTACTTAAGTTATATGAACAAAACCATATCAAATGTTGCATCAATGTTATCGGCATAAAATCAGATAATATTACTCGTATCAATTCTTTTTGAATTGTTCATTGGTTCAATGAGTTAGAATTAACATGCAAGACTAATAGCGATACCTTTGGAAAGTGTTTTATCCGAGTCTAATTAGCAGTTTGTATATTTTTTTTGCACATTTTGTATTGAATAGAATTTTGAGGATGTATATGATCTATCTATATATTTATATTCTTGTACCTACTTTTGTAATTGTGTTATCAGTTCGTCAAAAGATGTTAGATTTTATAAACACTGTTTTGTCTATGCACAAAAGTCCTTGTTCGCCTATTAAATATCACGTTTTATTTCATGCAGTATGGAAAAAGTAAAAATTTGTATTCTCTCTCTCTCTCTCTCTCTCTCTCTCTCTCTCTCTCTCTCTCTCTCTCTCTCTCTCTGATTCTGTTAAGTTTCCAGGTTTTAGCTCCTTTTACACCGTATTTGTAATAAAGGTTACGATACCTCACCATAGGTTTTTCATGTTATTGTCTTCATTATTTCAAATAACTCAGAAGATGAAATTGAGGACATTAATGTCCTCTTACATACATGTATTGCATTGTAATTTAATGTAAATTATGTAACATCTCTCTCTCTCTCTCTCTCTCTCTCTCTCTCTCTCTCTCTCTCTCTCTCTCTCTCTCTCGTTATTATTACACAATAGTTAGTGCATTAAACAAACATACTTCATGTACGAACATCAGGTTTTAAGTACTAGCCATATGAGCAGTGGAGGATAATGAATTTGTTGTTCCTCATGTTGTCAGTATCGATCGTTTTTATCCTTTAAGATAGAACAAATACAGAAATTTGTCACACACAGAGAGACATATCTATTCATTAACATTGGCTATTACAATATCGAATTGATTCTCAAAAACCGCTGAGATCTGTAATATTGAGTGGTATATATTTAATAATGCTTACTTTAGGTATATTTATACGACACAATATTCATGTTTGTCAACCGTCTGACAAAACCGTTGCTCGATATCGACAAAACTTCAATTATACAAACTGCTGGTTCCGTCATTTATCAATCACAATTTGTTAACTCTGTTGAAGTATTGAAAGAAAAAAACCAAGGTTTTAATCCAAGAAAGAATTTGTATCCTAAATAAATAAACGAATAAATAAATAAATAAATAAATAAATAAATAAATAAATAGCACTAGTACTAAATGCAATAAAAGCAATAAGGTTTCAGTAATTACTTTTGTCCGATTGATATACCTTTAAAAAGTGACGGCAGTATAAAAGTGCTATAAGAAGGTTGTTGTTGTTGTTGTTGTTGTGATGTTATTTGACGTCGCATCAACAATTTTTCAGCTATTCCAACGAGAGCAAGGTTATTAATTTCTATTGGTTATTTTAAGAACAGGGTCGCGTATGCATGAAATGGGCAAGTGTGTATTATGGTCTGCCGTGTACTAGCGGCGACTCAGGTCGACTTTTTTTGGAAGGGTGCTAGCTCCCCAAATCAGTAAACCGCAGACAAGCTTACCATTCTCCAAGTACATTATCCTGGCACCGGGTGGACCAGTCAATAATCTGTCCTCTTAAAGCCGAGCGCCAGGCCAGGAAGCAGGATCTCAAATTTAGAATTACGTATAATACGGCAGGGGTTCAAACTCACGGACTCCCGCTCTCGAGGCAGACGCAAGAAGATCATGTTTGAAATAGAAAGACTAAAATATCTATTTATTGCTATAAAACATATAAAAATTGATATAGCTTGACTGTCTGTTATAGAATTTAAGATGAAACAAGCCGTATAAGAAACGTTATGAGTAAAAGTTTAAATTACATTCAAAATAAATAGTAAAAAATGAATTCAGAATAAATAGTAAAAATGGATTCAGAATAAATAAAAATAAATAAATAAATAAATAATACTTGGTTAAATCGAAGGAAGAATTTCTTTTGTGTTTGTGAGCCTTCTTCGATGTTTTCAGTATATTAACAATGTATTAGCTTTTTAAAGATAATAACTATCATATATATATATATATATATATAATTGTCTATATCAATTATTGATTTTGTGCACGTCAAATTTCAAAATTTCAGAAAAATATTTACACATATAATTACATACATAATACAACTCTTTAAGTCTATATTCTTTTGGTTCATAATGACATAAATATATTGTGAATTAATGTCTTTATATTTGAGTGAAAAATCAATTAATCGATATCAGCGTACATATCTTTATACTAAGTGCTCTCTGTCTTAACAATATTACGATTTTTAATTTTATATACCGGGTTAAATTAAACTTTGAATTTTATTTAAGTAATAATATATGATAAAAATTGATGACACTCACATTAATTAATTAATCAATTTAATTATTTTTTAAATTTCATTTATTATATCTTATTGTAATATAAATGCATTACCTTTTTATCTTTAAATTACCGTTAAATAATCATGCTTAAAATTTTACAATTCATTTACTATGTCATGTTTCTCACGATTGATTTTTAGAACTTTTCCAAAAAAAAAAAAAAAGTGACATAAACACGGAAATATTTATACCCATACCGGAACATATACAATAAACAATAAATAGTACTTACCATTTACTGTCCATAGTCCATAAAATAATAGGATCAAGAACCACATGATTTATATTTTGTTAATGTGGTGACTTGTTGAAATATATAGACCATTACGTTAACAAAAATCCCGTGGATCCATGTATAACAACAGCAGCAGCAGCAGCAGCTGGACTTCACCACGATGTTGTTTTATTCTATCCAATCTTCCCATCAGATTGTACAGTTCTTAAAAAGATTTTAGCCATATCTAATTATTGTATTGAATGGAACACAAAAAACGTGAGAGTATTACAACAAAAACTTCTTATTCTAAGTGAATGCTTCAGCGATTGAATCCTGAAACCGCCAAGTTAATCACAAATCGCTTTTTCTTGGTATAAAGTAGATTACGTTATCCGCAATAGAGAAACTTTAGCTACTATCAAATAATCAATAAGTACATTTACGAATCTCTGAGACCACTGTGAATCTGATTGTATATATGACCCATAGGTTATACAAGTTAGAGCTGGAAGAAGAAAACAGCTCCGCACAAAAATATATTTGTTTGAAATCAACATACGGAAATCATTCTTTTACATAATGCCATATAATTGCTGTGCATTATTATCATGTAGATTAGCTCAAGGCAAACAAGATAAGATATTTTAGTTACTGAGAACCTTTAAGAGGTAGTAAAATATAAATGGTTTAATTTAATCACGATGTTGTTAATTACTTTCAGTATTTATTCTGCAGTAACTTCATATACACTTACTTTAAGTAAACCAGAACTTGAAATACATGTTTTAATTTCCCCTGTGTTGTGTGCATCATCATCATCATCATCATCATCATCATCATCAACGTCGTCGTCGTCATCATGATCATGGCCGTCATATATTATTATTATAATTATTAATGCCATCATCATCATCATCATCATCATCATCGTCATCATCATCATCATCGTCGTCGTCGTCGTCGTCATCATTATTATTGTCAAATACCACTTTTTGAATTTAATCATAAAAATACATTCAAAAAGTGGTATATGACAATATTATTATTATTATTATTATTATTATTATTATTATTATTATTATTATTATATTTTTAAAATATCTGAGTATACTAAATGTAGTAGCAGGTAATCTTCATTACATCGTTGGCTAAAGTTTCAATTGTATTTGTTTCTATTATAGAAGCCGTCTGCAATTTTTTTCAATTGTTTTTATTAATTTATTAATTTATTTATTTATTTGTTTATTTATTCATTATAATTATAATAATAATAATTGTTATTTAAAATTTGTATTTATTTTATTTTTTGCGAGACAATCAGATGGGCTTAGAATTTAATGATTTGTGTCAATATTAACATTTATGTTCTTCATGTTCGTTTTGCCACAACTCAGAAAATAATAATCGCTTGAAATTACGTCCTCAACCAATATTTTCATTTGCCTTGTGAAATTCCCATAGCTGCAAGCTTGAGAGCCGTTGCGTTCATATTGACAATGAACGACAAAATCCTTGTCACTCCTTGTATGAATACAAAATGTTATACACAATCCGGACTACATTACCATAGGTAAACGAGTAAACAAACATGGCTGCCATGTCACTTTTGTTCATATTTGAGACAAACGAAAACGCATTTACGAAATTATAAAAGAACGGTTCAAATGTTAAAATACATAAAATAAAACCAAAGAAATTAATCAAATAAAATTTTAATTACATAAATAGACACTTGGATGATATTTGCCGTAATATTAATTGACATTGTGAAGGACAGAGTTTTAAAAAAAAATCAAATTGTGTTTTTGATGATCTGTTGAAGAAACGGACAAGAACTGGTCTGTCAAAACTCACAAACCACAAAAAATTCTTGAACAATCAGATCTTATAAAATGTCTTCCTAACTTGGCAAAGCTGCTACGTCCCCTATTATTTTAAGATAATGTGTACTGGTACAACTTGTCAATTAATTTTGTGTCTCGCAGGATGTGAATTTCAATCACGAAACGCAGCAGAAAAATCACAAGGTGGATTTGGCACCCATCTGAAATATGTCCCGAAAAAGTAATCAAGTGAGAATTGTCCGTTTCACATGCTTGTTTGTTGATCGGAAAAACTGAAAAATCATCTACATGCTTTTAATCAATATACTAGGGATACACTAGCAACTCCTAAAATCTATAATACATGGTTTAAGTACTACAAAACTGCTTGCTAAATTTAAAAACATCATTTCTAAACTTTGAGAGATATTTGCACCGCATCAGGCGTAGAGAATAAGTACACTCCACACTGCTTTGCTGTCTCAACATTTAAACTCGGCACATAATGTTCGAGTGAATCTCAACCTAACAATGTCGACATTCAAGAAAAAAAATCTCTCGGTAAATCCCTGTCTACGCTCACATATCCCGGCGCAGATTCGAAACCAACATGCTTGGCAAATGAAAATCATCCCTCTGCTACAGTTTCCTCTGTTTCAGATTCATCAATTTCACTTCCGACATATAGCCGAAGTCTTTTACTCCAAACTTCTTTGCAAATTCTTCCATCATTGAAATGGGGTCACACAGGTGCACCTGATTTTCGACCGAAATATAGTCCACAAATAACAACAACACATTTATTGTTCACTTCATACTGACAATGAACATCATATACATGTATTTCTATACACTTGTATACTGAAATGTACATGTATATACATGTATTTTTATACACTTGTATATTCCAATGTACATGTATATACATGTATTTCTATAAACTTGTATATTCAAATGTACATGTATATACATATATTTCTATACACTTGTATACTGAAATGTACATGTATATACATGTATTTTTATACACTTGTATATTGAAATGTACGTGTATATACATGTTTTTTATACACTTGTATATTGAAATGTACGTGTATATACATGTATTTTTATACACTTGTATATTGAAATGTACGTGTATATACATGTATTTCTATAAACTTGTATATTCAAATGTACATATATATACATATATTTCTATACACTTGTATACTGAAATGTACATGTATATACATGTATTTCTATACACATGTATATTGAAATGTACGTGTAAATACATGTATTTCTATACACTTGTATATTGAAATGTACGTGTATAAACATGTATTTCTATACACTTGTATATAGAAATATACGTGCATATACATGTATTTCTATACAATTGTATATTCAAATGTACGTGTATATACATGTATTTTTATACACTTGTATACTAAAATGTAAATGTATATACATGTATTTCTATAACTTCTATATTGAAATGTACGTGTATATACATGTATTTCTATACACATGTATACTGAAATGTACATGTATATACATGTATTTCTATACACTTGTATATTCAAATGTACGTGTATATACATGTATTTCTATAAACTTGTATACTGACATGTACATGTATATACATGTATTTCTATACACATGTATATTGAAATGTACGTGTGAATACATGTATTTCTATACACTTGTATATAGAAATATACGTGTATATAGATGTATTTCTATACAATTGTATATTCAAATGTACGTGTATATACATGTATTTTTATACACTTGTATACTAAAATGTAAATGTATATACATCTATTTCTATAACTTCTACATTGAAATGTACGTGTATATACATGTATTTCTATAACTTCTATATTGAAATGTACGTGTATATACATGTATTTCTATAACTTCTATATTGAAATGAACGTGTATATACATGTATTTCTATAACTTCTATATTGAAATGTACGTGTATATACATGTATTTCTATACACATGTATACTGAAATGTACATGTATATACATGTATTTCTATACATTTGTATATTCAAATGTACGTGTATATACATGTATTTCTATAAACTTGTATACTGAAATGTACATGTATATACATGTATTACTATACACATGTATATTGAAATGTTCGTGTAAATACATGTATTTCTATACACTTGTATATTGAAATGAACGTGTATATACATGTATTTCTATACAATTGTATATTCAAATGTACGTGTATAAACATGTATTTCTATACACTTGTATATAGAAATGAACGTGTATATACATGTATTTCTATACACTTGTATATTGAAATGTACATTTATAAACATGCATTTCTATACACTTGTATATAGAAATATACGTGTATATAGATGTATTTCTATACAATTGTATATTCAAATGTACGTGTATATACATGTATTTTTATACACTTGTATACTAAAATGTAAATGTATATACATCTATTTCTATAACTTCTACATTGAAATGTACGTGTATATACATGTATTTCTATAACTTTATATTGAAATGTACGTGTATATACATGTATTTCTATAACTTCTATATTGAAATGAACGTGTATATACATGTATTTCTATAACTTCTATATTGAAATGTACGTGTATATACATGTATTTCTATACACATGTATACTGAAATGTACATGTATATACATGTATTTCTATACATTTGTATATTCAAATGTACGTGTATATACATGTATTTCTATAAACTTGTATACTGAAATGTACATGTATATACATGTATTACTATACACATGTATATTGAAATGTTCGTGTAAATACATGTATTTCTATACACTTGTATATTGAAATGAACGTGTATATACATGTATTTCTATACAATTGTATATTCAAATGTACGTGTATAAACATGTATTTCTATACACTTGTATATTGAAATGAACGTGTATATACATGTATTTCTATACACTTGTATATTGAAATGTACATTTATAAACATGCATTTCTATACACTTGTATATTGAAATATACGTGTATATACATGTATTTCTATACAATTGTATATTCAAATGTACGTGTAAATACATGTATTTCTATACACTTGTATACTAAAATGTAAATGTATATACATGTATTTCTATAACTTTTATATTGAAATGTACGTGTATATACATGTATTTCTATACACATGTATATTGAAATGTACATGTATATACATGTATTTCTATACACATGTATATTGAAATGTACGTGTAAATACATGTATTTCTATAAACTTGTAAACTGACATGTACATGTATATACATGTATTTCTATAACTTCTATATTGAAATGTACGTGTATATACATGTATTTCTATACATATGTATACTGAAATGTACATGTATATACATGTATTTCTATACACTTGTATATTGAAATGTACGTGTGTATACATGTATTTCTATGTATTTGTATATTGAAATGAACGTGTATATACATGTATTTCTATACACTTGTATATTGAAATGTACGTGTATAAACATGTATTTCTATACACTTGTATACTAAAATGTAAATGTATATACATGTATTTCTATAACTTCTATATTGAAATGTACGTGTATATACATGTATTTCTATACACATATATACTGAAATGTACATGTATATACATGTATTTCTATACACTTGTATATTGAAATGTACGTGTGTATACATGTATTTCTATGTATTTGTATATTGAAATGAACGTGTATATACATGTATTTCTATACACTTGTATATTCAAATATACGTGTATAAACATATATTTCTATACACTTGTATATTAAAATATACGTGTATATACATGTATTTCTATACAATTGTATATTGAAATGTACGTGTATATACATGTATTTCTATACAATTGTATATTAAATGTACGCGTATATACATGTATTTCTAACACTTGTATACTGAAATGTACGTGTATATACATGTATTTCTATAACTTCTATATTGAAATGTAAGTGTATATACATGTATTTCTATCTATTTGTATATTGAAATGTACATGTATACACATGTGTTTTTAGCTACTTGTATATTGCAATGTACGTGTATACACATGTCTTTCTGGCTACTTGTGTTTTGAATATGCATGTATATACATGTATTTCTATATACATGTAGGTGTATATACATGTATTCTTATATATATCTACGTGTATATACATGTATTTCAATATGTGTACGTGTATATACGTGTATTTCTATATATGTACGTGTATATAAATGTATTTTTATTTGTGTACGTGTATATACATGTCTTTTATGTACTTGTGTATTCAATGTGCATGTATCTACATGTATTTCTATATGTGTACGTGTATATACATGTGTTTCGATCTTCTTGTGTGTTGAAAATTGCGTGTATATATATGTATTATGTACAAGTATATACATGTGTTTCTATCTACTCGTATATTGAAATGTGCGTGTATATACATGTATTTCTATATATGTACGTCTATATAAATGTTTTTCCTTATATGTCGGTGTAGATACATACAATTCTATATACGTACGTGTATATACACGTATTTCTATATATGTATGTGTATTTACATGTGTTTCTATATATGTGCGTGTACATTGATGTATTTCTATATTTGTAGGTGTATATACATATATTTCTATATACGAAAGTGTATATACATGAATGTCTATCTATTTGTATACTGAAATGTGCTTGTATATACACATATTTTTAAATTATTACCAGCACAAACATGTATTTCTATTTACTTGTATATTGTTTTTTCTTTTTTATTTTTGTAAAATGATGAAAACAGCCGACGTAACGAAGAACAGGACAAAACAATAAAAATGAACAAAACAGCCAACGTAACGAAGGACAATAGAAAACAAAGAGAAATGATGAAAACAGCCAAAGTAACGACGAACAGGACAAAACAATGTAAAAATATGATAACAGCCAACGTAACGAAGAACAGGACAAAACAAAGTAAAATGATGAAAACAGTCAACGTAACGAAGAACAGGACAAAAAAATGTACAATGATAAAAATAGTCAACGTAACGAAGAACAGGACAAAACAGTTTAAAATGATGAAAACAGCCAACGTAACGAAGAACAGGACAAAACAAAGTAAAATGATGAAAACAGTCAACGTAAGGAGGAAAAGGACAAAACAAAGTAAAATGATGAAAACAGTCAACTTAACAAAGGACAGGACAAAACAAAGTAAAATGATGAAAACAGCTAGCGTAACGAAGAACAGGACAAAACAATGTAAAATGATGAAAGCAGCTAACGTAACAAAGAACAGGACAAAACAAAGTAAAATGATGAAAACGGTCAACGTAACGAAGAACAGGACAAAACAAAGTAAAATCATAAAAACAGTCAACGTAACGAAGAACAGGACAAAGCAAAGTAAAATAATGAAAACAGTCAACGTAACGAACAACAGGACAAAACAAAGTAAACTGATAAAAACAGTCAACGAAACGAAGAACTTGACAAAACAAAGTAAAATGATGAAAATAGCTAGCGTAACGAAGAACAGGACAAAACAATGTAAAATGATTAAAAACAGCCAGCTTAACGAAAAACAGGACAAAACAAAATAAAATGATGAAAACAGCCAACGTAACGAAGGACAGCACAAAACAAAGTTAAATGATATAAACAGCAAGAGTAACGAAGATCTTGACAAAACAATGTAAAATCATAAAAACAGTCAACGTAAGGAGAACAGGAGAAAACAAGGTTAAATGATGAAAGCAGCTAACGTAACGAAGAACAGGACAAAAAGATGTAAAGTGATGAAAACAGTCAACGTAACGAAAGAGAGGACAAAACAAAGTAAAATGATGAAAACAGCCAGAGTAACGAAGAACATGACAAAACAAAATAAAATGATAAAAACAGTCAACGAAACGAAGAACAGGAGAAAACAAGGTAAAATGATGAAAACAGTCAACGAAACGAAGAACTTCACAAAACAATGTAAAATGATGAAAACAATCAACGTAACGAAGAACATGACAAAACAAAGTAAAATGATGAAAACAGCCAACGTAACGAAAAACAGGACAAAACAATGTAAAATGATGAAACAGTCAATGTAACGAAGAACAGGACAAAAAGATGTAAAGTGGTTAAAACAGTCAACGTAACGAAAGAGAGGATAAAACAAAGTAAAATAATAAAAACAGCCAACGTAACGAAGAACAGGACAAAACAAAATAAAATGATGAAACAGTCAACGTAACGAAGAACAGGACAAAACAAAATAAAATGATGAAACAGTCAACGTAACGAAGAACAGGACAAAAAGATGTAAAGTGGTGAAAACAGTCAACGTAACGAAAGAGAGGACAAAACAAAGTAAAATGATGAAAACAGCCAACGTAACGAAGAACAGGACAAAACAAAATAAAATGATGAAACAGTCAACGTAACGAAGAACAGGACAAAAAGATGTAAAGTGGTGAAAACAATCAACGTAACGAAAGAGAGGACAAAACAAAGTAAAATGATGAAAACAGCCAGAGTAACGAAGAACAGGACAAAACAAAATAAAATGATCAAAACAGTCAACGTAACGAAAGAGAGGACAAAACAATGTAAAATGATGAAAACAGCCAGAGTAACGAAGAACAGGACAAAACAAAATAAAATGATAAAAAAGGTCAACGTAACGAAGAACAGGACAAAAAGATGTAAAGTGATGAAAACAATCAACGTAACGAAAGAGAGGACAAAACAAAGTAAAATGATGAAAACAGTCAGAGTAACGAAGAACAGGACAAAACAAAATAAAATGATGAAACAGTCAACGTAACGAAGAACAGGACAAAAAGATGTAAAGTGGTGAAAACAATCAACGTAACGAAAGAGAGGACAAAACAATGTAAAATGATGAAAACAGCCAGAGTAACGAAGAACAGGACAAAACAATGTAAAATGATGAAAACAGCCAACGTAACGAAGAACAAGACAAAACAATGTAAGATGATGAAAGAGTAAACGTAACGAAGAACAGGACAAAAAGATGTAAAGTGGTGAAAACAGTCAACGTAACGAAAGAGAGGACAAAACAAAGTAAAATGATGAAAACAGTCAGAGTAACGAAGAACAGGACAAAACAAAATAAAATGATAAAAACAGTCAACGTAACGAGGAACTTGACAAAAAAATGTAAAATGATGAAAACAGCCAGAGTAACGAAGAACAGGACAAAAAGATGTAAAGTGGTGAAAACAGTCAACGTAACGAAAGAGAGGACAAAACAAAGTAAAATGATGAAAACAGTCAGAGTAACGAAGAACAGGACAAAACAAAATCAAATGATAAAAACAGTCAACGTAACGAAGAACTTGAAAAAACAATGTAAAATGATGAAAACAGCCAGAGTAACGAAGAACAGGACAAAACAAAATAAAATGATAAAAACAGTCAACGTAACGAAGAACAGGACAAAAAGATGTAAAGTGGTGAAAACAGTCAACGTAACGAAAGAGAGGACAAAACAAAGTAAAATGATGAAAACAGCCAGAGTAACGAAGAACAGGACAAAACAAAATAAAATGATGAAAACAGTCAACGTAACGAAGAACAGGACAAAAAGATGTAAAGTGATGAAAACAGTCAACGTAACGAAGTACAGGACAAAACAAAGTAAAATCATAAAAACAGTCAACGTAACGAAGAACAGGAGAAAACAAGGTAAAATGATGAAAGCAGCTAACGTAACGAAGAACAGAGCAAAACAATGTAAAATGATAAAAACAACCAACGTAACGAAGTACTGGACAAAACAATGTAAAATGATGAAAGCAGCCACGGTAACGAAGAACAGGACAAAACAAAGTAAAATGATGAAAGCAGCTAATGTAACGAAGAACAGGACAAAACAATGTAAAATGATGAAAGCAGCTAACGTAACGAAGAACAGGACAAAACAATGTAAAATGATGAAAACCGCCACGGTAACGAAGAACAGGACAAAACAATGTAAAATGATGAAAGCAGCTAACGTAACGAAGAACAGGACAAAACAAAGAAAAATGATCAAAAAAGTCAACGTAACGAAGAACAGGACAAAACAATACAAAATGATGAAAACAGCTAGCGTAACGAAGAACAGGACAAAACAATGTAAAATGATTAAAAACAGCCAGCTTAACGAAAAACGGGACAAAACAAAATAAAATGATGAAAACAGGCAACGTAACGAAGGACAGGACAAAACAAAGTTAAATGATATAAACAGCAAGAGTAACGAAGAACTTGACAAAACAATGTAAAATCATAAAAACAGTCAACGTAACGAAGAACAGGAGAAAACAAGGTTAAATGATGAAAGCAGCTAACGTAACAAAGAACAGGACAAAAAGATATAAAGTGATGAAAACAGTCAACGTAACGAAAGAGAGGACAAAACAAAGTAAAATGATGAAAACAGCCAGAGTAACGAAGAACATGACAAAACAAAATAAAATGATGAAAACAGTCAGAGTAACGAAGAACAGGACAAAACAAAATAAAATGATAAAAACAGTCAACGTAACGAAGAACTTGACAAAATAATGTAAAATGATGAAAACAATCAACGTAACGAAGTACAGGACAAAACAAAGTTAAATCATAAAAACAGTCAACGTAACGAAGAACAGGAGAAAACAAGGTAATATGATGAAAGCAGCTAACGTAACGAAGAACAGAGCAAAACAATGTAAAATGATGAAAACAATCAACGTAACGAAGAACATGACAAAACAAAGTAAAATGATGAAAACAGCCACGCAACGAAGAACAGGACAAAACAATGTAAAATGATGAAACAGTCAACGTAACGAAGAACAGGACAAAAAGATGTAAAGTGGTGAAAACAGTCAACGTAACGAAGATTAGGACAAAACAATGTAAAATGATAAAAACAGCCAGAGTAACGAAGAACAGGACAAAACAAAGTAAAATGATGAAAACAGTCAACGTAACGAAAAACAGGACAAAAAGATGTAAAATGATGAAAACAATCAACGTTACGAAGAACAGGAGAAAACAAGGTAAAATGTTGAAAGCAGCTAACGTAACGAAGAACAGAGCAAAACAATGTAAAATGATAAAAACAATCAACGTAACGAAGTACTGGACAAAAAGATGTAAAATGATGGAAGCAGCTAACGTAACGAAGAACAGGACAAAACAAAGTAAAATGATGAAAGCAGCTAACGTAACGAAGAACAGGACAAAACAATGTAAAATGATGAAAGCAGCTAACGTAACGAAGAACAGGACAAAACAATGTAAAATGATGAAAACAGCCACGGTAACGAAGAACAGGACAAAACAAAGTAAAATCATGAAAGCAGCTAACGTAACGAAGAACAGGACAAAACAATGTAAAATGATGAAAACAGCCACGGTAACGAAGAACAGGACAAAACAAAGTAAAATCATGAAAGCAGCTAACGTAACGAAGAACAGGACAAAACAAAGAAAAATGATAAAAACAGTCAACGTAACGAAGAACTTGACAAAACAAAGTAAAATGATGAAAATAGCTAGCGTAACGAAGAACATGACAAAACAATGTAAAATGATTAAAACAGCCAGAGTAACGAAAAACAGGACAAAACAAAATAAAATGATGAAAACAGCCAACGTAACGAAGGACAGCACAAAACAAAGTTAAATGATATAAACAGCAAGAGTAACGAAGAACTTGACAAAACAATGTAAAATCATAAAAACAGTCAACGTAACGAAGAACAGGAGAAAACAAGGTTAAATGATGAAAGCAGCTAACGTAACAAAGAACGGGACAAAAAGATGTAAAATGATGAAAACAGTCAACGTAACGAAAGAGAGGACAAAACAAAGTAAATGATGAAAACAGCCAGAGTAAGAAGTACATGACAAAACAATGTAAAATGATGACAACAGTCAACGTAACGAAGAACAGGACAAAAAGATGTTAAGTGATGAAAACAGTCAACGTAACGAAAGAGAGGACAAAACAAAGTAAAATGATGAAAACAGCCAGAGTAAGAAGAACATGACAAAACAAAATAAAATGATGAAACAGTCAACGTAACGAAGAACAGGACAAAACAATGTAAAAAGATGAAACAGTCAACGTAACGAAGAACAGGACAAAAAGATGTAAAGTGATGAAAACAGTCAACGTAACGAAAGACAGGACAAAACAATGTAAAATGATGAAAACAGCCAGAGTAACGAAGAACTTGACAAAACAAAGTAAAATCATAAAAACAGTCAACGTAACGAAGAACAGGAGAAAACAAGGTAAAATGATGAAAGCAGCTAACGTAACGAAGAACAGAGCAAAACAATGTAAAATGATAAAAACAATCAACGTAACGAAGTACTGGACAAAACAATGTAAAATGATGAAAGCAGCCACGGTAACGAAGAACAGGACAAAACAAAGTAAAATGATGAAAGCAGCTAACGTAACGAAGAACAGGACAAAACAATGTAAAATGATGAAAGCAGCTAACGTAACGAAGAACAGGACAAAACAATGTAAAATGATGAAAACATCCACGGTAACGAAGAACAGGACAAAACAATGTAAAATGATGAAAGCAGCTAACGTAACGAAGAACAGGACAAAACAATGTAAAATGACGAAAACAGCCAAGGTAACGAAGAACAGGACAAAACAAAGAAAAATGATAAAAACAGTCAACGTAACGAAGAACTTGACAAAACAAAGTAAAATGATGAAAATAGCTAGCGTAACGAAGAACAGGACAAAACAATGTAAAATGATTAAAACAACCAGAGTAACGAAAAACAGGACAAAACAAAATAAAATGATGAAAACAGCCAACGTAACGAAGGACAGCACAAAACAAAGTTAAATGATATAAACAGCAAGAGTAACGAAGAACTTGACAAAACAATGTAAAATGATGAAAATAGTCAACGTAACGAAGAACAGGAGAAAACAAGGTTAAATGATGAAAGCAGCTAACGTAACAAAGAACAGGACAAAAAGATGTAAAATGATGAAAACAGTCAACGTAACGAAAGAGAGGACAAAACAAAGTAAAATGATGAAAACAGCCAGAGTAAGAAGAACATGACAAAACAAAATAAAATGATGAAACAGTCAACGTAACGAAGAACAGGACAAAACAATGTAAAATGATGAAACAGTCAACGTAACAAAGAACAGGACAAAAAGATGTAAAGTGATGAAAACAGTCAACGTAACGAAAGAGAGGACAAAACAAAGTAAAATGATGAAAACAGCCAGAGTAACAAAGAACAGGACAAAACAATGTAAAATGATGACAACAGTCAACGTAACGAAGAACAGGACAAAAAGATGTTAAGTGATGAAAACAGTCAACGTAACGAAGTACAGGACAAAACAAAGTAAAATGATAAAAACAGCCAGAGTAACGAAGAACAGGACAAAACAAAGTAAAATGATAAAAACAGTCAACGTAACGAAGAACAGGACAAAAATATGTAAAGTGATGAAAACAGTCAACGTAACGAAGTACAGGACAAAACAAAGTAAAATCATAAAAACAGTCAACGTAACGAAAGACAGGACAAAACAATGTAAAATGATAAAAACAGCCACGGTAACGAATAACAGGACAAAACAATGTAAAATGATGAAAGCAGCTAACGTAACGAAGAACAGGACAAAACAATGTAAAATGATGAAAACAGCTAACGTAACGAAGAACAGGACAAAACAATGTAAAATGATGAAAACAGCCAACGTAACGAAGAACAGGACAAAACAAAGTAAAATGATGAAAGCAGCTAAGGTAACGAAGAACAGGACAAAACAATGTAAAATGATGAAAACAGCTAACGTAACGAAGAACAGGACAAAACAATGTAAAATGATGAAAACAGCCACGGTAACGAAGAACAGGACAAAACAATGTAAAATGATGAAAGCAGCTAACGTAACGAAGAACAGGACAAAACAATGTAAAATGACGAAAACAGCCAAGGTAACGAAGAACAGGACAAAACAAAGAAAAATGATAAAAACAGTCAACGTAACGAAGAACAGGACAAAACAATACAAAATGATGAAAACAGCTAGTGTAACGAAGAACAGGACAAAACAATGTAAAATGATGAAAATAGCCAACGTAACGAAGAACAGGACAAAACAATGTTAAATGATGAAAACAGTCAACATAACGAAGGACAGGACAAAACAAAGTAAAATGATGAAAACAGACAGTGTCACGCAGAGCAGGATGGAAAAAAAGGAAAATGATGAAAACAGCCAACGTAACGAAGAACAGAACAAAACAATGTAAAATGATGACAACAGTCAACGTAACGAAGAAGAAGACAAAACAAGGTAAAATGATAAAAACACTCATTGTAACGAAGGACAGGACAAAACAAAGTAAAATGATAAAAACAGTCAGCGTAACGAAGAACAGTACAAAACAAAGTAAAATGATAAAAACAGTCAACGAAATGAAGAACTGGACAAAACAATGCAAAATGATGACAACAGTCAACGTATCAAAGAGGAGGAGTAAAGAAAGTAAAATTATAAAACCAGTCAAGGAAACGAAGAACTGGACAAAACAATATCAAATAATGAAAGAAGCTAACGTAACGAAGAACAGGACAAAAAGACGTAAAGTGATGAAAACAGTCAACGTAACGAAAGACAGGACAAAACAAAGTAAAATGATGAAAACAGCTAGCGTTACGAAGAACAGGACAAAACAAAATAAAATGATGAAAACAGCCAACGTAACGAAGGACAGCACAAAACAATGTAAAATGATGACAACAGTCAACGTAACGAAGAACAAGACAAAACAAGGTAAAATGATAAAAACACTCATTGTAACGAAGGACAGGACAAAACAATGTAAAATGATAAAAACAGTCAGCGTAACGAAGAACAGTACAAAACAAAGTAAAATGATAAAAACAGTCAACGAAATGAAGAACTGGACAAAACAATGTAAAATGATGACAACAGTCAACGTAACAAAGAGGAGGAGAAAAGAAAGTAAAATTATAAAACCAGTCAACGAAACGAAGAACTGGACAAAACAATATCAAATTATGAAAGAAGCTAACGTAACGAAGAACAGGACAAAACAAAGTAAAATGATGAAAACAGCTAGCGTAACGAAGAACAGGACAAAACAAAATAAAATGATGAAAACAGCCAACGTAACGAAGGACAGCACAAAACAAAGTTAAATGATATAAACAGCCAGCGTAACGAAGAACAGGACAAAACAATGTAAAATGATGACAACAGTCAACGTAACAAAGAACAGGAGAAAACAAAGTGAAATGATAAAAACTGTCAACGAAACGAAGAACTGGACAAAACAATATAAAATTATGAAAGCAGCTAACGTAACGAAGAACATGACAAAACAAAGTAAAATGATGAAAACAGCCAACGTAACGAAGAACAGGACAAAACAATGTAAAATGATGACAACAGTCAACGTAACGAAGAACAAAATAAAACAAGGTAAAATGATAAAAACACTCATTGTAACGAAGAACAGGACAAAACAAAGTAAAATGATAAAAACAGCCAGCGTAACGAAGAACAGGACAAAACAAAGTAAGTGATAAAAACAGTCAACGAAACGAAGAACTGGACAAAACAATGTAAAATGATGAAAGAAGCTAGCGTAACGAAGAACAGGACAAAAAGATGTAAAGTAATGAAAACAGTCAACGTAACGAAAGACAGGACAAAACAAAGTAAAATGATGAAAACAGCCAGCGTAACGAAGAACAGGACAAAACAAAATAAAATGATGAAAACAGCCAACGTAACGAAGGACAGCACAAAACAAGGTTAAATGATGAAAGCAGCTAACGTAACGAAGAACAGGACAAAACAATGTAAAATGATGAAAACAGCCAGCGTAACAAGGAACAGGACAAAACAAAGTAAAATGATAAAAACAGCCAGCGAAACGAAGAACAGGACAAAAAAATGTACAATGATAAAAATAGTCAACGTAACGAAGAACAGGACAAAACAGTTTAAAATGATGAAAACAGCCAACGTAACGAAGAACAGGACAAAACAAAGTAAAATGATGAAAACAGTCAACGTAAGGAGGAAAAGGACAAAACAAAGTAAAATGATGAAAACAGTCAACTTAACAAAGGACAGGACAAAACAAAGTAAAATGATGAAAACAGCTAGCGTAACGAAGAACAGGACAAAACAATGTAAAATGATGAAAGCAGCTAACGTAACAAAGAACAGGACAAAACAAAGTAAAATGATGAAAACGGTCAACGTAACGAAGAACAGGACAAAACAAAGTAAAATCATAAAAACAGTCAACGTAACGAAGAACAGGACAAAGCAAAGTAAAATAATGAAAACAGTCAACGTAACGAACAACAGGACAAAACAAAGTAAACTGATAAAAACAGTCAACGAAACGAAGAACTTGACAAAACAAAGTAAAATGATGAAAATAGCTAGCGTAACGAAGAACAGGACAAAACAATGTAAAATGATTAAAAACAGCCAGCTTAACGAAAAACAGGACAAAACAAAATAAAATGATGAAAACAGCCAACGTAACGAAGGACAGCACAAAACAAAGTTAAATGATATAAACAGCAAGAGTAACGAAGATCTTGACAAAACAATGTAAAATCATAAAAACAGTCAACGTAAGGAGAACAGGAGAAAACAAGGTTAAATGATGAAAGCAGCTAACGTAACGAAGAACAGGACAAAAAGATGTAAAGTGATGAAAACAGTCAACGTAACGAAAGAGAGGACAAAACAAAGTAAAATGATGAAAACAGCCAGAGTAACGAAGAACATGACAAAACAAAATAAAATGATAAAAACAGTCAACGAAACGAAGAACAGGAGAAAACAAGGTAAAATGATGAAAACAGTCAACGAAACGAAGAACTTCACAAAACAATGTAAAATGATGAAAACAATCAACGTAACGAAGAACATGACAAAACAAAGTAAAATGATGAAAACAGCCAACGTAACGAAAAACAGGACAAAACAATGTAAAATGATGAAACAGTCAATGTAACGAAGAACAGGACAAAAAGATGTAAAGTGGTTAAAACAGTCAACGTAACGAAAGAGAGGATAAAACAAAGTAAAATAATAAAAACAGCCAACGTAACGAAGAACAGGACAAAACAAAATAAAATGATGAAACAGTCAACGTAACGAAGAACAGGACAAAACAAAATAAAATGATGAAACAGTCAACGTAACGAAGAACAGGACAAAAAGATGTAAAGTGGTGAAAACAGTCAACGTAACGAAAGAGAGGACAAAACAAAGTAAAATGATGAAAACAGCCAACGTAACGAAGAACAGGACAAAACAAAATAAAATGATGAAACAGTCAACGTAACGAAGAACAGGACAAAAAGATGTAAAGTGGTGAAAACAGTCAACGTAACGAAAGAGAGGACAAAACAAAGTAAAATGATGAAAACAGCCAACGTAACGAAGAACAGGACAAAACAAAATAAAATGATGAAACAGTCAACGTAACGAAGAACAGGACAAAAAGATGTAAAGTGGTGAAAACAATCAACGTAACGAAAGAGAGGACAAAACAAAGTAAAATGATGAAAACAGCCAGAGTAACGAAGAACAGGACAAAACAAAATAAAATGATCAAAACAGTCAACGTAACGAAAGAGAGGACAAAACAATGTAAAATGATGAAAACAGCCAGAGTAACGAAGAACAGGACAAAACAAAATAAAATGATAAAAACAGTCAACGTAACGAAGAACAGGACAAAAAGATGTAAAGTGATGAAAACAATCAACGTAACGAAAGAGAGGACAAAACAAAGTAAAATGATGAAAACAGTCAGAGTAACGAAGAACAGGACAAAACAAAATAAAATGATGAAACAGTCAACGTAACGAAGAACAGGACAAAAAGATGTAAAGTGGTGAAAACAATCAACGTAACGAAAGAGAGGACAAAACAATGTAAAATGATGAAAACAGCCAGAGTAACGAAGAACAGGACAAAACAATGTAAAATGATGAAAACAGCCAACGTAACGAAGAACAAGACAAAACAATGTAAGATGATGAAAGAGTAAACGTAACGAAGAACAGGACAAAAAGATGTAAAGTGGTGAAAACAGTCAACGTAACGAAAGAGAGGACAAAACAAAGTAAAATGATGAAAACAGTCAGAGTAACGAAGAACAGGACAAAACAAAATAAAATGATAAAAACAGTCAACGTAACGAGGAACTTGACAAAAAAATGTAAAATGATGAAAACAGCCAGAGTAACGAAGAACAGGACAAAAAGATGTAAAGTGGTGAAAACAGTCAACGTAACGAAAGAGAGGACAAAACAAAGTAAAATGATAAAAACAGCCAGAGTAACGAAGAACAGGACAAAACAAAGTAAAATGATAAAAACAGTCAACGTAACGAAGAACAGGACAAAAATATGTAAAGTGATGAAAACAGTCAACGTAACGAAGTACAGGACAAAACAAAGAAAAATCATAAAAACAGTCAACGTAACGAAAGACAGGACAAAACAATGTAAAATGATAAAAACAGCCACGGTAACGAATAACAGGACAAAACAATGTAAAATGATGAAAGCAGCTAACGTAACGAAGAACAGGACAAAACAATGTAAAATGATGAAAACAGCTAACGTAACGAAGAACAGGACAAAACAATGTAAAATGATGAAAACAGCCAACGTAACAAAGAACAGGACAAAACAAAGTAAAATGATGAAAGCAGCTAAGGTAACGAAGAACAGGACAAAACAATGTAAAATGATGAAAACAGCTAACGTAACGAAGAACAGGACAAAACAATGTAAAATGATGAAAACAGCCACGGTAACGAAGAACAGGACAAAACAATGTAAAATGATGAAAGCAGCTAACGTAACGAAGAACAGGACAAAACAATGTAAAATGACGAAAACAGCCAAGGTAACGAAGAACAGGACAAAACAAAGAAAAATGATAAAAACAGTCAACGTAACGAAGAACAGGACAAAACAATACAAAATGATGAAAACAGCTAGTGTAACGAAGAACAGGACAAAACAATGTAAAATGATGAAAATAGCCAACGTAACGAAGAACAGGACAAAACAATGTTAAATGATGAAAACAGTCAACATAACGAAGGACAGGACAAAACAAAGTAAAATGATGAAAACAGACAGTGTCACGCAGAGCAGGATGGAAAAAAAGGAAAATGATGAAAACAGCCAACGTAACGAAGAACAGAACAAAACAATGTAAAATGATGACAACAGTCAACGTAACGAAGAAGAAGACAAAACAAGGTAAAATGATAAAAACACTCATTGTAACGAAGGACAGGACAAAACAAAGTAAAATGATAAAAACAGTCAGCGTAACGAAGAACAGTACAAAACAAAGTAAAATGATAAAAACAGTCAACGAAATGAAGAACTGGACAAAACAATGCAAAATGATGACAACAGTCAACGTATCAAAGAGGAGGAGTAAAGAAAGTAAAATTATAAAACCAGTCAAGGAAACGAAGAACTGTACAAAACAATATCAAATAATGAAAGAAGCTAACGTAACGAAGAACAGGACAAAAAGACGTAAAGTGATGAAAACAGTCAACGTAACGAAAGACAGGACAAAACAAAGTAAAATGATGAAAACAGCTAGCGTAACGAAGAACAGGACAAAACAAAATAAAATGATGAAAACAGCCAACGTAACGAAGGACAGCACAAAACAATGTAAAATGATGACAACAGTCAACGTAACGAAGAACAAGACAAAACAAGGTAAAATGATAAAAACACTCATTGTAACGAAGGACAGGACAAAACAATGTAAAATGATAAAAACAGTCAGCGTAACGAAGAACAGTACAAAACAAAGTAAAATGATAAAAACAGTCAACGAAATGAAGAACTGGACAAAACAATGTAAAATGATGACAACAGTCAACGTAACAAAGAGGAGGAGAAAAGAAAGTAAAATTATAAAACCAGTCAACGAAACGAAGAACTGGACAAAACAATATCAAATTATGAAAGAAGCTAACGTAACGAAGAACAGGACAAAACAAAGTAAAATGATGAAAACAGCTAGCGTAACGAAGAACAGGACAAAACAAAATAAAATGATGAAAACAGCCAACGTAACGAAGGACAGCACAAAACAAAGTTAAATGATATAAACAGCCAGCGTAACGAAGAACAGGACAAAACAATGTAAAATGATGACAACAGTCAACGTAACAAAGAACAGGAGAAAACAAAGTGAAATGATAAAAACAGTCAACGAAACGAAGAACTGGACAAAACAATATAAAATTATGAAAGCAGCTAACGTAACGAAGAACATGACAAAACAAAGTAAAATGATGAAAACAGCCAACGTAACGAAGAACAGGACAAAACAATGTAAAATGATGACAACAGTCAACGTAACGAAGAACAAAATAAAACAAGGTAAAATGATAAAAACACTCATTGTAACGAAGAACAGGACAAAACAAAGTAAAATGATAAAAACAGCCAGCGTAACGAAGAACAGGACAAAACAAAGTAAGTGATAAAAACAGTCAACGAAACGAAGAACTGGACAAAACAATGTAAAATGATGAAAGAAGCTAGCGTAACGAAGAACAGGACAAAAAGATGTAAAGTAATGAAAACAGTCAACGTAACGAAAGACAGGACAAAACAAAGTAAAATGATGAAAACAGCCAGCGTAACGAAGAACAGGACAAAACAAAATAAAATGATGAAAACAGCCAACGTAACGAAGGACAGCACAAAACAAGGTTAAATGATGAAAGCAGCTAACGTAACGAAGAACAGGACAAAACAATGTAAAATGATGAAAACAGCCAGCGTAACAAGGAACAGGACAAAACAAAGTAAAATGATAAAAACAGCCAGCGAAACGAAGAACAGGACAAAACAAAGTTAAATCATAAAAACAGTCAACGTAACGAAGAACAGGAGAAAATAAGGTAAAATGATGAAAGCAGCTAACGTAACGAAGAACAGGACAAAACAATGTAAAATGATAAAAACAATCAACGTAACGAAAAACAAGACAAAACAAGGTAAAATGAAAAAAAACACTCATTGTAACGAAGGACAGGAAAAAACAAAGTAAAATGATGAAAACAGCCAACGTAACGAAGAACAGGAGAAAACAAAGTAACATGATGAAAACAGTCAACCTAACAAAGGACAGGACAAAACAAAGTAAAATCATAAAAACAGTCAACGAAACGAAGTCCTGGACAAAACAATGTAAAATGATGAAAGCAGCTAACGTAACGAAGAACAGGACAAAACAATGTAAAATGATGAAAGCAGCTAACGTAACGAAGAACAGGACAAGACAATGTAAAATGATGAAAACAGCTAACGTAACGAAGAACAGGACAAAACAATGTAAAATGATGAAAACATCCACGGTAACGAAGAACAGGACAATACAAAGAAAAATGATGAAAGAAGCTAACGTAACGAAGAACAGGACAAAACAATGTAAAATGATGAAAACAGTCAACGTAAGAAAGGAGAGGACAAAACAAAGTAAAATGATAAAAACAGCCAGCATAACGAAGAACAGGAAAAGACAATGTAAAATGATGAAAACAGTCAACATAACGCAGAACAGGATAAAAACAAAATAAAATGATAAAAACAGCCAACGTAACGAAGAACACAACAAAACAATGTAAAATGATGACAACAGTCAACGTAACGAAGAACAAGACAAAACAAGGTAAAATGATAAAAACACTCATTGTAACGAAGGACAGGACAAAACAAAGTAAAATGATAAAAACAGCCAGCGTTACGAAAAACAGGACAAAACAAAGTAAGTGATAAAAACAGTCAACGAAACGAAGAACTGGACAAAACAATGTAAAATAATGAAAACAGCTAGCGTAACGAAGAACTGGACAAAACAATGTTAAATAATGAAAACAGCTAGCGTAACAAAGAACAGGACAAAACAATGTAAAATGATGACAACAGTCAACGTAACAAAGAACAGGAGAAAACAAAGTAAAATGATAAAAACAGTCAACAAAACGAAGAACTGGACAAAACAATATAAAATTATGAAAGCAGCTAATGTAACGAAGAACAGGACAAAACAATGTAAAATGATGAAAACAGTCAACGTAACGAAGGAGAGGACAAAACAAAGAAAAATGATTAAAACAGCAAGCGTAACGAAGAACAGGACAAAACAAAATAAATTATGAAAATAGCCAACGTAACGAAGAACAGGACAAAACAAAGTAAAATAATGAAAACAGTCAACGTAACGAAGAACAGGAGAAAACAAGTTTAAATGATGAAAACAGCCAGCTTAATGAAGAACAGGACAAAACAAAGTAAAATGATGAAAATAGCCAACGTAACGAAAAACAGGACAAAACAATGTAAAATGATGAAAACAATCAACTTAATGAAGAACAAGGCAAAACAAGGTAAAATGATAAAAACAGTCAACCTAACAAAGGACAGGACAAAAGAAAGTAAAATGATGAAACAGCCAGCGTAACGAAGAACAAGACAAAACAAAGTAAAATGATAAAAAACAGCCAACGTAACGAAGAACAGGACAAAACAAAGTAAAATGATAAAAACAGCCAGCGTAACGAAGAACAGGACAAAACAAAGTAAAATGATAAAAACAGTCAACGAAACGAAGTTCTGGACAAAGCAATGTAAAATGATGAAAGCAGCTAACGTAACGAAGAACAGGATAAAACAATGTAAAATGATGAAAACAGCCAGCGTAACAAGGAACAGGACAAAACAAAGTAAAATGATAAAAACAGCCAGCGAAACGAAGAACAGGACAAAACAAAGTAAAATGATAAAAACAGTTAACGTAACGAAGAACAGGATAAAATAAAGTAAAATGATGAAAACAGCCAGCGTAACGAAGAACAGGACAAAACAATGTAAAATTATGAAAACAGTCAACGTAACGAAGAACAGGAGAAAACAAAGTAAAATGATGAAAACAGTCAACAGCTTCAGAATTATGATATAAATTTTCAATAAAACAATTGATTTGAAAACAAAGCTAAAATAAATAGATAAATAAAAATAATTATAATTATAATAAATAAATAAAATAAAAGATTTATAAAAATATGATATTTTATGTTGGCAGAAATAAAACATAATGCTTTATTTAAAAGTCTTCACCTCCACGAGTCCTGAATTCGCAACTGCAAATACCAGTGTTCATCGGCACGGACACAAGAATAAATGACTCGCTTTCAATGATAACAAGTTCATACTTCACTGATACCTCTGACGCAGTTTATGACCTCATCATCCGCAAAACAAATGGAGAAAATAGGCTTCACTAAGTCGGCTTTTTACACTTTCCCGTCTCATTGATTTCATCAACAGTCGTTGAATTTGTCAGTCCAAAATAAAAACTTAAATATTATATCCACCGGTTGCATCTCCAATTCACGCTTTGCACATTTTAATTGGTAAACAAGGATTTAATGACATGTTCGCGCCATGAAAAGTACATGATAAAAGTATATTTTTTGTGATATTTATTTAAAATCTCTAATTCTTGATTATTCATTTACTAATATTGAATTAAAATTGTCCTTTTGTATTAAATTAGAAGAATTAGCATTTATATTTTAAAGTTATTCAGGGATAAAATTAAAAATAAAATTAAATTGTCTACTGAAAGTACGTTATGACGTGTACACTTTATTGAGATTTAATGTTATATATTAAATCAGTTTATCTAAGTAACGTGCTCCCTTGATGTGCCTCTTCTTTAAATCCGAGTTAAACTCAGCTTTGTCCGATACCTGTATATAAGCACGGTGTAAACTCCGTGCGTTTGTCAGTTTATACCCACCCTTCCCTTCCTTTATTATTCTATCAGATATTGCTGTTGTTTTTTCTTTCTAGTTGAAGGTGCATGATTCGCTGCATTTTGAAGGTTGATTCACATGATGTCACGGCGGAATACAGGAGATGGGGTGTCTTTTGTTCATTTTAGGTACTTTTAATGGTATATTTTGTGCTAGCAGAATATTTATTTAAAATAATATTAGAAAAATCATACATGTTGTTCAACTGATACCAGGGTAAAACATAATTTCACAATTTATTTCAATTTTCTAAAGATGCCCATTACAGACTCATATGGATTCTTGGTTCCTTTATTTTTGTCGTTGCCAGATGAGGCCAATAAAAATAAATATATAAATATACAGCTGTTTTTGTTGTTTATGTCATACCTTTATTCTTTACGTATTCCAATTATGTTATTGTGCCTTCCATATAAGTGAATATTTTTTTTGACGGAGGCTTCAAACACCTTACAATATTTTAATTTAATTTATGTCTAGCACTTATCTTTGATATCCCTGGATAACTTTCAAAAACTTAATATTATTTTTTAAAATTCAGAATGGAATTTGGAATTTACCACTTTTGTATCTTTTTCGTTGAATTAAATAATTCGTTAAATCACACATAGTTGATGATACAATTCTCATTATCACCCGATTTCAAGCAAAATTAAAAGAATAATCACCTCTTTTATGTACACATGATGTTATATAGTATTATGTACAATACCGATGATCCTGCAGTGTTTATAAGAAGGGGGAAATTATGCCGATGACGTTGAAAAATCTTCAATTATTTAAACAGACTGTTTTTAAATCTCTTGTGATTTTTCTTTAAAAGTGGTCGGGTAAATTAGGATAAGTATACTGCTAAAGGGGGAAGCAATAGTCCGGGCGATACAAGAATTTGAATACATGACAGGGAACACAATATCACGCCACAGACTCGACCCTCTCGAGCCATTTTAGGCATTTTAAGGACATAGCAGCCTTTGTGATTGCGACTATGTACCCCCGATAATTAGTTATCTATGGACAAGCCAACACTGGTTTTAAAGATGGAAGTAATATGAATTTACTTTGCATTACAATTTGCAATATTGTGGTACGAATGTGACATTAACTTTTTTATTCAGTTATTCAACTTTAAATTTTTATGGATTTAAAATCTTCTGGTTTTTGTAAAGATTTTATTTGTTGTTTTCTTGTGGCTTGGTAAGTGGGCGAGACAAAGTGTTTTACCTGTTACCATAAAGTTAGTCACCATATATATGTGATAACAAACATTGAAAGTATTAACAATTTATCATGGACCGAGATCAGAGAAAATGACTTCATATTTGAGGCAAAATTAGCTTACCATAAAAAATAGAAATTCAGAATCTTGACAATATTTTTATTATAGCATTGTTTAGAAATTCACGAAGGTAAAACTGGTTGTGTTATTTTCGTAACGAGTTTAACATTCCCATTGACATGGTTCCGTGTCTCTGTATACACAATTCGGTGCTGGTTTGTACTCTTGAATAATCTCCTTTATACTCGCAACATCTAAATCGATAAACCAACTGTATTCATCGGGGCATCGGCATGCAGATGGTTTTGCTATACATTTGGGCATAACGATGTCCATGAACTCTTTACAATCGCTGTACTTTTGGGCTTCGACATCTATTTTGCTAAATTCTTCGTCTGTGACGTCACTACAGAAAGGTCGGAATCTGTCAAGTGGATAAGCTTGATATGAAGATCGATCCGGAAATGAATGAGCGATTTCACATACTATGTCTCGTTTTTTCAAAGCTGCACCGAATTCCCTCGTGTCCGCGTCATCATGTAGCTCATAAGCCCCCTTAACAGAATCAAGAATATCCACCACACTTTTGCTGTTCGAAACGCCTCTCTGCACAACAATATTTAGCGTTTTGCCCAAGCGTTTTTGCATTGCTTCATTGTCTATCTTTTCGAACTCTGAGTCACTTATTTCACACATTGTTTCTAAAAATATCTGCAAATTGTAGAAATCGTACTCTTCCTTATCCGGGTATAACATGGCAGCAATGCATACCACGTTTTTTACAGTGAGTTCTCTTCCAAACGCCTTTTCTATTTCATTGTTTTTGCTATTATAAATTTGTTTAAGCAATTCATAAATTGTCTTGATCTCTTTGCCATCAGCCATATATATATCAGTAACATTGAATATTGTCTCTCTGGCTCTGAATTTATACGTCAGACTTTGTAAAGTATTATCCGAGTTCTCTAGGTAATCACGCACTAATTTTTGATGTTTAAAGATAAGTGTTCTGTTTGAAGTTTCAAAATCAGTGTGAAAAAATGCATGGCTTGTGTCTATATCAGTTGAATTTAATCCAAACATTTCAAAATAAGATCCGTTATTAGAATTAACATCCTCTATGACACCTTTAAAATTCCCTATTGTTACTTGGAAACACTCAGTGACATTTTCCCAATATTCGCTTAACGTATTCTCCTCAACCTTGATTTCTTCTATTGCCTTCTTTAAATCTTCATTATACTGTACATATTCTCCGGCTACTGATTTAAGCTCATTGGCTACAGCATCCCATTGCTTTTTCATCAAATATATTTCTACCGAGCTAAAAATTACAGCAATACCACCTGAAAAAGTTTCGCTCCATTTGACCTTAAAATTGGATGCCATGTACTTTTTAAAAGATTGTACAGGTTTTGTAACAAAATTCTTTACCTTTATAAAATATGTTTTTACATTAAGATATACAGTTTTAAAACCAGTTTTAATGCCAGTCCATATTTTCCCTTTATTTTTCCAAACATTCTTAGCAGCTTTCTTCATATCGACGGAGGATATGTCCATCATTTTGTCTTTCATATATCTGTATGAATTTTTTAAACGATTATACTTCTTTGCACCTAAAATTTTATTTAAACGTTTCTTTATTTTTCCCTTTTCCGTGTTGGGGATTTTCTTAGGATCAGAAGTTATGACGTCAATGAGGTCATACTTATAACTGTTTTTCGTAACATGAGCCGCAAACTTATTCATCGCTTTTTCAAAATATCCAGCAACGTACTCAAATATTATAGAGCCAACTCTAAATGACGCAAACATTATGAGCGCTTTGTGTTTTTCACTATTTAGCATGTTTTGGACATCTTCAAACGCAAAGGACAACGGCCTTATAATATTGTTTAAACCTTCAGTAGAATTAGTAGAGTTATCGTACATTGCTTCCATTTTTTGTAAGGTAAGAGATAACCGTAAATTGATAATGTTTGCAATTTCGGCTTCTGTTTCTACTTCTCTCATTGCTTCGACAATTGAGCGTTGTATGTACTCATTATCGTTCATTGCTTCCATAATATACAGAAACTCCCAACGGTTATTGTTATATATCTCCTCAAATTGATTACTCAAAGAGTTCATCAAATCTTCCGATTCTTTTATTTGATCTCTGTATTTACAAATATCCTTGTTAATTGCACATCCATCTGAAAGATAAAAGAGAACCTTAATAAATCAACGCCTTAAAGGATTTTATGCTCCACGTTTTTCTGATCGATGCGGCTCTCATCGCCTAATTCTGAATCACAACCAGGCATATCCTAGCATGAGGACTGCCTGTTTGCTTGCAAAAGTAAAATGTTGTCCGGCGAATACTTCGGTTTCATTATCCCAGAACTTACCGCCTACATATAAGTAAAAACTTTACTTGGAATTAAACCCCATTTTTCGCTCTTTAAATTGCAAATATTTGATTGATTATGAATGAATATGTTTGTAAGATGCGTTTGTTTTCTAATTTTAGATAGTTAAATTGGATACCAATGTAAAACATGGAATGATTATGGCTCTTTAAAAATCAATTTGTCTTTTTACGTACCTTAAACATTCTACGCATGTAACGCATCTAAATAAATTCTACGCATGTAACGCATTATTAAATCAATGCACATCCTATGCATATAAATATGGTTTAAGCACACCCTATGCATATACAGGGTTTAGCACATTCTAAGCATTTAATTGGACCCGGATATTCGGGAAATGGATTTTTTACAAAGTTAATCAGACATGGGATTGTTACACAGTTAAACAGACATGTGATTGTTTCACAGTTAATCAGACATAGGATTGTTGCACAGTTAATCAGACATGGAATTGTTACGCAGTTAATCAGACGTGGGATTGTTACGAAGTTCATCAGACAGGGTTAGTACACAGTTAAACAGACATAGGATTGTTACAGTTAATCATACATGGAATTGTTACACAGTTAATCAGACAAGGTATTGTAACACAGTTAATCAGACACGCGGTTGTTACACAGTTAAACATACATAAGATTGTTACAGAGTGAATCAGACATGGTTTTGTTACACAGTTTATCAGACATAGAATTGTTACACAGTTAATCATACATGGAATTGTTACACAGTTAATCAGACATGGAATTGTTACAAAGCTAATCAGACAAGGGATTGTTACACAGTTAATCGGACATTGGATTGTTACAAAGTTAATCAGACATTGGATTGTTGCACAGTTAATTGGACATGGGTGTTTTCGGTTAAGAAGATAATACTTTAGTCAAAATTAAGCATCATTAAAGTGACAGAGAAAAAAATCCCATTGTGTCTGTAAACGACGTTGTAGTAAAGATTTGCACAAACACTACGGAATAAATCAGGAGATGTAAATTTTCAAATCATTCTACTAGATTCATGTATATATAGGAAAACCTACTTTTTGGATTTATTAATTTTATTTCATAACATCATTTTATTTCAGATAACTTTATCTCGACTATAATTACACCTTTCAAATTTGTAACAGAATTAGTTTTTAGAAATATAACTCAAATAATGATAAAAACAGCTAAAGCAAGACATATTATGAAAAAAACTAATTTTCTGGTCACTGGTAATATTATTTCTGACCAGTGGGCTCTTTATACATGATACTTTGTCTGGGTTATTTCATACAGTCAGGAGAAGGTAACATTTGTAAATATCTCTCTCTCTCTCTCTCTCTCTCTCTCTCTCTCTCTCTCTCCATTTTAATTTCAAATTTAGTTTTAACAGGATATTTATTTGTAGCTATCTAGTCATTTACCACATATCTACATACCAGTTAGCGAGGCTGCGAGTGTCAATGCTGTACTTGTTACCGTCAAACCAAGAAAAGCAGCTCCTAAAAATAAACATGATTGTTATGTTAAAACACTCAAATATCAAGTCTCATAAACACCAAATACCTATGACAATATGTAAAACTTCTGGATCCTAGCCATATACATAACTAAAAATATCTAACCTCTTGACACCTCCAGATTTATTTTGGGTATAAAGTTGCTTGATCAATATGAAATTTCATTTTAAGAGGGGGTGTGTGTGTGTGTGTGTGTGTGTGTGTGTGTGTGTGTGTTAAAAATTTCTATCATGTCTGCCGGTGTAAAGAAGAATATTGAAACGGGTTGAAAAATTACCGGGGTTAATTTTTCAACGCAAAATATGACGCGATACTTGAGAAATCGGCCGTATCCTTTTTTTCAGGCACACTAAGATAAATTACTTTCACAAATTCTTGAAATTTGTGGTTATTAAGAAAAAAATGACATCTGTTTAAATTTTTTGAAAGATGAATGATTCAACTACAGTTCCCTTTTCAGTTTTACCAAGGTTCTGCATAAATTCTGCTTGATGTGAATAATGAAACAAATCAGTGAGCAATGAGTGCAGTTTATGCCCATTGGTATATCGATTGTTGGAAAATGACATTGTAAAAACAGATACGAAATCTATCGAAACCTATAACATTTTGTAAATGTGTCAACAGTATATTTACGGAGCACCCGGCCTCACTTTCTTAAAGGGAGTTCACGTGTATAACTAAGTTTTCAAAGTCTTTCCTTTGTTTTTTGGATTGTGATTTGAACATGGACTGGTATGTTTGTGTTTCATTTTTATTCCGTACGGTGTTTGATAAATAACTTGAATCCCTGTTGAACACTAGATGCGATTATTTATATCTTGGTTAACCGCTTTGTAAAAAAAAGTGAAGGATTTTTAAACGTTCTTTCAATTAGAAATGGATTTTTAAAAAAAAAAAAAAAAAAAAAATCAAATAATCCTACCAAATAAAAAAATGAAAAGAAAAAAAACTTAAGGGACGGAAAAGGGCAGCCAATTACCTCCATACGAATATTCTTTTAATAAAAAACCGTCTAAGTATCCGTCTTACTTTTGAGGGTATTATTTTATATTTCATTTACTGTAGTTGATGAACTCTAAAATTTCCAAAAGGAACCGTTACCTCATCCGACCATCACCAAAGCACCATTGTCTTCTTAACAAAGAAACAAGTATCACGGTGTTCGGTGCTTAATTGTTTAGTAAATACCGCAGTAAAAGTTTAGAACCGCTTCATTTATTCATATTTTTTTTTATTAAATTTATCAAAAACTAAGGTTTGTTTCCTCATGCTAAGCATTCCTTAGCTAAAGTTTGATTCATATATTTTGGAACTTTAGATTTATTAATTTTCAACTGTTTGGCTTATGTTTTTAATCTTTCAAATTTTTTGACCCAAAATGTCACTGGTGAAGAATGATTTTCCGAAATGTGCACATATGGCTCATCAAAATTTAACAGGTATTTTTGTTATCAATTTATTATGTCAACAAACATATTTTTTAAATTGAAAGATATATCTTTTGACCATGTATACTAATATTCTTGTATATTTGGGTGATATTTATGGCGGACTGACCAGTCGGTCAGTGAATATCTCTCTATATTGTATTTGGTTTTATGTGTTTCTAGAGATTAGTTGATTGTGAAACTTACACGGATTGTTTATAAGTAACATATGACTGTATTGTTTGACTAAATTTATTTGCAACTTCAGCAATTTGTGAGATTTTGAGCATCAAAAATTCAAGAATGCAGACAATGGAAATGAATAATAGTCCAGTGAACACTTCTCTGAAAACCATTGGGTCGGCCGTAGTGAATACGACAGAACTGTTAAGTGAAACGTAAATGTAGATAATTTACCTGTACAAAATCAAAATATTATAACAACTGGGTATGGATTACCAGTACAACATCAGCAAATTGCAAGTGGATATAATTTACAAACGAAACATTGTAATATCCCATCAAATTTGGATATTAATTCGCACCTAAGTGGTGTTATTATGAACATAGACAATAGATTAGGAAAATTATCACTGTTAGATGTCATATGTGACCGTCTGGTGAATATCGAGAGAAAAATCGAAGGTATTGAGATGGAAGTAAATGCGTTAAAATCAAAGGTGAATAAACATGATGATAGTCTTAGATCACTGGAAAGTAGTAACTGTGATTTGAAAGAAGGTATGTCATTTTTAGAGCAGGATAAAGAAGATCTATATAGACTGAACTATGAAATGAAAGAAGAGATATTAGACATCAAAACACGATCAATGAGGGAAAACCTGCTTTTTGTAGGTATTAGTAGAGTGATAAGAACCAATGAAAAAGGACAAGAGTTTGAAGATACTGAGAGTGTTCTAAAAGACTTTATAGTTAAAGAAATGGACATTCATGAACAGATATCATTTGAACGGGTACATCGTTTAGAAAAACGAAGAAATGGAAAGCCACCGTTTGTTGTGGCTAAGTTCTCTAGTCACAAGCAACGTGAACTGGTCCGAAAGAAGGCAGCTACTGTTCTAAGAAATAAAGAAAATTTCAGTGTCTTTGAACAGTTTCCGAAAGAGATACAGGAAAGACGTAAGATTCTTATCCCAAAACTGAAAGCAGCGGAAAGACACAGACAGAGTGCAAAGCTAGTTGTGGATAAACTTTACATTGATGGCCAGTTATACGATCCAGAGAGTGACATGGATTATTACGGAAGGAGGGATTATCAACCTAATTTTGATACCAGATTCGATGCGCAACACACTGATAGAGCTGGTGAAGCAAGTAACGTCGGGTAGGGGTGCGCAAGAGGGCATAATGATAACTGTCACACCAGTAGAAATCTTCGTGTGGCTTCTTTAAATGCCTGTGGATTACTGAGCAAACTCCATATACCAGAGTTTTGTGATCTTATACGTCAGCACGATATCTTGTTTTTAATGGAAACTAAAATGGGTGATAATGACGTCATTGATTTACCAGACGGATACGGAATAAAAATGAAAAATAGAATCAAGTGTTATTCTAAATCGGGTGGAATTGCAATAATATACAAGAAGGAAATCGAAAGGTTTTTACTATTTCATAAAAGTAATAGTGAATTTGTGTAATGGCTTAGTGTTTCTAAAGTTATTTTTGATAATGAAAGTGATATATTGTTCGGTGCTGTGTATATACCCCCTTATGGTTCGAAATATTCATTGATTGAAGCGTTTTCCGAGATAGAAAATGAGTTAATGTATTTTCCCCAGAAATGTTATGTTTCTCTTGTGGCCGATTTAAACGCCCATACTAGCAATTTATCGGATTACGATACAACAGATGCTTATATTTCTAATTTTTTTTCAGTTTGAAAGTGATGTAAATATGAATAATTTCAATTTTTTAATGAACCATTCTGTAGATTTTAATAGATATACACAAGTTGCTAGTAAGCCTAACTTATATGGTTACCGTCTTATAGAATTGTGTAAAAATAATAATTTATTTATAGCAAATGGTAGATTAAACAATGATTATAAAATTGGCAAAAAAAACTTGTAAGGACAGCAGTGTAGTTGATTATGTGCTGTGTTTATCGCGTCTTCTTTTACTAGTGAATGACTTTGAAATTAGGGACTTTGAAAAACTTTTTTCAGACGCTCATTGTCACATAAGTTTTTTATTAACTGTAAACATTCAATCTTCAAAAACCGATGACTTTGTTCTTTTCCCTAATGATTATATTAAATGGAATAAAAATAAAGCTTCAGAGTTAAAAACAATTCTTTACAGGATTTAATTACGCTTATTGACAATCCTCAGGATTTATCTAGTGAATATGTACTTAACACTTTGTGGACAATATTGGAACTATTTTTTGTGAACAGTACAAATTCTGTTTTTGGAAAAAGTAAGGTCACTTTCAAGGGAAATAACTCTAACTTTAAATCGTGGTTCGGAAAGGAATGTCGTACTAAACGGAAAGACTTTAATGAAGCACGGAAATTATTCAACCGAAACAAAGCTATAGTGAATAAAAATGAATTGAAAGAAAGGGTAACTGTATACAGAGGAACATTAAATAATTACTTCCGCAAACATAAACTTTCTGTTGGATTAGAATAACGTTATATGAAAAAACGAGACAGTAAAACATTTTGGACTATATTAAATAGATTAACTGGACACAAAAAGGATAATGAACATATAACAATTGAAGGTATGTACGAACATTTTATGAATCTTAATGATAGTAACGATTCTGATGGTGAGTTTATATATGTAAATAATATTTCAATTAATGATGCACATACAGACGAAATATTGAATTGTCCTATTACAAATGATGAAATCATTGCAGCTATAAAAAAAATTAAAATGTAATAAAGCATCAGGTATTGATAAATTTTAAATGAATATAATTTATACTTATGAATATTTTTACCATTATTTTGTAAAATATTTAAGTTTATTTTAAATTCAGGTAAAGTACCTGATACTTGGCTAGTTGGTACTATCAAACCTATTTACAAAAACAAAGGGTCTGTGTCCGATCCTGGTAATTATAGAGGTATAACTTTGATAAGCTGCTTCGGCAAACTGTTTACAAGCATTCTAAACACTCGTCTTGAGAAATAATTAATAGTGCACAAGCGGGTTTTAGGAAAGGTCACTGTACATTAGATAATATTTTTATTTTATATTCTATAATATCTTTATATTTTAGTCATGGGAAAAAGTTATTTTGTTGTTTTGTTGATTTAAAATGTGCATTTGATAAAGTGTGGAGAGCAGGTCTATGGAAAAAAAACTTATTGATTGTGGTATAACAGGTAAAATATTTGTAGTTATTTTTCAGATGTACAGATCCATTGAATCTTGTGTGCAAGTCGGAGGTGAACTTTCAGATTTTTTTTGTTGCAATGTTGGTGTAAGTCAAGGTGAAAATCTATCACCATTATTATTCTCTATTTATTTAAACGACTTAGAACATTTTTTGTTTGATATGGTGCTACTGGTACAGAGTTTTTAAGTAAACTCGTATTTGATGAACTAGATATTTTTATAAAATTGTTCTTTCTGTTGTATGCCGATGACACTGTTTTATTGGCAGATTCGGACGCTGATTTGCAATATTCACTCTCCACGTTCTACAGTTATTGTAATTTATGGAAACTAGAAGTTAACACTTCAAAAACCAAGATGGTAGTGTTCTGTAAACGGAAGTATAAACATCAGTATAATTTTACTGTTGGCACCCAGCCAATAGATGTTGTAGATACATTTTCATACTTAGGGGTCGTTTTTAAGTTTAATAACAATTTTTCTGCTGCTAAGCGGACTATAGTAACACATGCAAAAAAGGCTATGTACTCTGTTTTAAGTAAAATTAGTTATCTTAAACTTCCAGTTGATTTACAATTAGAATTGTTTGATAGTCTTGTATCACCAGTATTACTTTACTCGTGTGATATCTTGGGTTTTGAAAACTTAAATTTGATTGAAGGCGTTCATCTAGATTTTTGTAAGCGAGTTTTGAAACTAAGGAAATCAACCCTAATTTACATGGTTTATGGTGAGTTCGGACGTTTCCCAATGTATTTAAGAATATATCAAAGGATGTACAATTTTTGGTGTACTCTAGTACAACCTAAAACTGATAAGTTATCTTCTTTTATATACAGAATTATGTTATCATTGTATCAGTCTAGTAATATTTAAATCACCATGGTTACGGCATATAGAAAAAATGTTAAATCAGTCTGGACTTGGGTTTTTATGGAATAGTCAATTTATTGTCGATGTATCATCATAAAGCTATGTATTTAAAAGGGTCAATGAGGATATATTTTTACAGAATTGGTCAAGTAATAATGTTTCATCAAAGAGTCAGTTTTATTTTTCTTTCAAACGTGTATTTAAACTCGAAGATTATTTAATTAAGTTGCATTTTTATAAAGCACAGTGTATTTGTAAACTTAGAACAGCAAATCATAAATTCCCATTTGAAACTGGTAGATGGCAAAATGTTAATAAACACAACAAAATGTGTCCATATTGTTTAAATGTCTTAGGAGATGAATTTCATTATTTATTTGAGAAAAGTACTTACCACAATATTTTACGATATATCCAAGTTATGATAAATTGTATGATATGTTAAAATTATGTAACACAAAATTATTATCGAAAGTCGCAATTTTCTTGTCAAAGATCTTTAAAGAATTTTTTATAAACATAAATATAACAAAGTGTACTTTCATATTATAAAGAAAGTGATATGCATATAATTATAAATATTTGAATGTGAATATGACTTATATAATTGTACATGTATAGAGAGATATGTTGTATTTGTTTTGGCATATTATATTGTCAGTTTGCATATAAAACTATTGTATATTATATGCCCTCATGTTCCACTGTTGGAGTGACTGAGAGTTATTAACTGAATAAACTGTTTGAACAGAATTTTTATAAATTTCAATTGCGAAGTTTTTATCAATAAATCACTTGCTTATTTGCCTATCGTGTGTGTGTGTGTGTGTGTGTGTGTGTGTGTGTGTGTGTGTGTTGGTCAAATAGAATGCTAATGTAAAGAATAAGTGTAAATTAACAGTACCTTTTAATTGAATACAACATGATTACTCATGTCAAATTATCAAGATGTGTTTTTGCTGATGAAATGTAAGTATAAAATCGCTCTATCCAATTTTATTCCAAGTAAATTTGACTTCCAAAAGTTCTATGTTCCTTTCATTCTCAAGGTTTTTTTCGCAGTTGGCAAGAAAAGCTAGCTAGACAAATGATGTTGGTCTATCGGAGCACCCGGCCGCATTTTCCTGGAGAAAGATCACGTGTTTAACTGAATTAACCAGATTTGGTATGTGTTATCGATTTCATGAAAATATGACACGGCACACGACATTGAACAATTTGTAATAGCTATCTATTTATTAACACACACACACACACACACACACACACACACACACTGTATATAATACAGTTATATAATACGTATATACATATATATTTACTTACGGAAAAGTACTTGTATGAATCTTTTATCTCTGCCTTTGGTTATATCAGATTGTATTAGTTCAACTCTTCCATCTGTGTGTAAACAGAAATATTTCTAGAATCAACACGTGTTGTACTCAGAACAACGACAGGAGTGCTTAAATGAAAACCTTCGTTTTTTCAAATTCCCCACCCTTTCATTGGTTAAAATTGACTTGCATGTGACGGGTGTATCTAGCTAGACAGGTGATGCTTACCCTTCTGGAGCACCCGACCTCACTTCCTTAATGGAAGTTCATGTGTATAACATATTTTGCCAGTTTGCAAAGTTTTTGGGATTGTGATATGGACAAGGACCGGTATGTTTGTTTTATCGATCCTGTATGTATGTATGTTTTTTTTTTTTTTTTTTTTTTTTTTTTTTTTTAAATGAAATTCTATTCAGTTCTTAAAAGGTGTTCTTCAGACAGTAACTTGTAAATTCATTTGACTAAACATACTATAGTAAAGCATTTTTGTCTATGCGAGGTGAGACTTGGGATCTTTGTTTGAGCACTGGGAGAACAATATAGATTAATTACAGATAAACTACAGTTTTTTTAAAGATAAAATGTACCATTATTGTTTTACAAATGAATACACATAGTTTGTAACCAACTTGTTTTCTTATAACTATTTTTATAATGATTAATATATTATAAGAAAGTGATTGTTAAAGCAACATAATAAGTAACTCACTAAACTATTAATCTCTTTTTAATACGTTCATTCTCCGTTATTGTCATATATATATATATATATATATATATATACAATGTATATACCAATTGTAATATTACTATTTAATTGCATTTCAGTATTTAATAATAATAATAATAATAATAATAATAATAATAATAATACATGTAATAATAATAAAACAATGTGTCTAGAGAAAGGTATAGTCGGATTATCACGAAAATATATAATTTTTGTGATCTTACCTTCAGGTTTTGCATCAAGTGGTTCAAGGTGGAAGCAAACGGAAGACGTAAACAAGACGACTGTAAACAGCGATATTAAAACGTACACCTTCATCTTGCCTATTCTAATAAAAAAAAATTGTTTTTAGATTCGATACGTATCTTATATACAAACGACATACTACATTTAAGTCATTTTGTTTGTGACTATGATTAATTTTCAAAGAAATTAAAAAAAAAAAAAAACCTGAATAAAGTTCGATATTTTCCACTTACTTGAGTCAAAACTAAAAAATTGCTATACACATCTGCGACTTTCATGAAATATTTCTGTAAAAAATTTCTGATACAGAGATTTTGCATGTTAAAAAGTGATAAATTGTGGATTATTTTGTGCATACGATGTTATTTGTAATCAAAAACATCACTTCTGGTCTAAACATTGCCATTTTATGTAAAATCTCAGTAGCAGAAATGGTTTCTTTTTTACATAAATATTTTAAGGTAAACGCGGGTACACATAGTAATTTTCAGTTACAACTAGACTAAAGTAAGTGAAAAGTACTGAACTTAATTCAAGCTAATTGGGTTTTCAATAAATGTTTTGCATATTCACTTTCAAAAACAGTTATAGAACAAAACAACCGGGTAGTTACGATGGGCGAAGAGATGTATACGAAGAAAGGCCGTGCCGAGTCTAGTTTTAATTGATCAAACCATTAAAATTACACTTTCGCTTATTTTAAAAAATAAGCCCTAGTTTAAAATTAAATTATTTCATGCATTTCGAGCCAGTCTACAATTTTGAAATGTTGAAAAGTACTGAGTGAGAGAGGACAACCGTTCATTTTCAGAAAACGCACTATGAAACTTTTGTAAAACAAAATTTTGGCCTAAAAGAGATTTGAACCTAGATAGGGCGAGGCCTAGTAATCCTATGCCGGTGCTTTTAATCACTTCGACACTAGATCTCCTTGGTTATAAACTTAACGTTACATATCTTAACATTATTTAAATAATTAATTCTCCTATAGTTATTTAAAAATAGAAAGAAAGAAAAGAAAAGAAAACTACTTACAACTAAGGCAGGATGTTGAAGTCCTGTAGAGCTAATTCCCAGTTGTTCATATTTATACGGGATTCAGTTACGATAACATCTCTATAACATCTCCATTTCAATGTGGTAATTAAGTTTTGTGATTTTTAATAAATGAGAACTTATTTCGACCTCGACAGATGGATATTAATTAACGTTAACACACACACACACACACACACACTCTCTCTCTCTCTCTCTCTCCTCTCTCTCTCTCCTCTCTCTCTCTCTCTCTCTCTCTCTCTCTCTCTCTCTCTCTCTCTCTCTCTGTTATTGCTTTTTGGCAAATATGCTAAATATAAAGTAGCAGCGGAGGGTTTGTCATATTAAATAAATTAAATTTTTTTTTTTTTAAAAAAAGTGTTTTTTTTTATAAATCAATTCTTAGTATTCAAATATATCAATTTCGACAATTACGCGACTTTTAATACATGTAACCCATGTAAAGAAAGATAAGCATCCGCCTGAAACTATCTTCGTGTTATTATCTGAACCTTGTTGATTAACAAATCATTAAATACTTTGAATCGAAACTACCATATTTTGCCTAACTAACCAGTTGGTCGGCCACTTATCAAGGTCGAACTAAGCCCCAAGTGTAACAGGAAAGGGATTAAATAAAGCGGCAAACTGAAACTCGAACACATGACCTTCACAATAATAGCGTTACGGTCTACTGACTGAGCTACCCGGCAACCTATCAAGCCCGAACCGTCATATATGAATAGCGACTGACATGACGGAAAACGATGTGCTGTCTACAATGATATTCTCAAAATAATAATAATAAAACCAATAAACAAGTTTTTAACAAGAATTAACCTACAATAATTTTCAGCAAACATTATAATCATAATGTCATTTAAGAGAGAGAGAGAGAGAGAGAGAGAGAGAGAGAGAGAGAGAGAGAGAGAGAGAGAGAGAGAGAGGGGGGGGGTTATGAGTTTTTGAAAAGAACACAATGAATAAAGTAATTGTAACTGTGGTAGATTTTGCCATATCTGATATAGTGAACTTGTCTAATTGCAGTAGACACAAAGGTGTTGTCCTCAGACGATGTAGAATCGACCATAGTTATTTTACTAATCTTTTATTTTGAAGAGAAAATGACCTCCTATGTGTCCATTGTCAAGGTTAACGATCTATCCCACACATTTTGCTGGATTGTTTCGACTTTGCACCTACCAAGGATACTTTTTATTCAGCATAATCGATGACAAATCTTTTTTACAAATGTCAGGGACTTTCAAGTTTAAAACTTCTTACGGGATATTAACTTCTTCAATATTACATCATAGTAATTTTTATCATTTATTATCCAGTCTTTTTTATACCATCTCTATCATAATACTGTTTTTCATCAGTTTAGTAATTGTTTTTAATCTATTATTTAATTTTAAATCTATTTGATTTTATAGATAGATATATCTTTAACATTTTAAGCCGCAAATAAAGAGCTGCAATGACACTGATGCGCCTCTAAACATAAACATATCCGCACTCACTAATATGGAGAACAGTTAGTCGACTTTTTAATACATGTAATAAATAAATAAATAAATAAATAAATAAATAAACTAAACATTGTAAGTGAACCGGTACACTGATGAACAAGTCTTCCAAAGCCAACACATTTGAAGGGGGCGTTAAACTTTGATAAATATAGCTTGTGTCTGTAATTTGCAAAGAGTATTGTTAAGACACCTTAAGATGATACAAGTAGGTCAATCTATTCTAAATCAATAAAAGTGGTTCATAGTAGTAAGGATATACACCCAAAACTCTATCTTTTATGATCATCAAGTTATAAGGCAAAATCACTCAACCGTGAAAAGTGGGTCAAATAATAATTGGGCATTAGAAGTAGCCCATTTTAGTAAGAATATGTACCAAGTTTCAAAACTCTATCTTTGATAATCGTCGAATTATAAGACAAAAAATCGTGAAAAGTAGGTAAAATGATAGTATTTTCATTTGCCTTGTGACATTATCATGGCTGCAAGCTTGAGAGTCGTTGCATTCATAATTGATAATGAACGACAAAAATCTTGTTATCCCGTGTATGAATACATAAAAAAAATGCAATACACAATCCGGAACTACATTACCATATATAGGTTAAAAAACACGGCTCTCACGTCACTTTTGTTTATATTCGAGACAAGCTTGAAAAACGCATTTTTACGAAATTTTACAAGAACGGTTCAATAGTTCAAATGAACAAAATAAAATCAATGAAATTAATCAAATAAAATTTTAATAACATATATAGGCACCTGGGTGATATTGACGGTAATATTGACATTGTGAGAGACAGAGTTTTAAAAATCAAATGGTGTTTTTGAAAGAACAGACAAAAACTGGTCTGTAAAAACCATCAAAACACACAAAAAAAAAATTATAAAAATTTCTTCCTTTTATTTTGAGACAATGTGTAATGGTACAACTTGTCAATTAATTGTGTCTCGCGGGATGTTTATTTCAAGTGATGTGACTTTCAATTGAAATTAGATTCACGCATGTATGCCACGTTCAGTGAAAATTGTCCGTTTCACATGTGTTTGTTGATCGGAAAAACTGAAAAATCAGCTACATGCTTTTTAATCAATATACTAGGGATACAATAGCAACTCCTCAAAACATAATACATGGCTTAAGTACTACAAAACTCCTTGCTAAACTTATAACGATCATTTTCTAAACTTTGAGAGATATTTGCACCGCATCGGGCAATAGAGAATAAGTATACTCCTTACTGTTTTGCTGTCTACATTTGAACGATACCGAGTATGAAGCTCAGCACATAATGTTAGAGTGAATCCCAACCTAACAATGTCGACATTCCAGAAAAAATATCTCGGTAAATCCCTGTCTACGCTCACATACACCGGCGCAGATTCGAAATCCACATGCTTGGCCATTGAAATTTATCCCTCTGCTACTGTTTCATTCCTTTCAGATTCACAAATTTCACTTCCGACATATAGTCAGCAATTTTTCAATGCAAATAACACTTTTACTCCAAACGTCTTCGCAAACTTTTCCATACTTGATTGAAATGGCGCACCACGGGTGCACCTGATTTTCCACCAAAAAATAGTCCACAAATAATAACACATTTATTGTTGATGTTCAATATTTTATTTATATTATTTTATATCCAATATTCTCTAAAATACATTATGTTAATACAAATCGAGAAAATATCATAAAATACCTCATAACACTATTATTTTTCAAACCAAAAATCCCCCGTTGTTACCCACATAAAAAAGTGCGGGTTAATAATGTGTCTAAAATTCAGCTGTTGCGTCTACTGGACTCCCACGATCTGCATGTGTTATAGATTGGAAATTTTGATTCTTAAAATCAATGAGTAATTTTTTAACAAATATTTAATGAAAATATAACAATTGAATCGCGCGTTATTCCGTTTGCTTGCAAAGTTGTAGCCTTCATACAGACATCATTTTAAAACAGTTCAATTGTTAAATGTTGCATTTGAGTTTCAAAACTCCATCTTGAATACCTCATTTGTAGTGATTTTGTAGCCAATGAGATTGATGCATTCAGTCATGTGATCAGTTACTACGGAAACAATAGCAAAAATCAAAAGAATTTTATTTATCAATGCATTGATATCAATATGGTATGAATTTGTCGAATAATAATGGAGAAAAGGGCATTAAAGATGTTCAAATTTTGTCTGTTTCAATGACACCAGCTGCCATATTGAAAATTCTAAGATTAAATAATGCATCTTTAGATGTGGATCAACCATCCTGTGGAGTTTGGTTAAGATTGGACCAACTGTCTCCGCGCAAATGATCGGACAAGGTTATGGCAAGAAGAAGAGAATTAATAATAATAATAATAAGAAGAAGAAGAAGAAGAAGAAGAGCAAGAAGAAACGGTACAAAAACAACAAGTCGCCGTTTTGAAGTTTGGGCGTCTTAATAATAATAATAAGAAGAAGAAGAAGAAAAAGAAACGGTCCAAAAACAATTAGTCGCCAAACTTTGTTTGGACGCCTTCATAAGAAACAGTAAAAAACAATTCCCCCCCTCAACATATGTGGGTGAGAGACTTAATAAATAAATTAATTAAAAATATCCACCCAGAACGATTTTTATCAACTTAAATTAGAGTAAGAAAATATTTTGAATTTTAAACATTTCGGTTCATGACTAATGTAAAATAAATTTTGATTGGGATTAAAAGTCCGCACGTTACGTGACAGCTGTTTTTAATGAAAATTCGCTGATGAGAAATTGATAAAATCTATACGGAAATTACATAGGGCAAAGGTTCAGAATGTATTAGAAAAATGATTTATGCTCTCTAAAAATACTTTATTTAGTCTTATCCAGATACCATTTGAAAAATACTTTGTCTCATCTTAGTACATAAATATAAATACAAGGTATATCTTAAAGTCAATATGAAAAATCATGCGGGTTAAGAAAATAGAACTGCGCATGACCGGCTTTCTCATTTTTGCTCGCCAGGTAATATCGTCTGCTAGCTTGACAGCAAAAGGGAATATTCTGTGGTTCAAACAACAGTGGTCTTACCTAAGGCTGAGTGGACTATTCCAGAGTTTTCTACCCTACCCGCATGATATATTTCCGGAATTAGTGTTTGTGTGTTTTACCATATTAAATCCCCGTAAGGATTTTAAAAAGCTACAATTTCTAAAACCATGAAAAACAAGTGCTACGGCAGACGTGAATCAGACAGTAGTGTGAGTTGTACCGCTCCGATGTGTTTGCATGTTTGCAAGCTCCGTTTGAAATTAAATTAGATATATGCAAGTGATACATGTACGTACTACACAAATGTACACCGAACGATTTAGAAATGGCAGAGAAACTAGCGTGAAAACGTACAGGCGTTAGTTATGGGCATCAAGCTGCATTGCATTGAGATTAATGCGCAGTTCGTACTCTCTTTCATGTGTGAAGTTGTATAAAAAGATAATGTTAATGCCCGCAACTCAAGTACGTTACTTATTCAACATTCATTTACTTATTTTAATGCTATAAATATTGTATTAATTTTTGAATTTAATTATAATTTGAATTTAATTATAAGGAATAATTGTAATGACCCCATAGACGGGGAAAAAAATTACAATTATTCCTTAAATAAATTACCGGATACGGCGACAATCTGTTTAATCGTTATGTATTAAATTACCGGATACGGCGACAATCTGTGTAATCGTTATGTAATAAATTACCGGATACGGCGACAATCTATGAAATAAATTACCGGATACGGCGACAATCTGTGTAATCGTTATGTCATAAATTACTTGATACGGCGACAATCTGTGTAATCATAATGTAATAAAGTACCAGATATGGTGAACACGACCTTTTTATGCAGAAATTTGGTATGAAGTGTCCCATTTTTTGCTTGTTTAAACCAAAAATATGGAACCAATATGTTTAATTTTTAACCCGGAAATGGGACATAGCTAAATCGCTAGGTCGCACCTTGTTACATCAGTATAGAAATTTGTAAAAAAAAAAAAAAAAAAAAAAAAAAAAAAAAAAAACCGTTTATCAAGTTTTTTTTTTTTTTTTTTTTTTTTTTTTCCCCCCAAGATGCGACTTTATGCTGTTCGTTAGGTGATTTTTGTTGGGTTAATCATTTCATTTCTGGCAAAATGTTCCGAATAAATTCGAAACCTTTCCTAAAAATTTCATTCTGAACGAAGGTAAAGATGCGTTGTTTGCATATCATATTATATTTTCTATCTGTTTTAAAGAAAACAACAATGATAACAAACCCCCGAGTTACGAGATGGCGTTTTCAGGTGGCATCACAGCATATTGGCAACGTTTGCGAATATTTTAAACAACTGATTGCTGATTGCTAAATTGCTTAAAATTATATTCATTTAGTATAACTGTCATTGCCCCAGTTGTAATCTGAATATCACGCAAATGCATTATTGTATGTTTGTTATAGCACTTTATAATACGATTTCTTGACGGTTCACTTGTTAATATTTTTGCATATTCAATTTGTTTGGAATGAGATTATAAAAAGAATATGTAATTTATTTTATTTAACAGTTTAAATACTTAAGCATTATACTGTTGAGGTAATATACATGTAATTCTGCAGATATAACTACATAAGGTATTCTAGTTAAACTACATAACACTTGAAAGAGATAACAGAATTACCTCAGCAGTTTAATGTTTATATTTACATCCTAACTGATTTTTTTCTTCTTCTTATTTGTGCGACGAGTGCAATATTTTCAATCTGAATTTTCCCGCTTTATTCAGGAAGACGATGCAACGTTAGATCAGCCAAAGATGTCAACAAAAATATAGTGCGAATAAAGTAAAATACGCAAATCAAAATTGTTCATATATTTTGCCCTGTAATAATATAATAAATGAAATGTTATAAAAATTGATATCAAGTTAATTTCACTTTAAATTTACTGCGAAGGTTGAAGGTGTAAGTATTAAGTTGTGTGTGTTTACCTGCCAAAGTTAAAAGTACATTACGAAAATGTTGAATTGGAAAAGAAGTTGGCGTAAATGAACTGTTTGTCTGAATTGTATATTGAATGAAACAACTAATATCGTTTTGATTTTCATCGTTTACATAAAATTTAATCGACAACAATCGCGTGTCGGCCATGATTGTTTACCTTGGAGATCGAGAATTTTTTTTCATAGGCAAATCAACTGTTCACACGTGGATTATGAGCAGACAATTACAGATCCTTTTACAGTAAGAATAATAGAAAATTACAGTAAGAATAATAAAAAATATACTTTAAATCACACACACACACACACACACACACACACACACATATATATATATATATATATATATATATATATATATATATATATATATATATATATATATATATATATATACGCACAACACTTGAAATTTTGTTTTATTTGAGCATAAATCATATTTTTAATATTGTATGTTAAACACAGATAACTGAAAATATATAACAAATGGAACTTATTTCAATCGTAATCATCATTAAATCATCAAAAAAAATAATGACCAGTTTCATCACAATATCTGTCTGGTACACAGTAAAATCCTCTTAAACATTTTTCACAGAGGTTACGTCTATGGGGTTTAGTGACGTCATTATGGTATTCCCTATCTTCTTCTTCGCATTCACACGGAGCACACTCGCACAAAGAGCATATTAAATCTTCGGTTCGGTAGGGAAAAATCATTTTCTTGCATTTTTCACAACCCTGCTTGAAAACTACCTAAAATGAAAAAAAATATATGAGATACACACATATATACATCAAAAATTACAATTGAAAATTTATCTGAACGGTATTTTCAACCATACCACTCAACACAATGTCATATCATATAAACATATACCAACGAACGGGTCTGACCCAAGACTTTAAAGTGGGTAGTGACTGTTTTTCGTCAAACACTCGGTATTACTACATAAAAAAAGTCACGGTTCTTTCGGATGGGAACATAAAATAAATGAGGTCCAGTGTCACGTTGGCGTGGCACGATTAAAACCCCTGCTCTATAATCCCATCAGCGCAACGCAGATGCAAAATTTCTGCACTTTCGTCTATAGCTAGCGACGTCTCGATATAAGTGAAATATAAGTGACTGGGACATCAAACACTATTATTCAACTCAACTTATACCAATGAACGCATTTTTGTATCTATCGAACACACCAGTCAACACAATTTTGATATCATCGTAACATTATGATCAACCACACAAATCAATAAAATGGCAATTCTCATTTAAACTTCATGTAGTTTTAAAATTAACATTTTCTAAACTTATTTTTCCAAGCCCGATGTCTGACAATAAGTTATTTGTTTTAAAATTTCTTACAAAAATTGATTTACCGAATGCAGTTAATAAGGTATAGTAGAGCCTGTTCCCACTACGGGGACTTTCTAAAGCGAAGCAAGCTGCTTACAAATAAATTGTTGATTCAAGGATATTGCAGGTTAGGCTAATCAAGGCCCTTAAAAAGACTTATGGTCGTCACCACAGTATTGTATGGAGTAACGTTAACTGGATCCAATTGGAAATGTTTGACTTACCATAGTTCCTTGTTCCTTTTATTCTCAAATTTGACTTTGCAAGTGACGGATGTATATGGCATTATTATTTATAAAAAATCTTAACAATAACCTGTGTTCTGTATGTATAAGACTAGAGCTTTAGTAACGATAACTGTTCTTAGCAATTTTGATGACTTTGCATCCCGGTTCATGGTTGAAATGTTCTGTTGAGTATAACAATTTTACCAAACTACTGATTTTTTAATTTTACACTGAACATGTTATATATATAATCGCATTAGAGAAACAATGATCAAAAATACATGACACAGAGTAAATGTATGTTAAAGAATATGTGTAATACAATGGCATAGTGTGTAAAGAGCAGCTAAAGTTGTGGGGTCGAAACAAAATATCTTACAAATAGAGAGACACTTAGAGATCAAAATAATCAAGATCACTACAGACAGAGATTTAAACAGCTCCATGCCATAATATTGTACACTACCTTTATAGAAGAACAATTATACATCACTGACAATTCGTGTAATAAAGCAACACTGCGGTAGCTCAGTTGGTAGAGTGTACGCTCCGTAAGTGGGAGGTCATGGGTTCGTTTCCCGGCCGGGTCTGACCCAAGACTTGGAAGTGGGAACTTAAAATAAACGAGGTCGCGTGTCACGGCGTCGCACGAGAAAGAACCCTGCTGTATAATGCCATCAGCGCAACTTACATGCAAAATTTCTGCACTTTCGCCTATAGCGGGCGACGTCTCGATAAAAGTGAAATATTCTTAACTGGGACGTTAAACACCATTACTCAACTCGTGTAATAAAGGGAGATAATAAAGTATATATTATACAGTTAAATGAAAATAGAGATATGTACATGTAGGGAAGAAAGTACCAGTTAGCATATTATATTGATATGAACTTGTAAAAAGTTTTTAATATCAATTTGTAAACACTAAAAACAAAAATCTATTTCAAACAATAGTAAGTTTGAACTTAAATTTCTTCAAAAAGGTTCATCAATTGTCTCCAGTGTCCATCAAATTCTTGCAAATTACAGTTTGTAAACATGAGGAACTTCTCAATATGGAAGAAATCTTTGTAGGCTAAGAATATTAACATCTTTTTTTTTTTTTTTTTTTTTTTTTTTTTTTTTTTTTTTTTTTTTTTTTTTTTTTTTTTTGAAAATAAAATATGCAATATGATAAAATTTAACACCCTATTATTTTTATATTTATCCAAAAAGATTAGATGAAAAATCTAAATTGATAGAAACGTTTATCTTTTTTATCCAAATTTGCAGATTATTCCATAAAATTTATGTTTTTGGACCAAAAAAATGCTCCATTTACTCCTTAATGCTTTCAGAATTTCTGCAATTTTCATTCGTATATATTTTTATTTAAGTCAAATAAGAATTTGTTTCTATAGTTCTGTGGAGAATTGGAACCAACGTATTGTAGTATTCCGTGTAGTGATAAAGGGGTTTTATAAATAATCGACCACTGATGTTTGTTAAATGCAATATCATGTTCTAACCATCTTGCTTGTCAAGTTGGCAAAGAGGTCTTACTTTTTGTATAAAGTCGATATATATCTCTGCATCCTTTTGGGGATTTTAAAAGAATACTAAGATAATTGGTAATGTGACAAGATGAATATTTCATAAGAGTATTACAATGCTGGTTGGTGAATTTTCGTAAAAAGAATTTTATGGATGTTATTAGAGTATTGTTTGCTAAAAAATTTGTATTGATATTAAACTTTTCTGAAAAGGTTTCAAAACCATATGGTTTCCCATCAGTATGAAACAGATCTGCTATAATGCTAACATCATATTTGTAGCAATAACTATAAAAAAAAAAAACATGATTATTTACTTCAATATCTTTGTTATAGCATATTTCAGTATTCAAAACACTATTATTATAGTTTGGGCTGATGAAATTGCAAAAAATTTGAAATGAAATAAAAACATCACACCAAAATTGATTTTTTCGATTCCCTGTCAAAGATGAAATAAACTTAGAGCCTACTTTAAAAAGTTTATCAAGTTTACCATTACATAGAATAGTTAACAGTATCTACCATTTTGAACTGAGAGCAACAAATCTTCCTATCCATGATACTTTCAATGATTTCTTAAAAAATTAATTATTAATTTTATTTCGCTTACACTGCTGCTAAAATGATTGACTAGAGGGCGTCTAGATTGTTACTACGAAAGACGCCTAATTTTAATTTGTTAAAAATGAAAACTTGATATTCTTTCCCAGGAAACAGTTTATATGATAAGGGGAATAACTCGTACTATAAAAACCAAAACCGAAAGTTCAAAACGTTTTAATTGAACTGAAATGAGATATTTTCTAACTAGAAAATCAATAATATTAACCTTATACGTTCCTTCAATACAAAATACATATGAACTCTCCCACCTTCTGTTGCAATCTTTACATCTGAAAAATCCATATCGTCTTTCTAAACGTCGTCGTTGTCGTCGTTGTCTTTCATTAAATCGGTCTTGGTTTCTATTCGATCCTCGTTGCGGCATGATATCACAATTTTGTTTAAAATTGTAATTTCTAGAACTTGATTGAAAAACGCTATGGGTAATTAATCGCCCTTTATGTAAAACATATGATTAGATAATGACACAAAATTGAAACCACAAAGCTCTGACCTCAATCCAGTCACGATTTTCAGAAAATACAGGTTAAGGTTTTTTTTTCAGGCTAGACGTAAGTATTATCATTGATCAATATGATCTACATTAAATGACGCATTAAGACTAATCATAGTCACGTAACTACAAATTAATAATGTCTGGTAGAATTTGATTGGTTATCTAGACAAACGGAACTGAAATAGAGCGCGCGGGTTTATTTTTGATTTCCGTTTGTGTACTATCATTTACTTGTTATCGAACGATAAAAGCCAAAATTAAATCACAGATGTCTATGGTGTATGGTGGCTTATTTCTGACATCGACATAATTTTAGTCGACATAAAATTACCTCGATTTGTCGACTTAATATCTTGACAAGTCAAGATATTATCATGGAAAGTTGTGATACCAAAATAAGTTGAGATAAGTAACACGACTTGCCGCGATAAAAATGAGTCGAGATACCGAGATATTTATCACGACTGGTCAACTTAAGTATCGCGGTATGTCGTATTACTTATCTTAACTTTTTATTTTGATATCACAACTTTTCATGATATTATCTTGACTTGTCAAGATATTAAGTCGACAAGTCGAGGTAATTTTATGTCGACTAAAATTATTTCGATGTCAGAAATAAGCCACCATACATCAGTGGGTAGAGTGCTCGCTTCGTATGTGAGAAGTCATTGGTTCGAACCTCGGCCGGGTTTTACCAAGGCTTGAAAATTGGTAATGATTGTTCTTTTGCCAAGCACTCGGCATTAAGAAATGAAATTTTTAAAGTCACGGGGGTTCTTCGGATGAGACTTTAAAAAACCAATGCCCGTTCTCATGGCAGGCGTGGCACGTTTAAAACCCTCCCTACACATTGCTTAAGCGCACTGCAAAGGTAAAGATTTCTGCCACTTCACCATTAAGCTGCCACTTCACCACTAAACCTATGACGTCTATAAGCGCAATATTCTTGAATGGGGCCCAAAACCCATAAAATCAATCAATCAATCAATCGTACTTTTGTTATTATTGTTATTATTAGCCATTTGTTATTATTTACAGTGTATATCGAGACGTCGCCAGCTATAGGAAAAAGTGCAGAAATTTTGCCTGAGCGTTGCGCTGATCGTTCCACGCCTACCGTGACACGGGACCTCGTTTATTTTAAGTGTCATCCGAAATAACCTTGACTTTCATTTCGTAATGCCGATGCCAAGTGCTTGTCAAAAGAACAGTCACACTACCCACTTTCAAGTCTTCGGTTATATATATATATATATATATATATATATATATATATATATATATATATATATAATAAATAAGAATCATAATCTAAAGTTGTATAAAAGTTTAATAATGAGTTTAAATTGTGTAGTTTAAGATAGATGTCTTTGTCCTCATTACTGTGGTAAGTTACTGGCCAATGGAAATTGTTTTCCTGTACCTCGTATAACTACGTCATTATCTGTAAAACACAAATATAATTTTAATAATTCTACCATAATGTAAAATTTAAATAGTACAAAATTATACATTTAAAAGTGTATAAATACAAGTGATTAGTTTGTATTCTTTATTATGTTCTTATTAATTCACACTCTACTTGATTTTTTAAATCTCGTCCAAATAGACCTAAATGTTTCAAATAACAAATATAAAATAGGCCATGTTAGCTTATGTCATGGTGCAGTGTGTGTCCGTATATCCACGTGTTTGCGTGTGTGCGTCTGTAGATTACATTTATTTTTGACATTTTCTCGGAAACTACCAGGCCAATATTGATCAAACTTCGCATGGAGGGTTATTAGAAGGGCACTTTTCAAATTTGTACTTTCATTTGTCGTAGCTCATGAAAGTAGGTCACTGTGACCTACGATTTAAAAAGATAATGCGCGTTATATTTTCATTTCGCGGTTTTTTTTTGTTTTTTTTTTTTTTTTTTTTTTTTTTTTTTTTTTTTTTTTAAATTATTTTAATGTTTTTCATCCCTAAATAATTATTCAATTCAGTAGTCACACAAAATAGTGTGCTGAAAATAGGAACAGAGAAAAATTTAATCAAATTAATATCATAAATCTAATGCATTGATTTAAATAAAATGGATTTTATTTTGAAACTTCAAAGTAAATTTTTATTATTTTGGAATTTATAGTTGAGAGAATTAAGTAATTTATCAAATTTCATACTGTAGATATGTTGTTGTAATAAAGGGCGACCATGTCTGTTTACCTTAGTGACAGTAGTTCCGTATATTATGTATTAATGCGCCGACCTTACGTGACATTAAAAAAGTACGTAGTTCTGTATGGAATTATGTATTCATACGCTTTAAGAGCAATTGTAATTATAGCCTATATAATTACAAATTGTCTTAAAAACAATTTTAGAGGGTAAACAATTTAAAAATTAAAAAAAAACTAATAATAACGTTACGTCATTTAACCCAATTCCTTCCAACATCGATTGCTCATATACTCGGATATAAAATATGTCCTACAAAATGACGTCCGAGAACAAACGTTACCATTGGTAACGTTAAAAGACTAATTGTTACGTGGTGTCATGACGTCAGTAAACCCGGTTTATTATAACATCGATTGCTCTTGTACCCGGAAATAATATGACGTCACACGTTGACATTTGTTATGTTTAACAATAGATGACGTCGTGTCGGCCATTATTGTTTACCATGGAGATCGGGAAATCTTTTTTCGAAACGTATTCATCCGCCGATCAAACTGTTTGCGACAAATAGAACTTTACGTTCTATCTAACGCGGTTTCTATTTACAAAGGGTAACATCCCGCTTACAGCAAATTTTCGCTGGTCAAGTGCTGAGACTTACAGACCGCATGAGAAAAAAAGTACTCTATGTCTTGAATGACTCATCTTTGATATATTATGTAAAATAATACATAAAACCCGACCTTACCTAGTGTACTGATGCTGTCTTCCACTGTGACACCGTTAGCTGCTGTAAGTCGAATCCTTAACGGATAATGAACTGGTCTTTCAAAGTTATGGGCATGTATGTCCATGGACCAGAAGTTGTCATGTGAATGTGCAAGTGGGAACCAGACATTTTGTCTCGGTTCGTAGATCTCGAGTTTTGTGACTGGAATTCTACATGAAAATGAGAATAAAAATTATTGATAAAATCATAGTGATATATCTGCTGCTTCTTTATAATAAATCCGCTTTTCGTTTACAAAACTCCTAACTGAACTCAAATAATGTATTTTATAATGTGTTTAAACAGGGGTTGATAAAAGATGACTGCCGTCGTTGCCATACTTACTTCGTTTACACAGGTACATGTACGTACAGTTGAACACCATTTTCTAATTCCCCGTTCACATACACAAAATTTATTTGAATATGTTTATATTTGCATATGTATGTAAAAGTATACTTACTACGCGTTCACATTAAAATTAAGCAGTGTGAGCAAATAAGATTTACAGACAACATTTCCTTAAGTCTTTTCTGAGATTTCAGAGCAGTTTGTGGGAATATGATGTTCTTTACACTTTTGACGATAACTAATGGACTAAAAACTTTAGAATGTCCAGAAGAATGTTGAAGGCGCGTGTAGGGAACCAGGCAATATTCTGAGCCAAGCAATAACTATGTTCGCAAGCCTGTTGGCTTTAAGAAGCAGCAAATAGCAATTACTATATACTGCTTAGCTTCTTCTTCAGAATATCGAACAGTTGGCAATCTATTTGGAGTTGCGAAATCTACCGTTTGCAATTGTGTACAAAAATTTATAATGCAAGATGGAAAATTATGTAAAGTTCCCCCGAAATGAAGAATTGAAAGATGTTTCACATGTGAATTTGAATTAACAACCCTTATTCTGGACAAAAATAGCTCTGGTGCAACTTTTAAGTACAATCTTTTGATTTTTGCTGGCAAATGCACACCTGTGTATATTTTACTATGCGTCCACATAACCAAAATTACACATAGTGCAAAAATACACGTGTGCAAATTTACATTTATATCAAGTCTCGAGTACGTGCGAATTAACACATCATGCAAATTTACACACGTAACTGAGTAATTTTATGTATTTTTTATTCTAAAATAAATTATAAGTATAATGCATTATTTACGTATCAAACGATTAAGAAATAAAATATTTATTGTAAAATCACCCTGCAATAGGGAAAAATTAATATTGTTTTTGTAACCGTGGTAACCGTGCAATGCCTCAGTGGCAAATTGCTCTAATGGCCTAAGGCTCGCGTGTGCTCTCTCCCCGCCTAGCTCAGTTGGTAGAGTGTTCGATCCGTAAGTTGAAGGTCGTGGGTTCGAACCCCAGCCAGGTCTGACCAAAGACTTGAAAGTGGGTAGCGACTGTTCTTTCGCGAGGCACTCGGCATTACTAAATGAAAGTCTCGGTTCTTTCGGATGGGAACTTAAAATAAACGAGGTCCCGTGTCATGGCAGGCATGACACGATAAAGAACCCTGCTGTATAATGCCATCAGCGCAACGCACAGGAAAAATTTCTGCACTTTTGTCTATAGCTGGCGACGTCTCGATATAAGTGAAATATTCTTGACTGGGACGTTAAACACCATTACTCAACTCAACTTTCCCCGCCTAGGTTTGAATTCCACTCAGACATATCCTAGTGTGAGAAAGTTGTCAGTTAGTTGCCGAAGATTCTTGGTTTTCTCCGGATAGGGCGGTTTCTTCAAGCATCCTTGAACTGACAACCTCGATAAAGTGAAAGAATCTTGATTGGTGTGCCAGTGTATATTATTTCTCCATGGTAACAGCTACAGAGAAAAATAAAGACAATTATCATTTGTCAGTTTTTAAATTTTAAAATAGAGTATTCAAAACTCTCTTTAAATTAGCATAATGACATAATATCGAACTAATCAAATACCTGCAACAGTCATTAATATTTCACCAATTACAGTTGTGTCAAGTTTTGAATGAGGATTAGTAAACAAAATCTCTATTTTGTCCGACTATATCTGCTTCCTGTCCATAAGCGGGGATTTTTTTTATACGTTACCTATGTCTCAAAACCTACCTATCTATTATTTAACGATGATGATGTCACATTTTTTCAATCATATTTGTATTTTTTTATTTTATGGTACTGTACATATGTAGTGTTTGGTAAAATAAAGTATGTGTCATTATTTTAGATACTCGTTCTTTAGAACAACTTATAATTTTACTATAAAATAATTGAATTAAAATCCTGCAAAAGTTTTATATCTTTTTGTTTGTAACTTTAACAAATCACGATTGTTCTCCATCAGTTCGACTTGGTCGTTTTTGCTATTTCAATCACGAACAATAAGTTTTGTTTTATTATTATTCCAGTTGGAGCTATGTTTATAAAATAAAAAAGGCTAAAAGTTATAATAACAACAGTCCTAAACGACCACCAACAGGTCCCGGGTGTTCGAAGCTTGATTAGTTCATCTAGGATGAAAACAATGGAATTAGTGCATTATTAATACAACAGAGGCTTTACAACAATTTGCTTTTTCACAAGATATGAAATGCTTGAAGAAACAATTATACTAATTAACCGATTAAACTATACTCAAGGTTGGAGGTCTCATTAGGTTCTGTACCTTGCATTTCTCACTTGTAACTTCATATAGTACTGGTCACTCCCCTGGAATTTGTAATTTAGAGTTGCGGTTCCCACTGGACACTGGACGGCCTGAATAGTCACATTCCATATACCATCTCCAATCTTACCGAGGTCAACTGATCCTAGAATTGTCAAGAAAAGAATTATATATGTCAGAGGACAATACTACGTTCCTATATATGGTTACAAAGCTCTTAAATCTTACTTTAATAATAAAAATAATTTTATGTGTGTGTGTGTGTGTGTGTGTGTGTGTGTGTGTGTGTGTGTGTGTGCTCACATGTGTGTGTGTGTGTGTGTGTGTGTGTGTGTGTGTGTGTGTGTGTGTGTGAATTACCTGATGCACACTTGTTACATTTATCCTTTATAAACACAATAAAACTTCCTTTGACTGGATCGTTTCCGTGACCGACCCCTGACCCAGAAACCTAAGGAAAATATTATAAGATAACATTTATATATTTACACCAAAAAATGATTTAATTTTAAATACCATAGTTTTTACCCAGTGAAACATACTGTTATTCTAATCCTGCCACATATGCGGCAGTTCTAACCCTGACACAGATACAACAGTTCTAACCCTGATAAAAATGCCGCAGTTCTAACCCTGACACAAATACCGCAGTGTTAACCCTGACACAAATGCCACAGTTCTAACCCTGACACAAATACAACAGTTATAATCCTGACACACATGCCGCAATTTTATCCCTGACACGCATGCCGCAGTTTTATCCCCGACACGTAAACACAATTCTAATACTGACACACATACCGCAGTTCTAACCCTGACACACATACCGTAGTTCTAATCCTGACACACATACCGCAGTTATAATCCTGACAAACATACTGCTGCACTTACCCTGACAGACATGCTGTAGTTTTAAACCTGACACGCATGCCGCGGTTTTAAATCTGACAGGCATAACGCAGATCTAACTCTGACAGGCCCAACGCAGTTCTAACCCTGACACACACGCCGCAGTTCTAACTCTGACACATATGATGCAGTTTTATTCCTGACACATACGCCACAATTCTTATCCAGACACATTCAGCGGTGCCATGACAAACATTCTTCGGTTCTTTCTCTGACACACTGTCAGTAGGCCAATCGTGACGCATGCCACAGTTCTTACCCTGACACACATGCCGCATGTCATTGAGTCAAACCATTCTGAATTACCAAGTGCTGCCCAATCGTCTATCAGGCTTGATTTAGCCACCTCAGGCATGTCCGGTGGAGCATAGGAGCACTGACCCTGCTGTCCCCATCCTTCAGATCCATAGTATGTTGCCTAAATATAGATTATGAGCACACACTAATATGTACATTCAAAATACATGTACGTATCAAATATTGCATCTACCTTTACTGAGAAAGTTGACATTATTTCTGTTAATTTTTCACTTTGCGTTGAAGTGTGCTAATTGGTCTAAATCATATTTCCCAAAAATATTCCTACATTTAATCACATATCGATAATCGAAAATAGTAACAAGAATCTAGCTATTTCTTAACAAATATTTTGTAATATAAGTTCTAATATCATACAGGAACAAACTTTGAAGGGTGCCTTTGTAGGGAAACTCTTCGGGGGGGGGGGGGGATCAAGAAATGAATTATAATTCAATAAGATGATATATATAACATCACGGAAATAGGGATCTGTAAAAGTTTAATAGTGGGTTATATCCATTTTGTAAGTTCTGGGAATATATATTTTTAAACAAATGTGTCATGTGCAAATTCTGAATTTTTACCCCAAAAAATGTTGAAAATTCAGCATAATTCAGACGTTAGACCAAAGTTTCTAGATATGTTTATCGTGATATGCTAAAATTCAGTGGTTAGGCCAAACAACGTTTCTAGTTATGGTTATCGTGATGTGCCAAAATTCAGAGGTTAGGCCAAACAACGTTTCTACTTAAGTTTATCGTGATATGCTAAAAATCTTTTCTTTGAGCTTATCAAGGAATTACGTTTTTTAATTTGGTTATTAAGTACATTACTTTGTAAATATAACACGGAGTCCGCGATTAGAATTGCGCAATGACAAATTCATATAACACGGAGTCCGCGATTAGAATTGCGCAATGACAAATTCATATAACACGGAGTCCGCGATTAGAATTACGCAATGACAATTTCATATAACACGGAGTCCGCGATTAGAATTACGCAATGACAAATTCAAATAATTTTAACTTCCAATCGCAAGATTTACGTTTTTTCGGTGATTAAAATTACAAACAGATATAAATGTAGAAAAACAAAATTGATGACTCACCAAACCTGAAAGAGTTTGTTTATATAGGTTCAAAATCTGAACATTTGGATCACCACCAAAAGCATATCCGAACAAAAACAAGCAGAATAGTATCTCCATTTTGACTATGTCAACGTGTGCCAGTAAAGTAGTTGGGATCTAGATATCTGTAATAAGTCACGTGTGTCAATAATGGTTTCTTATCTTATCTTACCGTATTGTACCACATGTCTTTTAAGGTTAAGAGCTTTATCAAGAATTTCGCCACAACGGTAGTAGTTGACAGAGTGCTCGCTTCGTATGTGGCAGGTCGGAGTTCGAACCTCCGCTTAAAACTAGGGAAGTGAGTGCTCTTTAGAAACGAAAGTTAGAGTCCTTCAGTGGAGACCTTATAACCGATTTCCAGTGTCACGGTAGATGCTGCACTCTAAATACCCGCACCCTGCACATTTCCCTGAATGCACTGCAGAGGTCAAAATTTCTGCCACTTCACCTATAGCTGGTGATGTCTCGATATAAGTGAAATATTATTGACTGGGACGTAAAACCCCCAATCAATCAATCTGGAATCTCATTTCAAAGAGGACAAACTACATACACTAATTTTATCTATCATATTGTGTGGAATTTTGAATTTTTACCAATAAAAGAAGAGTGCATATGACCTTCCAGATTTACCAGATTATATTCACGTAAGTAAAACTTGGAAAAACAAACAATCATTATCCGTTGTTTCGCTTCTTTCCCGTTTGTTCCGAGTAGCTCATTCAAATTTCAAATTGTTTATACCCACCCAACCCCATTCTCTGTCAAGCAGCGATATTTAAAGCGTTTTAGATGTTACTGATTGAAGTTATAGGTAAAAAATGGCATATAACAATGATAGATTTGTCTTATGGAAATGTTTAAATTTTTATGAAATTTATAAAATACTGCGGTAAAAATGATAAATAACTGGATATTTTATCAGTGATGAGTAGATATCAATAATTAATGAGGTTAACAATATAATGAAAATTCTTATTTGAGACATAATATACTCTCGATCGATCTGGCTTGGAATTTGCTGTCCTTGTCATTAAGTTGATAAGAACGGTCGATTACCTTAAATGAGTAACCATGAACTATTTCTGTGTATAAATATAGGTTCTAGTAAAAACTAGTCAAAACCCTTATTAAGTGAAAATGCGATTTTATTATTTCTCCTCAAAAATAAAATATAATAATATAGATATAGTAACCATAAATTATCAATTGAACCAGGTCGTTGGAAATATAACCCAAGACAAAATACACCATGAAATACTTGTAATAATGATTTAAGTGATAAATACAACTATATTATGTCTTGTCCTTGATTTAATTAAGAAAGAAACATTTATATCACTTTTTATTATAGAAATACCCAAACTCTTTAAAAAAATCAAGTTTTCAAGTAAAAAATCTTCAATACTCAACAATCTATGCAAATGTATAAAATGTATTAATAAGAGTATGAATCTAATATTGATTTTAATTTTTATTTAGATATGGCAAGCAAATTGCACAATAATTCGAGAACCCTACATTAACGCCGTAAAATTAGTTTTGTGGTCGTTAAACCCACTTTTACGGTCGTGAAACCAGGTTTTGCACCGTAAGACCTATTTTTGCGAGCGCAAAATCCGGTTTTACGACTGCAAAAATAGGTTTTACAACGTAAATGTATGTTTTAGATTATTATGCAATTTGCTTGCCATATATAGATGTATGTATTTATGGATTACTCATTGTTACGTACACAATGTATGTTTATATGTTTTAAGCATTGAACTGGTTTACAATTTGAGAATAAAAAGAAATTGAATTATGATATTACATTATTAAACTTAAAATAAGATCTCGGGAAGAAATTTGAAAATATTGTATGGCAGCTAAGCCTAAGTAGCATGTAACATTTTGTCTACTATTAACGGAAATTCCCCTAGTGAATTCAGACGTTAGATAATTTTCTCGGTAATTTTTAAGAAGTTCCCCATTGTCATAAATTATGAAAGAAATACTAGTATCTTAAAATGCGGAAAAAAGTAAAGAACATGAAACAGTTTAAAGTGTTACACTTTCTATAAAAGAGTTTGTTGTATTTGTAGATTAAAATAAACACGCTTTATGTGAAAATACTGGTAAAATTAAAATTATTCTAATTTTCGAAGTAATTTTGAGGTAAGTTTCCATAAACGTTAATCTTTGAAAAACATGTCTTAAGAAGCAGAAAAAAATGTAGAATATGGAACGATGTGAAATTTTTACAATTTTTATTTAAAAAATGACGTTTTTGTTGATCAAATTAAGCATATGTATGTAAATCATCACCTATCTACTATATAACTATGAGACCATACGAATATATGCGTTATTTTAGGGTATTTTTCAAATTAATTTTGAAGAGATTTGCCATAAACGTACATATTTGAAAACCATGTCTTAAGAAGCAGAAAAAAATGTAGAATACGAAACGATGTGAAATTCTTACAATATTTAAAACACGATGTTTTTGTTGATCAAAGTAAGCATAATTATGTAAATTATCACCTATTTACTATATAACTCTATATGAGATCATACGAATATATGCGTTATTTAAGGGTATTTTTCAAAGTAATTTTGAAGAGATTTGCCATTGTCGTAAAATTATGAAAAAAATATCATGAGATGCAGAAAAATTCGTAGAATATGAAATGATGTGAAATCGTTTAGGAATATCTATATTAAATTCACAATAAAATAAAAACTATACCAGGTACATGTCTTCCCTATATAAACACTTATATATACGTATACCGAGCTCTATAGCTGTATACAGGTGACGGATGTAAGGTGACCGTTATAGTTGGATATGAAGGAAAAAAAAAATAAAAACGTTACATCTTATAATCATTTTGCAATAATTTCGTTATTGAAGGAGATATAATTATGACAATCAACATGAAAATTCTTTAAGAGTAGATGATTTTTATTTTTCTTAATTTGATTGTAATTTCCTCTAACACATTGTATGATTATTTTGTAAAAAAAAAAACTGATACAAGTTATATGCGCGTAATGTACGCTTTTCTCTGGATTTTCAATAAAAAAAACTATTTTTTCCTTTAAAAATAAATAAATAATTCTCTTTTCTCTAACTGTGACAAAAATGCCTTATGCGAAATTATGTACAAACTCGATTAAGACTATAGGTTACGAAAAGATTCAGTTTTTATACACATAATCCAGGAACGGAGCAATCAGTAAAACAACTTTTTAAAAGGTAAAAAAAGTCTTAAAATTTATTAATTCGTTATTTTATGTAATATACAATTGAAATACCTAGGCTTTTAGCTTTCTGAGAAACCTTTGAAAACCTAACCTTTTCACTGTAAAAAATTACAGATTTAATCACAATTGATTTCAGAATGTGAACGTTTCTGGTTTCTGATTCAATCAAATAAGAATGAGTAAACAACTTTTTCCCTTGGTTATAACAGAGATTTCTATACGTCTTTGGTTATCAGTAAGATTGTTTTAACGAATCATAAAATTGACTTTTTGTTCCTTGTACTAAGACACGTCATTTATCTCCCCTTTTCATGCTCTTTTGTGTTTAGATAAACACGAAACACGACGTTTCAAAGGCGAAAATTATGTAGTATGACTGGAATTTCTTAAAATCTTTTTGCGTACGTGTTTTGGAATGTGATTATGGGTAAGAAAAAGAAACGAAGGGACAGGTCATCATCAAGAAACAGATCACCGGATCGAAGTAATAGCCATAAACGAAAAAAGAGCAAGAAAAGGTGAATTAAGAAAAAAAGTACTTGTTAAAAGGGGGGGGGGGCACTGTGGTGTGAGCGGTTTTAATAAATGAGAAATTGTTACAATCTCTTTTGCACTGTTTAAATAAGGTATTCTAATTCATAATTCGAAGGGTTTATCTACACCCCCCTCTCTCTCTCTCTCTCTCTCTCTCTCTCTCTCTCTCTCTCTCTCTCTCTCTCTCTCTCTCTCTCTCTCTCTTCTCTATCTCCCTCTCTCTCTATCTCCCTCTCTCTCATACATACACATACACACATGATGAAATCATCAACCATTAATTTACTTTCACCATTATTTTACTTTGTGTCCTTTTCTTCTTTCAAATATGTCACCAAATTTATTGATTTCTTTTCTTGCTCAAGAAAAGTCATTGATAGATGTTTTGGCATCTCACTTTATTTCCCCTTTTATGATGGGTCCTCAATGGCCAAGTGGACATAAGCACTTGCTTGCCAAAGGTCAACAGTTTTCTCCAGGCACTCTTGTTTCTTCATTATACCAGAACTAACCATCTTGTTATGAGAGAACAAATCTTGACTGGTGTGTAAAACATTATTACTGCACTCCACTTCTTTTTATGTGACAATTAATTTTAGTTTGATGATAACAAATGTAAAATGATGATGGATGGCCTAAGTTTACCTTGAACCTTTCAACATTATCAAACTTGACAAGAAAACAATGTGTATAAATAATTAGTAATTGGCATTCATAATTTATCTTTATAAAGTTGAATAATCATTTTATGATGTAGTACTGCTGTTAATTTTTTCCAAATATCAATGTTATTCTAGCTCTCATCATGAAGATTCTGACTCAGACTCTGACAGAAGGTCAAGGTCACCTCACAGACATAGACACAAGAAAAGAAGAACATCATCTTCCTCTTCAGATTCTGATGACTCATCTAAAAGGTCAAGTTTTGCTTCCAAATTTGAAGACATGGAAAGACATAAACTTGAGAATATTGAAAAGTTAAAAGAAGAAAGAAGGTATTTACAATAATGTTGTCTTTATTTAATTACTACAAAATATAAGAGTGTCTCTGCTGGGACTTGTCTGTATATGCCCAAAAATAATTCTTCTGTTTTAGTTGCTGTTTGTGACAGTGAATCATGCAAAACTGTCATAGAAAATCCAATGAACTTCTTGAATAAGTTTGGTATTTTTCACTTTGTTGATTCTAATTGTAACTGAAAATCACTGTGCACATTTGTGATTATCCTGGAATGTTTCTGTAGAAAGGAATCTGCTGCAGGGATTTTACATGTTAAAAATGGTGAAGTTTATACTAGAGGTGATGTTTTTGATATACAATATGTTGTAAGCACAAAAGAATCCATCATTTGCCTTGTTTTCAACATGTAAAATCCCCATACAAAAACTTTTACTGTGTACAGAAATAGTCCTTGGTAATCAAGGATGTGCATATCAATTTCCCTTAAAAACTGGACCCAAGTAATTTAAAAAAATACCATACTTAATTCAAGTTAATGAATTGATTTGATTTGATTTAATTGGGTTTTATGTCCAAGTCAAGAATATTTCAATATTATTGAGATATCACCAGCTGTAGGTGAAATGGCAGGAATTTTGACCTTAGACATGTACTTAGGGCAATGTGCAGGGAGGGTTCTTTAGTGTAACACACCTGCCTAGACAAAGGGCATCAGTTTTTAAGGTTTCCTTCGAAGGACCCTGTGACTTTCATTTCTAAAATGCCGAGTGCTTACATGTTAATTGTATTTTTTTATGAAAGTTTTGCATAATTCACTGTTATAAACACTGTGAAAAAAATAGTAATTTCCAGTTTTTTTTAGATTAAATATGCCATGCAAACCATGAGTTGTGTGAAAAAGAAGGATAAAGTTCCTGTCAAATATCAAAAGGATCTCGTAACTTACTAACAGGCAGTTTTGAGTTTGGAGATTTTAATGAAATTCTTGACATTAATTTGGAAACATATTTTATAGAGCTTTTGCTTGGAATATTTGTCATTTTTTGTTCATTTAATTGCTGTCAAACCTTGTTTGCATCTTTACTAAACTTAGTATAGTGGTAGTTACATTACAGTGGGGAATTTTTTGACAATGGTGGCCAAACCAAGACATAGATCCAGCACATTTCTAATATTAGTGGAACACTACTGGCTACCAAGTCTACTGTCAAGTTTCTACCTTACAATTATAAAACAAAACCTTGAATCAAAACTACAATTGATTGTACTTAATCATCGCTGCTTTCATTTAAGTTAATTTTGGTATTTATATTATACAGGCAACAGAAAGAGTTGATAAAATCCATGGAAACGGCAGAAGAAAAGAGAGCCAGGAGATTAGCAAAGAAAGAACTTAAAGAGAGAAAACGAAAAGAAAAAATGGGTTGGGATAAAGATTATTTAGTAAGGAAACAAATTCTACCATTCCTTATATTATCCATTATTGATAGGTGCACTGTTTATAGATAAGAAGTCAGTATCAATTATAAAGGTTTTAAACAGTTTTTTGTCTTCTCTGAACCTTTCAAAACTTGAGTTTATTTCTGAGTTTGATAAACAAAGTCTTATGCCATGAGTTGAATATTTAATATATCTTATTATAAATGACCGTTATTTTCTCATGTTATTTTATAAAACTAAGTTTGAAACTGTAAATATAATTGTTTGTTTCCAGGGGTACACTAATGCTGATAATCCATTTGGTGATGAGCATCTACTAGATCATTTTGTTTGGGGGAAAAAAATGGAAAAGGAAGGAAAAAAGAATTTAACAGAAGAAGAAATACAAAAACACCAGAAGCAGAAGATGGAAGAAAGTAGGGTATGCATACTTGACAGCAGGCCTTCACAATCGCAGATTTTTGGTGAAAAACACCAATTCAAACTTCAAAAGGCAGATTGAAACATATCTGAATCTGATTCAGCTTTTTTCCCATAAAGAGTAAGACACAAGTCTGATTAAAAAATCTTGAATGTCAGCTTGTTAACAATTAAGAGTCCTCGGGACATTGTCATGACTCACTGAACTTCCCTTTTCATAGATAATTACCTTAAAAATTACAAGTTAAATGATTTCTACTAGAATATACAAACTCGGTCATACATGTGCCTTATCGATCCAGTTTATGCATAGTTAATAACCTCCCCTGGAAGGGGGGGGGGGGTTGATGTACCCTTTCCTGACCGCTGATTGACCTTATCAGCGTTTGTGGAGCCCTTGCTAACAGTTGTTATTGTGATTGGAGCGTTTGGAATTTTTGGTTTTGTTACAGAATCCACATGACTAGGATATGAATCATGCTTAAGTTCAGGTCATTCCCAGCACAAGTTCAGTCAGTCAAGATTAAAGAAAGCCACATTTTTGTCTATGCAGGTGTATCATTATTGTTTGGTTGTACTGAAATTTGTTTTGAAGTATCAAAAAATCCTTGTTAAGCAAACCAATTTTCTATACATGATGTTTTAATTTATACCATAGTTTTTGGTAGTTTATAAGTTATAAAATATCCAGAAAGGTTTAATGTGACATTAAACCAGGGGTCCGGAAACGGTCATATTTGCTGGACATGTCCGACAAGAAATATTTTTGTCTGATGTGAAAAATCACTTGTCGGACATTTTTAGTTAATAATAGAATTCAGTTTATCAGACAGGTAAATAAATATGTTTGTCGGTCATTATTTTACTCAAGTATTGTTTGCTATCACCTGTCAACCATTTTCAATAAATACTACAGATCTTATAATTAGACTTTTGTTAATTAATCAGTTAGAATCCATGGTCTTAATCTGTTCCTTTTGTTTCATCGTCCGAACCCTCATTAATTTTGTTGTTAAGATGTTTATTAAGTAATCACATCGATTGACAGACGAAAGCCATAAACAGCTGATAATGAGGGTTGATCCTCAAAGAGGCTCCACACGGGATGTCAAATAAGACTACAACGCATATCGTATGGTCTTGGCAAACTGTTAAGTTATAAATAAATAATTTTAAAAAGTCTAAATACAATCAAAGAGGTCTCAAAATGAGGTTTAGTAAAGTTCGTGTAACTTCAGAAAAACGAAAATGCACGATTGTCAATAAACAAAGATGGCCATCAAACCTTGTGTCGTCAACGCCGACAGTACAAAAATCGACACTATGTGGACACATGAGCCTGACCACATGTACCTAAATAACCTCTACGAAGTAGTTAAATCCTTTTAAAAATCTATATGTTATTAAAAATTTAAATCTTTTAAATACATCGTCAATACTATTTTATAAGTTTGCCATTCACAAGATCGGTGGTACGTTTTTTTTTTTCTTTTTTTTTGCTTTACACAGCATCGGTTGCTTTGGAAAAATGTCCGACACCCCAGTCAAAGTTTTCCGGAGCCCTGCATTAAACTGTGGAGTACATTTTCAGTAAAACTTGCATCATATGGGATTATGCTGTTCCTAAGTAACCACTGGTAACTGCTCTTTAATCATGGAGGTTGATTTAGTCCATTGATGAGCTAATTCTGTATATTGAATAATTCTGTATGTTTAAAATTACTTATAAATGTTAACAAGTTAGAATGAACACAATTTTTAGTTTGAATTAAATATTTTTTGTGTTTGTGTTACAGAAAGAATTGGAAAAAGTGAAGAAAAGAAGATTAGAAAGGGAACGTGAATTGGAAGAAAGAGAGAAAGAAAGGGTATATGATAAACCATAAATAGTATATGTAGATGTAAAATCTGTTAACATAGACAGGGTTTATTTGTCAGTTTCCAGAGACAAAATAACAGTTTAGATATAAAATCTGTAAACGTAGACAGTATTTGTTTTTTTGTTCCCAGAGACTAAATAACAGTTTGTGTCTCAAAGAAGATATAAAGTATTTAATGTGTTAACAACAAGAGTCTGTTTACAAAAATCCCCATTTTGTCCAAAAAAAAAAAAAATAAATAAATTTAAAAATCATTAAAAATCATAGTGTTTTTGTCGAGCATGGCATCACCATAAGGCGAGACTTAGGTATTACTTTTCCGGTGTCGTCGATGGCAGCGGCGGCATGTCAAAATGTGCAAGTTTATGTTAACGTCAAAAACTAACCAGGTGAGACATTTAATTCCATGGAATTCTTGTTGCTAACTTATGCCACTTTAACATGTATATGGCAGATTTTATAATGTAGAAAACAACAATAGACTTTGAAACATTTGGAATATGAAAACTCAAGAAAATAAATATAATGGTATATCCTGATTTTATTAAGCACAATGTATTTAAGATGGAAATATTTTTTAAATTATGATTGTCATTGGCCTAATATGCAAAAAATTTGTAGTCTTTTGACTACAAAAAAGTCTCTTTAATTAAAAAATTTTCAAAATTTTTACATTATGTATTTAAATTGAGGAAAGAAATATGTCTAACATAGATCGTAAACTTTTCTATTAAACTGTAAAACTTTCATATATATTTACATGTATTATGTTATATGTGATGCTCTCATACTGTCTTCATTGTTTCTCTTTGTATTACATGTAATTTATAACATATTGTTGCCATCAGTTATGTATATTTGTGGCAAAAAGCATTTGTATGCTTATTGAAATAGAGATTTTTAATTTGAAATATATCAGATGACATCTTAGAAGGTTTTCAGTGAAAACTGGAGTGAGGACACATGCATGTATGTTTCATTTACATCTTCAGAAAACTAGGACCATAGAAATCCTTATTTACAGTAATGTTTAACTATACATACATAGTACATGATCATTTTCATTTTATTTGAATTACTATTTACAGGAAAGATTACAGAGAGATAAGGAAGTCGAGTACTTTAGAGAATGGGAAAAACAAGAAGATAGTGTCAGTAATTCTCTCTCTCTCTCTCTCTCTCTCTCTCTCTCTCTCTCTCTCTCTCTCTCTCTCTCTCTCTCTTTCTCTCTCTTTCTCTCTCTCTTTTTCTCTAAGTTACAAATGCTGCCTTATTTTTGACACTTGCTACCCTGAATTGTCTTTTTATCTCTGTAACTTCCATGTTTTTAATTCAAGTCAGCTTTTACGATCAAAGTTTGTCTGTTGTCATTATTGTCAAAGTCCGCAGTGTAAGTTTTTAATTTTTAACTTCTCTTTCAAAAGTACAGGGCAGATTTGAATGAAACATGACCACTAGCATATGTGGGTTGGTGCAATTTAAATTTGTTTGTGGCAATGTCCCAAAACTAGGTCATTTTTACTTATGGGTCCAAAAATCGTAAAAAATCTTCTCCAAAACAGATGTTGGGAGTTAAAACCTGATGTGATATTTGTCTTCTCTAGGGTCTTAAACTTATAAATTGTTAACTTTGTAATATTTGGTCAAAAATAAGGTTACACTTTTTTGCATTTAATTTAAAAAATGTCTTACAATGGCTTCAAATTGTTATAACTTGACTGTTTGAGCAGATAATGACATGGATTTTCAGTTTCGAATTTTTCTTGAAATAACCATTAAAAAAGGGGTCAAGGTCAAATATCAAGGTTATGACCTAGTTAGTGATTTGTGCAGTTTAAGGCTATTTAAACTGTAAGAGATATATAAAATCAAAACGTTTTTAAAATGTTCAGTACGACAAACTTTAACAAGGTACTAAGTTTCGTAGCTGTATGATATAGCTTTATGATAATCCATATAGGAGTTGTTGTACATTAGCTTGAAAACTATGAACTTTTTGTATAGGCATATATATATTAGAATATTGTAATAATCCATATAGGAGTTGTTTCCCGAAATGTTTCTTTTTGCTTATGAATACTAAAATTGTGCATTAGCTTGAAAACTATGAACTTTTTGTATAGGCATATATATTAGAATATTGTAGGTATTGATATAACAATGATTTTGATTTCTGTTCAAGGTCATGCATTCAAAGGTCAAGGTCATAGCTGCAGAAGAAGACTGAAATTGTTAATTAACTTCAAAATTATTAACTTTTTGTATAGCATGTTTATTAGAATGTTGTGGTCATTTGGATAAATGGTTCAAGGTCATACATTCAAAATTCAAGGTAATAGCTACATTAGAAGACTGAAATTGTTATTTTTCTTGAAAATTATGAACTATTTGTATAGGCTGTATATAAGAATATTGTAGATATTGAATTGAAGATCATTTCGATACAGTTGAATCTCGCTTTCTTGAACACAGATATATCAAACTTTCGGTTAAGTTGAACTTTTTGAAAAAGTCCAGACAGAGTTGTTCTTAATTTAACTAAAATAACTCCGGTTATCTCTAACTTGGATATCGAACAATTTTTCCGATCCCTTGATTGAAAATCCTGGAAAAACTACATTTGTTAACTCAAACACGAAATTTTAAGAAAATAAATTTGTCAACTTGAACAGATTTTTAGTTGATTTAATTAATTTAAAAGTGACTGCCAGTACTGTTGATTTTAAATCAATGCAGTCATTATTATTAAACTGCACTGACCTCCCAATTTCTATAATCTGTTAATTATTATTCATTGCATAAATAATTAAACCATCAAGGAGATTATTGGGGTTTTAATTACTGCCAAGCTTGACATCGTGGTTGTGTGATATGAACATTACTCAATACAACAAGAGCTTAGGGTGATTATAGTACACAAAGCAAAACCGGTAAGGGAACCAAAGCTGACCCCACTGTTAGTAAAATACAATAGTGCAATCAGTTATTGACAGATTTTGAGTTAATATAGAAAATTTTATAAAACAAAATCCATGCTTCTCACATTTTAACATTGATATAGAGGCATCGGTAGATACTGAGAATTTTGTTGACATATATTAGCTACTCATATTGACTACCATATCAATATTTCATAGTATTGTATTTTTATGTTGAACTATGTAACAAAAAAACTTCTGATATCTATGTTGGAATATATATGACATATGATAAAAAGGTGATACAGCTTGACAAGATATAACCGGAAATGCCTTCCGATGGGCTTGTACAAGTTATTTCCCTTTCTTTATTGTTTATATCGAACTCCGGATTAGTTTAACATTTTGCATTTCCCCGTGGAGTTCGAGATAACGAGATTCAACTGTATATGGTTCAAGGTCATATGTTTAAAGGTCAAGGTCATAGCTGCAGAAGAAGACTGAAATTGTTAATTATCTTGAAAACTTTTATCTTTTTGTACATTCATATATATTACGATATCATATGTATTAATATCATTATCAATTTGATATATGGTTCAAGGTAATACATTCAAAGGTCAGGGTCATAGCTGTATAACCTTATGGTTAATGATTTGGAAAATATTCATTGTACTATAGTTAATACATGCATATTAGCAATTTATAAATGGAATGTGACTTGATATTTCTGATTATTAATTGTGGCATTTCCAAATTCTGTGAAGTTTTTGTAATTAAGTTCTTTGCAAACAATTTTGGACATATTCTCAGGTGAGCGTTGAGGTCCATGGGCCTCTTGTTTAGGTTTAATTTTAAAAATGTCCTAAAGTGGCTTCAAATTATTATAACTTGAATATTTGAGCAGATCATGACATGGTGTTTTCAGTTTTGACTTTTTCTTGAAATAACCTTCAAAAAGGGGTCAAGGTCAAAGATATATGTCATGACCTTAGTTGTAATTTGTGCAGTTTTAGGCTATTTTATTGAAAACTGTATAAAGATCCAAACCTTGTTAAATGTTCAGCATGACAGAATTTAACAAATTACCAAGTTTTGTTACTGTATGATAAACCATATAGGAGTTGTTGCCCCTGAAATGTAACTTTTTGCTTATAAATACTAAAAATATGCATTAGCTTAAAAAACTATGAAAAGACTGAAATTCTTAATTATCTTGAAAGCTATTAGCTTTTTGTATAGGCATGTATATCAGAATATTGTAGGTATTGCTGCAATGATCATTTGTTCTTTCTTTGCACCAATTTTGGAAATATCCTCAGGTTAGTGTTATGACCCATGGGCATTTTATTTTCTTTTTATTTATTTTTTTTTATTTCAGTTTCATTTAAACCAAGCTAAGATGAGGTCAAAAATTAGAATACAGGATGGTAGAGGTAGTTATATAAATACATGTTATATCCCACATCTGAGACAAAAATCTCATAAGTTGATGCTACTTTTTAAAACTCAACATTAGATAGATTTTTCTGTTTTCAATAAAAAAATTTCTGAAGCTTGTTAAGTATATTTAGGCCAAAGTAATAGCAACTTAAATAGGTCACAGTGACCTAATATCTTTTAAAACACATCTGAATTTGATAATTTTAGGCATTAACAGATTTACCGGTAATACAGGTACTTACAATGTATACATGGATTCTTTAAAGACTTAAGCCTCATTTGTTTATTTATTTAAATTTCATAAAAAAATAAGTTATTTAAGTTTTTTGTTTAACTTTCATAAATTGTAAAACTTTTTAAAATTCTGTCTTGACGTAATCTATTAGTTTATGTATGTCTGTGTCTAAATTTGAGAATTTTTTAATATAAATTCAAAATATTACTCATTTTAATAATCTTGTGATTATTTTATCATATTTCAGCTAAGCCAATTGATTTATTAGGAAAATATATCAGTGCTGAAGATGATGATTTAGCTATAGAAATGCATGAACCCTACACATATCTATATGTAAGTATACTACACTAATTAACTCTTTACATATCTACATATATACATTTATATATACATGTACATACAAGAAACTACTTTTTGACCATACACTGTGCATGATAAATTTTCTGTCTGTGCTTTATTTGTGGCATAAAATTTTTTCTACAGTATTCAATGCTGATCATGTCTAAGTAGCTTACTAATTTTGATATCTTGTCAAGTCTGACCAAGCCGTAAAAACACTAACGTATAGAGTCGGTCAAATTAAATAATACTGTGTATTGACCAATTTAAGTCAGTGTTCTTTACCCTTTACCTTTAATTAACTTTGACTTTTAATTACCCTTAACCGTAAATTTCCCTTGATGTTGATTAACCCTTAACCTTTAATTTTCCTTGACCTTTAATAACCCTTGAACTTTAAAGCTTGTCTCCTATGCTTTATAATATTTAAGATGTGGCATCTTAGAAAGAACTATCAAAGAACTATCAAGGCTTATTGTAATGGCACATACCTTTGTAAGACAGTTCTTGAAATTCACATTTGTTTATTAATTGTGAGTCCCAAGTTCTACTTTCAATTGAAATTATTATGCCCCAAAAATTTGAAGTTGACACTTTTGTTCACTATTACAATTTTTATACCGATGAGTATGGTTTTATCTTTATTGGTCATGTCATTGCAAAAGTGTTAACAATCAATTTACTGTAAATCATTTTAATTTCGTGGCACTTTATTTTGCGAATCCATACCAAAACCTATTTGGCAACATGAAATTTTTGCAATTTCCCCGAAGGTAACACCTCATAAAAGATTTTTTTTAAAAAATATATTATATCTCGGTCCATTTATTTTTTAAACTCATACATGATTTTATAATATACACCTTCATGAGATTATAGAGCCACATGATCTTATAAGTACTCGGGTAAAAATACTATACAATGTAGGTATTGTCAATTGGTAACTTACAACATGTATGTTTGTTGATAATAAATATTGGTTTTACATAATTTCTTGATATGTGGATTAATGTAGCATAAAGTAAGTATATGTACAAATAGATTGAAATACATGTATAATCATTATGATATGTAAATAACTTATTGCCCATGTTAGCGTCTAGTTTCTTTGGTAAAATGCATAGAAAACTTAGATTTAACTTTATCAAAAATCACTTTATTTCAACGACTCTTAATTCTCACAATTTGTTACCATCTCCCTAAAAAATTGCGAAAAGTGATTTACAGAATGTGTCTCTTTTGGCCATATTCATTCTTTACTCACAAGAAATAATCTTAATTTGTCACAGAGGATAAAGTAAAGTGCACATGTACCTAAGGTAAACCAATAAAGACCATTCTGACCATGGTTACTCTATAATTAAAAAATGATAATGGCATTTAAAGCTGCATTAAGTTTTCCAAAGAAAAAATTGAAACGGTGCTAATCTAATTAATGATGTGCCTAATGAACAATGTTACGTTTGGTTGAACGATAAAAGCTCGAATAAATACAGAAATTTAATTACCCAGCGAGATGCAGCATTTGAGATCTAATTTAAGAACATGGTTACGTCATCAAATCCCGGGTCATTTAAACACAACTTTAAAACGATGAAATGCGTTAGATTGAACACAGATTTTTGTTGAATTTGTCATTTGTGACTTAGTAAGGGATACATAACACCATTTCGAATACATCTGGATATTAATTAAGGACAATTAATGCAATTTGTCATGTTTCACCTTCGATTCATGGGTTTTTCTGTACATCCATGCACATGCTCCAAGCTCATAATTACCATCGTTAAACATTGACCAACCGGTCAGAGGATTCTGTTTATTTACAGCTAAAAGAAATGAAATTTAAGAAAATGAATCTCACAGATGGTGGTTAGAGGATATCTATTTTTAAAAAAAATTTATTTTTAGAAAATCAAAAAAAATTCTGAAAATTGAAAAACTTATTGCAGCTTTAATAGATTGTCTATTTTTTGAAATTGTTATAAAAATTGCTTAGTTTTTTTTATTGAAATAGCATAGCAAAGAAAACCTTTTATTTTAATCACATTACTGTTCTATATATTACATTAACTTGTTCATACCTGTCAAGTTCTGAAAGTCCAATATCAGGTCATGAACTTACAATAAGTTACAAAAAATCAGGTCATAATGAGCGTTTAAAATGTTTAAAATTCTTTTAAATTTATAAAAAAAAAATTATGTTTGAAGCTTCTTCAAATTTTCCTTGTTTTTAATGTATCATCGTGTATTTTATTTCGTACTTGACAATATAAGACAAAAGCATCAATGTTCTATTGCATGTTTTAAATTTTTTATTATTTAAATAAAATTAAATGTTGCATTTTTATTTATCTATTTTTTTATTGTTATTATTTTATTTTATTTTTTTTTTTTGTATAAAATTTATAAAATTATGAGCCATAATATTATTCCTTATTTATAAATTGGCATAGCTATGTGCTTGGTTATGTCCATATATTATTTTTATATTTTCAGGATGGCCATTTCAGAGTTCAACATTTTTTGAACACCAATATTTTTTAAACCTTCAAACAAGACCATTCAGTTTCAAATAACCAAAGGGTGACTATATCACTTTTTTCAAATAAAATATTGTATATTTATTAATTTTTTTTTCAGGGTTTGACCATTACTGACTTGGAGGACTTGTTAGAAGACATTAAAGTTTATTTAGAACTTGAAGAAGGGAAAAACGCTGATTATTGGAGGGATATAATCACTGTAACCAATGATGAATTAAACAAACTTAGAAAATTAGATACAACTCAGAGAGGTATGATATACATGTTATATTATACCTGGATGTTACCAATTCTTGTAATATACAGCCATATTCAGTTGTGGTGTCTGATTATCAGTGATTTTATCCACTATCCTTCAAATTTGAAAACACATGTTTAGCCTTTACCACATTTAATGAAACTGAGAATAATGAAATATTTATGATGAAGGTTTGATTGTTTGTTTGTTTTTTGTTTTTTTGGTTTTTTTTTTCCTTTTTTTTTTTTAACCAAACAGTTATTCCAAAGTGAGAAAGTTAGTAGGTGGAGTTTTCTAGACCTTGACATGATATTCACATGTTAATTGATTCTCTTATTTTGATATTTTAATGCCAATGTCAAAGCATACAATAAGAAAATTTATTTATTTATTTATTTATTTATTTATTATTTGTTTGTTTGTTTGTTTATTTGTTTGTTTGTTTGTTTGTCTTGTATGTATCATTGATGGGAATAATTAAGTGTTGTATTTTCTGATTACAAAATAAGACATGTCTTTATTTTTTCAGAATTTCGAGATAGAAGAGAAGGTATCAATGAATCAGTCAGTCATGAGGTAGCTTCTATTTTTAAGGGGAAGACAACAAGTCAGCTCCTTCTACTGGAAGAACAAATAAAGAAAAAACTTAAAGGTGGAGAGGGGGTGGATGTTGGTATGTATTTTCTTTTCCTCTTCTCTGCCCTGTTAAAATGAAGGTTTTTTGTCAGGTAAACCAAGATTTAAATATTTCAATGAATGTTAAAAATGATTCAAGAGATATTGAGATATAAATTATATTACATTTAACATTGAAATTTCATCAGAACAATTGATTGCTTTGTAATAAATTATACAAAATATTCACAAATGTCTTAAATATTTTATTACATCTCCTTAAATATAAATTCAATCCTTATAATGCTAAGTTGGGTGAATAGAGTTATTGTATTTTATGTGCCAGTCAAGGTCATTTCAGAGACATACTACTGATCTTTGACAAGCCACTTGACAAACGTTTGCACACTAGGATCTTTCCGAGTAGGATTATAACCTAGGTGGTGCGGGCACTTTTTCTGTAAGATTATCGTATAGACAACTGGCCACCAAGGCCTCCCTTTTGAGATTGAATAATCAGTCAGTTGAGCTAGCAGAATCAACAAGTATTTTGCTACTCTCTTTCCAGAATTGTAGTCACAAAGAAAATTCTAAATGTTATTTAAATATTAAATTTGTTAATAAAAATACCAGATGTAATATTTAAAAAGCATTGACCAAACTAATTTATTTATTTATTTATTTATTTATTTTATTTATTTTTTAAATCATTAAACTTGACCAGTCTTTTCTGTACATTAAGGAAATTTTGAACTTTTCACAAAATTGCAAGATATTTACTAACATATTAAACCTCATGTAATGAATCTCATGCAAAATCACATCAGGGTATTCAGAGGCATGTAAGGTAAATTGTTTTGACATGCAAATTAAGCTTCATGGCTACTGACAGTGGTTTTTTCAGGTGTGAGGGTCCCAAAAGTTGAACTTGTTACATCACATTTGATGTATGTCAATATTCGAGGTGCAGAAGGGATTATCTGAACATTGTCAGATTACTGTTTAGAAAACTTATTTAAAAATTTGCCCCATAAACAGAATAAGTTTAAGTTCTGGGTGAAGTATCATTATTTTTCCCAATTAGGTCAGGAGATATTAATCGGGTTTCATGATTTGAAATCAATATTTCAAAGCTTGATTTTTAATCCAAAATTTTCTTTGCGCCTACAATTTTTCGAAATAGAATAGTTATAGATAGTTACATGTATGGGATACATATTTTTTTGTAGATATACATTTATAACTTGTATTTTAAACAATAATCTTTAAACATCAAACATATCATATTCTTGATGATTAACAGGATATTGGGAGTCTCTTTTACAACAACTTAAAGCACACATGGCAAGAACAAGATTAAGAGAACGTCATCAAGAAGTACTCCGACAGAAACTGTTTAAACTCAAACAAGAGGTATGTAAAAACAAATTGTACAATGAAAATAAAATAATTTATGTCAAGCCTGGCATTGCCATAAAGAGAGACTTAATTGTTACTTTTCTGGTGTCGTCGTAGGTGGCGTCAGCATGTCAAAATAGGAAAGTTTAAGTTAATTGATTTCTACTTATTCAGAACCTAACCAAGGGAGACATTTAATTTTGGGGGAATTCATTTAATGTTATTTAATATCAATATCCCAACAGTTTAAGTATTGACCACCTCATATTTCTTATTAGATACTTGTTCTGTGCATGTATAGAAAGATTTAATCACTGGTTTGAGACATCTGTGGTATACTAGAATGTATCACAACTAACCAATACCTGAATTTTAATCCTCAGATAACTATTTCATTATTGATATTTACTGGTATGAGATATCTGTAACACACAAGTGTATACCACAAATAACATGATCATATAGATTTTTATCCTCAGATAACTATTTCATTATTGATATTTACTGGTATGAGATATCTGTAACACACAAGTGTATACCACAAATAACATGATCATATAGATTTATATCCTCAGATAACTATTTCATTACTGATATTTACTGGTATGAGATATCTGTAACACACAAGTGTATACCACAAATAACATGATCATATAGATTTTTATCCTCAGATAACTATTTCATTATTGATATTTACTGGTATGAGATATCTGTAACACACAAGTGTATACCACAAATAACATGATCATATAGATTTTTATCCTCAGATAACTATTTCATTACTGATATATACTGGTATGAGATATCTGTAACACACAAGTGTATACCACAAATAACATGATCATTTAGATTTTTATCCTCAGATAACTATTTCATTATTGATATTTACTGGTATGAGATATCTGTAACACACAAGTGTATACCACAAATAACATGATCATATAGATTTATATCCTCAGATAACTATTTCATTATTGATATTTACTGGTATGAGATATCTGTAACACACAAGTGTATACCACAAATAACATGATCATATAGATTTATATCCTCAGATAACGATTTCATTATTGATATTTACTGGTATGAGATATCTGTAACACACAAGGGTATACCACAAATAACATGATCATATAGATTTATATCCTCAGATAACTATTTCATTATTGATATTTACTGGTATGAGATATCTGTAACACACAAGGGTATACCACAAATAACATGATCATATAGATTTTTATCCTCAGATAACTATTTCATTATTGATATTTACTGGTATGAGATATCTGTAACACACAAGTGTATACCACAAATAACGTGATCATATAGATTTTTATCCTCAGATAACTATTTCATTATTGATATTTACTGGTATGAGATATCTGTAACACACAAGCGTATACCACAAATAACATGATCATATAGATTTTTATCCTCAGATAACTATTTCATTATTGATATTTACTGGTATCAGATATCTGTAACACACAAGCGTTATACCACAAATAACATGATCATATAGATTTTTATCCTCAGATAACTGTTTCTTTATTAATAATTTCTTTTAAGTTTTGTTACTTAGTTCCTTTTTGATACAAAAAACAAACATCAATGTATCATTCAACGGACATTTTTTAAAGAAAAAAACTAATTTGTTTTAGATTAAAATATTTTATTTATTTTTGTTTATAAAAATTTCACAAAGAGAAATGATATTTGGGGATTAGGTATTTCCTAATCCTGGTGTTCATTATTGTGTTTCTGTTTTATAAAATATAGACATTTTCTTACAATAAACTTTCTAATGGACACTTTTTAGTAACAAAATTTTAAAAAAGAAGAATTTTAGCAAATGAAAATAATTGAAGATATTTTAGGGATTTGTTAATTTTAGTAATTATGAGAGATTTTAAAAAACACAAATGTCATTTTGATGAAAATTTTTCCTTTATTTAAACAGCAAGGTATAGAATCTGATCCTTTGTTTCCTGCTGGTGTATATAAGGAAGATACAGAACAGGAACAAGAAGAAGTAAAACAGGAAACACCAGGTCCTGAAGAAGACTCGGAACCACAGGCTGGAACTAGCGCCGAAGATGACAGGTAACTTAGATATTTGTTGTTGACAATTTTTTAGTGTCAAGACACATACAGATTTACATCACAAGCCATTTTATACTACTGACACCAACACACTAAATAAAGGCTGTTAGGTTAAGGGAACCAATTTTCCACATGCTTCCTATCACAGTTTGTTTACAATGTTGAGATATCTTGGGTGTTTGGACATTTACTTCTCTAACACCACTGAGCCAAGGCAACCATTTTGTACATATAAATAATGACCTAAAAGAAAACAGATTTTACTTGCCTATCATATTGTGATGAAATAGTAGCCATGTCTTTACAATTTTTTCAACCATACATGGTTTGTCCAAGTTATAAACGGGCTTATTTAAAGCAGCTTTTAGTAAATGGTAATGATGTGGAGTTAAAGCAAGGCAGCATATTAAAAAGGACAGTGTTCATGCTAGAACACAAATAAGTTGTTGTTCTCAACTTTAAGATTAAATATGAATTTCACTGTGAAATAACTGAAATAAAAAATCTTTGTATTTTGCAGTGGTGAAGCTGTTATAACAGAAGAAGATATAGAGGACCAGGCATATGTAGATTATGAAGCAGGTGGTTATTCACCAAAGTTGTTACGAACAACTGACCTTGACATTGATGCTGTGATTTATGATCCAGTAGATGACATGAAGAAATTGGAATTAGCTAGGCTACAAGTTAAAACATCAGGCCGTGTTAGAGTAATTATTTGTAATGTACATTTTAGTTGTTCCAAAGGAAATCTGTTCGTGTGAGAACAAGAATGCTGAATTGCATCTACAAAAAATAACTAAATTCATTTATAATAATGTTAATTATCCCTTCACACAGTCATAATTGATATATTTAATAAGCTTGTTTGTTTATTTATCATGTAGCTGCTTCAATTGCCAGAAATTTTGTTTCTTTGTTTTTTTTACATAACATCATTTTTGATAAAGAATCACTTGATCAATGTTCAGAATAAGTTTTTTGAAGATCAAACTGGCGGAGCTTCCCCGTGGATTTTACTGTTAAGTAAAGGTTTTATCATGGAACCAAGTATTACATTTTTCATGAGAGGTATAGCTAAGAAAAAATGTGCCATTTATAAATTATGCATAGGAAAAATTAATGCAGCTTTAAAACAAATTGGTAAATATCTCAAAATTAAGATGATTTAAGAAGCTAATAAAGTTGTAAGGCCATATCATTGTTCTAGAAGCAAGGAGAAAATGTGTAGGTTACCTCTGTTGGTTAAATTAACATCATGATGATAAAAAAATTTCTGCAATGAGGAAGAATGTAACATGGCTATCTGTATTAGGTGTTAAATTCAAGTACAAATAATATTTGGTATGTTCTGTGCAGTCATGTAAATCATTTCATGTAACACATGTTTAATTATGGTAATCATTTATTTGTAAACATTTCCTGTAATATTTATATAATAGTAAACATTTATTTGTAATACATTTCCTGTAATATTTAGATAATAGTAATCATTTATTTGTAATACGGTCACCTTTACAGCTTGATGGTGAGACAGAATTTGAGAAGAAGGCCAGAGAAGGGATGAATGATGATGAAGCTACATTCAGTGTAGAATTCCAGTTAGATCAACAAGCCTTTTTATGGTCTGATAAATATAGACCAAGGAAACCAAGATTTTTCAATAGAGTCCATACAGTAAGTAAAATCTAATGTTGCAAATTTCTGTAAGATTGACAAGATTTCACACATTTTTGTCATTGCCATAAGGACGAGACTTAGGTGTTACTTTTCTGGTGGCTTCGTTGGTGGTGGCAGCATGTCAAAATGTGAAAGTTTATGTTAAAGTTATGCACTTCCTACTCAATCAAAAACTAACCAGGCAAGACATTTAAATCCGTGGAATTCTTGTTAATCTACATGTTTTAAATTTTATTCTTGTCCATCATTACAGGTCTGTTTTTGCTCTTGTTGACATAATGATATTGATTTTTGTCAGTAGAAAAAAATTGAGAGTAAAGTTCAAATGTTTATCAGTATAACATAAGATATATCTTTTTAGTAAAAGCTAAATAAGGTTGCAAAACTTAAAGGGTTTCAATAGAGTACTGATTTGATAATGATTAAAAGATGAGATTTTTCTGAATACTAAAATCACTCTTTTTATATGGTTGCCCTATTGTTGTATAGGACCTTGTTCAAACCTGTGTCATAAAACAGTAAAGTTGTATAGGGATGCCTTTTCTAGCATATCTAAACCGAACGAGTGCTCTCTCTAATTTTGTGAGACTTCAAAGAGTTTGTTATGATTTATATTAATTCTATGAAGGCATCAAATTTAAGACATCTTTTTATCAAAACACCCTTGTATGAAATTTTTAACTGCTGATGCCACTATGAATCAATAAGCATGTGTTGTAAATAATTCTGTCAGAATGCTTGGTGTGTCATTTCTCAAATGGCAGAATATATTTCTTACTGAAAGTATTAGAATTTGTTTTTTTTACCAGAAGAGAACATATCTATGGATCTATTAGTATAAGAGTTGTTGTCATTTATTCTTGAATGAATGCAAGATAATGCTTTAAACATTTGAAATTTGTCATTTGATCTACAGTAATAACTTACAGATCACATCTGCCTCCACTGCCTAGCATAAGTTTGAATCCCAGATCAAGCCAATCCTAATGGCAAAAGTTGGTCAGCTTTCTTGAGGAAGATTGTTTTTTTCCTCTTACTGACTCCCTTGTTATCAGTAGAAGAATCTTGTCTTTAACCACTTTTACTCTATTCCACTCGAAGCAGCGATTAGTTTATCTCTACAAAATACAGAGAAGCCTTAAACATATCATCTTCCTGTCAAAATTTTGATCAGAGATTCTGTATATAGTTTTTACGACTGTCACATTGTTAAAATACATGTACATTTATTGACAAAATTTGTGTTTTTCTGGCTGCTCTTTTTTAATTTTCATTCTGTTTTTTTGTAAAATATTAACCTATTACCTTTTTTATTTTGGACTGCATTATGTATATTCAATGATAAAAATCTTACAGTTTCATATACAACTGTAGAAAATATTGTTTTCTTGACCTATAGTCATGTTATAAGTAAAAATAGCTGTCAGGGACATAATTTTTCATAACAGGAGACAGCTCATGCCATTTTAATTGCAAAAATAAAAAAGTTTAATAAACTTTTTAAATTTATAATTTTTATTTGTAATTAAAACTGCTTTCAAATGTCTCTAAAGTCTTAAAGAATGTAAATTTTATCACTTTACAAACAAATGTTCAGCGATCAGGTTCAGTTTTAGTTGTCTTTTTCACATCTTGTGTATTTGTTATAACAAATGAAAATCGCTACTAGTAATATCTAATAAAAGTAATATCTATTCTTTATTTCATTTAAAATTGTAAGAATTTGTTCTTTTGAAGGAAGAAATTGCTTTGTATATGTTTAAACATTTTGGCAAACTGGAAGTAAAATTGTGATGTCATAAAAGTATAGATAAGTGCTCTAAAAGTTCGTAGCTTTGTGTTTTGACCATATTTAGTAAATAACATAAATTTGAATTGTATATATGTTAATTACGAAAACGATTTTCAAAAAGAAGTTTCTTTACAAAAATATAATAAATCTTATATGACCCTTTTTTTTTTTTTTTTTTTTTTTTTTTTTTTTGAGAATTACAAGTTTTTAGAGTCTCAAAATTACAAAAGTTTTGTGCCTTGACTGAACAAGTTTTAAAAAGGGACAAATTTTGTAACATCTGACCCTAGGTGTACAACATGTATGTTGAATTGACTAATTGATGCAATTTTACTGAGTTTTATATATTTTATTATTGTAGGGATTTGAGTGGAATAAATATAATCAGACCCATTATGATATAGATAATCCTCCTCCAAAAATTGTACAGGGATACAAGTTTAATGTAAGTGGTTTATTTATTTATTTATTTATTTATTTATTATTTATTTATGTATTTATTTATTTATTTATTTATTTATTTATGTATTTATTTATTTATTTAATCATTTTGTAAAAGACTCATAGTTACATATATGTTTATTATATGCCTGTCAATATTATGTTATGGCACTGTCCGTCTGGATGGGCGGGTGTCCAGGTGGGTTGCTGTCTGTTAACAATTTTGTTTCTGTCTGTTTGATCTCAAACTTTAATACTTATTTCCTGTCACAAGACAATGCATGGAATTGCAAATCAGGTCACTAGGTCATAGGTCAAGGTGACGGTTACTATAAATATAAATTCAGTTTCTATGCATTTAAAGATGCACTGTTTGTCTGATTGATCTGAATCTACTACTTCCTATTATCTGTGACAAGATAATGCATAGAATTGCAAATCAGGTTACTAGGTCAAAGGTCGAGTTTACAATTACTATCAGTAGAAATTAAGTTTCCCTGCATTTAAAGACGGACTATTTTTGACTGATTGTTTGGAAATTTGGCTTGTTTTCAGGAACATATTAAAATATGTATATCTAAGATGAAGTTTTGTATGAAATTCTACAGGAGTTATGGCCCTTTGAGTGCCCAAAAAGGACATAATGTAGAAAATGCAAGAACTTTTTTATTTTTAATCTAATCCTTTCAAACTTAGTATGGATTACAAAAGGTAACAATGTTTAACATATAGAATGTAATTTTGTGTCACTTTTCAACTTTGCACAAAATTGAAGTTCTTTGCATCCAGTTGATCATATCTTGTCAATTTTCTTTTGGGTTTAACTAGTTCCACAATTTATGGGGGCAAGTTTTTTTGCTGGTCTTCTAACAGCTCTTGTTATAATTGCATGTTTTATTACTCAAATATATGATCTTGACTATCACCAGTAATTGGGGATAATAATAATAATAATAATAATAATAATAATAATAATAATGTCACCTCTTATTATTGTCACTTACATTTTAGACATTTAGAGGCATATATTGCCCCACTCAGCCATGCTCTTGTTTAATTGTCTTATCTGGTTATCACCAAAAAAGAAATCATTTGTAACTGAATCTACACTGCGATAATACATGTATATTTTGATATTTTGAGATTATTGTATTGTGACAAAAACATAAGTAATATTACATTGGCTTTATCTTGTAAAATGATGGATCTTATCTGCAAAGAAACCATGTTATTTCAAATAAAGTCATTCACTTGCCAGAAATGCAGATTCGATCTTTATACATTTGTCATAAAATTGTCATTAGCACAGTTAAAACCCTGAAAACCGATCCATATGAAAATCAAAATGCTGTAAAAACCAACCGATTGTGTCTGTCCCGAATTTTTCTTTCTTTATTCTTTGTTAATTGAACCTTGATAAACCGAATCCTGTGAATTTTGAATACCGCCCACTTTTTCAGTGAAATATGAACAAATTCTTAATAAAATTACCTGAGAAAACCGATTATTATAATTTCACTTTGAAAAAAAAAAACTGTTAATCTTGATTGTTCTTCCATCTTTCAAACAATACCGATTACACACTTGAGTAAACATTTGTTGATAATCCACTTGACATTTGTATCACCAAGAATTCATAAAAAAAAACAATGAGTACAACTGTGTGTATATTGTGAACGGATAATACTAGTTAAAGAGCACCTGTTTTTGTTCGATGTTGTTGTAGAAATAACAGAAGATCATAGGGACTCTTCCAAAGTTATTGAAGCATGTGCAATAATGAAATAAAATAAAAAACAAATTTCTATACCTAGAAAGTCTTACATATTGACATATTGATTTTTGAAAAAATTAATAAATTTGAATGAAAATATTTGCATGTGTTTGTTCAAGTCAATGTTGAACTCGGGTAACCAAGGTGTACCTTTAAATCTCATGTTTTGTCAATAGAACAATATTTCCGGAAATTGGGTCAACTTCAAAGTTATCATCTAGTTATGACTTTCTGAAATCCGTATGTCGTATTAGAAATAGTCACAATGTGATCTGTTTCCAACTACATGTATCTTAGTACTTTTGTATTAAAAGAATGGTGTTAATTTTCTATGCATCACATTATTTTGTAAAGGTGAAAGATGGTAGCCAGTATTATCACTATATAACTGACTAGATCTATCACATACGTCTCCCTGATTGATATTTCAGTGTTGATAAAAAGATACTTATCTGTGTAAGATGCATTTTATTTTATTATTTATTATTTATTTTTCAATATAAAATACATGTATTACAAACATTCATACATGTACAATTAAATACATATAAATTAAGTTCAATTTCTCCAACAACGTTGTTCACACATTCGCGGGAAGTAACTCGTAAATCTGAAGTCAAGGACAATTAACTCTGAATAACCACTTTAGAAACCAAATCCCTGTCAATACAGAATTTTTCTTCATGTCCGGGAGGCAATCGGTATTCACAGGTTTTACTGTATTTGTTATTTTTTGTGTTATCTTTGTAGATATTTTATCCTGATTTGATAGATAAGACAAGTACACCAGAGTACACACTGGTAAGTCATATTACATTGAATATAATTACTATCACAGTGTTCTAGGATTCCCATTTCCCATCTCCGATACAAAGTGAGTTTTGAACACGGAAAGGTGAAAATCTTGGCATTGTTCTCCATGGGCAAGTGAAAATAATGACCAAAATGCATTATATAAATTTCATTACATTTTCTACTGGTGATCATTTAATTGTTCCTAACGTCATGTTTGAGAGCTTAATCACTTTCTTAAAATAAAATTGTGTTTGCCATTTACCATTAAAGGGAGATAACACATGTAGTAACTGTAGTAACTGTAGTTTCGTATTTGGGTTTAGATTTGTATCACATAATGATGTTGTTTGTCTGAACATCTAATTTCTTTCTGAATGAAAACACCTGCTTGGTTCTTCATTTACTTGCAATCTATATTTTTCTTGCAAAGATGTGGGGAAAGTAAAATTGTTCTGTTGGAAAGTAGATTTTTGTCATGACTTTCCCTTGGAAAGTAAGTGACAAGGAAAAATCCTGGAGCACTGTTATCAGTTTAAATTATGTAATTTAATTTGACAGATTCTGTTATATTTTTTGTATAAACAGTGAAAATATGGTTAGTTTATTATTAAGCATGCTCATTAACCCGAAGGTGAAACTGCCATGCCTTTTCACAGGTTGAATGACATAAATTTATTATGAGATCATTGAGGACATAATGGATTTATACTGATATTGGCTGTGTTGAGTTGATTGGTATGAGTTGAGTCGACTAATGATGTTTAATGTCCCAGTCAAGAATATTTCATTTATATAGAGACATCTCCAGCTATAGGTGAAAGTGCAGAAATTTCGCCTGTGCAATGCTCTGATGGCATTATACAGCAGGGTTCTTTATCATGCCATGTCAACAGTGACATGGGACCTTGTTTATTTTAGGTTACCAACAGAAAGAACCGTGACTTTCATTTCGAAATGCAGAGTGCTTGGCAGTCACTACCCACTTTTTAGTCTTGGGTAAGACCTGGCCAGGGTTCGAAACCACAACTTCCCATTTACGTAGCCAGCACTCTTCCAATTGAGCTACCACAGTGGTTTGAGTGGTATGGCATTCATATTGATACTTGTTTAGTGTTGTATTTGGGTGAAGCAGTATAAGTATCCCTACATTAATATTTTGGTATTTTAAAAAATAATGATTTAATTTGTCAAAATGATAAAAAATATTACATTTTTTGTCTTAAATTTAATTATAGGCATTGAATCAAATTTCCATTCAGTTCATTGAGAAATAACGTTCTGTAAAATTAATTTGTAGTTCCTGGCTTTGAATTTTAAACTACTTTTTTAATATTAGGCTAAAAAAATGTCACCTATTAAAAACAACTCAATATATATATATATATATATATATATATATATATATATATATATATATATAATAGAGTAATAGCTATATGTGATGAAAAAAAGATAAGCTAAAACAAAATCTCTTATGAATAAAACTTTTTGTAATGTATTTTTGATGCACGTGTATTTAAATTATATAATCTTAAAATTTTCCTATCCAGAAAGGAGCATTAAGAAATGTAACATAGTTATAAAGTGAATATGTACTAAAATTTTATGTGTAATATATATTGTAATAATTTCTTTTATATGTTGATTTTTTTTTGTAAAATTTAAAAATATGATATAAAAAAGATTGATTTCCAATATAAAAAGAGTTTTATAGCAGATGTAAGTCTTATTAAGGATTCATCAGCACTGTTTGTTCACTCAACTTTTTGCATCATGAAAGGGTTTGAAGAGCAATCAAGGGAGACTTAAAAAGGAAACCGTAAACAAGATATATCAAGTTGGGAATAGTCATTATAAAATCATCATACAGTTTATGGGTCATTTAGTGAAGTTATACTCTGTATTTAAGTAAGTGTCTTGATAAAGTTAGAATGTTACACTTAAACTTTAAAACTAGTGGTTGTTCTGCTTTCTCTGATAATTTTAGCCATTGTTACTAAAAATAGTTTTTTTTATCCCCCACTCCAACAAAGTTGGCAGGGATTTAAAAATGGGTTCCTTCTGTTCGTTTAGTTAATATGTTAAGTTAATGTCAAGTTTTTCCATTAAAGTTTTTTAAACAGTTGAAAATTTATCATTTTTGCAGAAGTTTTTTATTCTTATTTTAAAACAATTCTGAGCTCACCTGAGCTGAAAGCTTATAAAGTGCTCTGGACTTGGTGTTGGATGACCTTGAATATATTTTTTTTTTTCAAAACCACGGTAACCTGGTATATTAAACTCTTATTAATTGTCCTTATTGTCGTCATCTATAAAAAAGCAGGTAGAAACTAAGCATTAGTAAATAAGAAGCTACCTTATTCCCCCATTCTTATGTGTAGGATATAGTTGACCTTGACTTTCATTAAGTAATTTTGCCATGTTATGTGAAATCAAACATTTATTCTTGATCTATTGACCTTATACTAGTATATTAAATCCTTTAATCAGCCTTTTATTCATGGACCAAAAAAAAAAGCCCTACAGCTCTACAAGTGACTAGTCAAAGTTCTTGTTCTGTTGATCATTTTGACTTTCATTCAAGGTCAGAGTCAAAAAAGTCTGTTTGTGGTTATATGTATTCAGGTGACCTTTAGATAATCTTAGCTGTAACATGATATATCAATCCAAGTTTTATTTGAGGATTAAACACACATAAAATAAATTCATACTAAATTTTAGCTACATATTAGAAATGTAACAATATGCCTGTCTAAAAATACTATGCATCTTACAAATTACATACTTTAATTAAATATTTCAAAGCAAACCATCAAAGAAGTTACATAACTTTTCATAATTAATATGGAATTAAAAAAAGCAATTAACTTTACAGAACATCCAGAATACAGTAATATTACATCACTAAAACCTAAAATGTTATTACCATGCTGGCAGGTTTTTTTTAAGGCATTGGTTCCTGTGATGTTATTGTTTAATGTGATAGCAATTACTATAATTCTAAATTCTAAATGATGTGAAACAGTCCCCAGTGTACTTGGTTAAAGTTTGTGCCATGGGCCCCATTAAGCATCTAAGATTGTTGTTGTAGTTGCTATAAATACTAAAAATGCAAAAATTGCCACTGTATGTTTATATACGGTTATGTATCCTGCTTTAAATGCTTGATATTGAACATTTCCAATAGAAAATGAAATTTTGCAACTGAAAAATCATGTACCCTGCAAGAACCGAGAACATCAAACAAACCCAAATAACATAAATTAAATAGAAAACACAAACACATATTGAAATAAAGTAATATTAGGTAACAAGGTCAAGAGTCAAGAACATAAAACAACCCAAGAAAACATAAAACATATTGAAACCAAGGAACAAGGGCAAGAGCAAAACACATGAATTAACACAAGTAAATGACAAACCAGAAGGCAAGATGCAGAAAACACAAAAACAAATTGTAACCAAGCAACATTTAGTAACAAAGGCAAGAGCCAGAAACATGAAACACAAAAGTAAGTGGCAAACCAGAACCAAAAAGCAAAATGCAGAAAAAACAAATTAAAACCAATTAAGATTAAGCAACAAAGACAAGAGCCAAAAAACATGAAACAACACAGGTAAATGGCAAACCAGAATGAACCAGAAAGCAAAATGCAGAAAAAACAATTTAAAACCAATTAAGATTAAGCAACAAAGACAAGAGCCAAAAAACATGAAACAACACAGGTAAATGGCAAACCAGAATGAACCAAAAAAGCAAAATGCAGAAAAAACAAATTAAAACCAATTAAGATTAAGCAACAAAGACAAGAGCCAAAAAACATGAAACAACACAGGTAAATGGCAAACCAGAATGAACCAGAAAGCAAAATGCAGAAAACACAAAAACAAATTGGAACCAATTAACATGTAGCAACAAAGACAAGAGCCAAAGAACATGAAACAACACAAGTAAATGACAAACCAGAAAACAAGATGAGAAAACACAAAAACATATTGAAACAAGTAACATTAAGTAAAAGACAAGAGCCATCAACATAAAATAACACAAGTAAACACAACCAGAACCAGAAAACAAGATGCAGAAAACACATACACACATGGGAACCTAGTAACACTTAGTTACAAAGATAACAGTCTGCAAAACCAATGCAAACTAATGTGTGGTCCCAGTAATTAGGATAAATTGGATTTTTTGTAAAAATGATAATGATAGTAGCATTTGTGTAAACTTGAGATGATAAATAATAAATTGGTAAATTTTTGACAGAACAAAAAGTGAATCATTTTAAACATGATAATGTTATTAACATGTATAAAGGATATTAATTACATCATGATTAAGTTTTCCTGTCTTTTTTATCATGTATAGCCCTTAATTAATATTGGTTTTGTTACTAAACAAAAACTTAAAACATTTTTCAATGTGTGATGTCTTATCACTAGTTGATAAAAATGCTATAAATAACTATAAAGACTTTAAAAAAATGAATGGGAGTTCTTTTATTTAACCCCTACCCATTTAATTCCTTGTTGAATATTTGAAAAGTCCTTTTTTCCACTGAAATGTCTAAATTGATTTTGTCAATTATAAGGATAGTTTTCTTTAAATTTAAAATTTTATTGGAGGTTATGTATCTAAGTCCTTCCAAATGACTCTGTAAGTCAGTTTATAACAGTCCAAATTTCTTCTTATGGTCAACATCTTTTGGCATGAGCTTATATCAAAAAAAATTTAGGAGACCTCATCATAAGATTGTCAATTAGTTTGCAGATTTGGCCTTATAGTTTTTCATAATTTTACCAACCAAAACTTGAGATTTCAAGAAAAGAAATAGGCATGATAAGGTTAATGTTTAGTAAAAAAAAAAAAAAAAATAAGGCTTAACTTTATAACTAATTTAAAACACATAAGTTTATACAATTATATTCTAATTAAAGAAGAATATGATAGAAAAAATGATATGCTTCAACCAAAGTGTCCTAAAGATAAAGAAGAGACCTCAGTGGCCAAGTGGCCTAAAGGCTAGATCTACAGACCACATTGCCTCTCATCAACTATGTTGGAACCCTGCTTGGGCAGATCCTTGCCTTTCATCACCTATGCTTGAACCCTGCTCGGGCAGATCCTTGCCTCTTATCATCTATGTTTGAAACCGCCTGGGCAGTTCTTTGCCTCACATCACCTGTGTTTGAACCCTGCCTGGGCATATTCTTGTCTCTCATCACATATGCTTGAACCCTGCCTGGGCAGATCCTTGCCTCTTATCACCCTACCTTGACAGATCCTTGCCTTTAATCACCTATGCTTGAACCCTGCCTTGGCAGATCCTTGCCTTTATCACCTTTGTTTAAACCCTGTCTGGGCATATCACTGCCTCCTCTCACATATATTTGAACACATCCTAGGCAGATCCTTGCCCCTTATCACCTTTGTTAAAACCCTGCCTGGGCAGATCCTTGTCTCTTATCACTTTTGTTTAAACCTTGTCTGGGCAGTTCCTTGCCTCTCATCACATATATTTGAACCATCCTAGGCAGATCCTTGCCTCTTATCACCCTTGTTTGAACCCTGCTTAGGCGGATCACTGCCTCTTTTCGGTTATGTTTGAACCCTGCCTGGGCAGAACTTTGCCTCTCAACACCTATGCTTGAACCATGCTTGTGCCGATCCTTGCCAACATTGGCTATGTTTTAACCCTGCCTGGGCAGATCCTAGTGTGAGAAATTTTGTCAGTTCACTTACTGGAGATTTGTGGGTTTTTTATTTATTTTTTTATTCTTCTTCAAGGTACTCTATACTAGTTTTCTTCTTATTCCAAAACTGACCATCTTGATGTCAGTGAATGAATTGTGACATTGGTGTATTTAAAACACAATGATTCCTGTGAAACAAAATTCCTTGAGATAAAGAATTACATTGAATTTGACATTTTATTACACATGAGCATGTTTTTTTACACACATTTTGGCCTGATACAGAGCAGGAGACTTTATATTTAAACAACTTAACATGTATTACTAAAATACATTTTTCTGTGAAATATTTAGTGGAATATTTAGAGCATTTGTTTTATGCACTTATAATTTCCACTGTCAGTAAAAATCAAAATTGTTTTAAAATTATGTAATACAAACATAAAATAACATCAAATTTTTATAGAAAACAAATTACCATTATAAAGTTGTTTTGTTTTTTTTTCCCTCACTTACTTGAGTTTAAACAGGCAATAGCATAATGCACATGTAAGATTACGACAGAATTATAATCTCTAAGTAAAGTAAAATTCTGTTGTTATGGTGATTTTACATGTTAGACACACATTGTTTTATGTGTCACCATAGACATCACTTCTTGTACAAGCAATATGTGTGTCACCATGGACATCACTTCCTGTACAAGCAATATGTGTGTCACCATGGACATCACTTCCTGTACAAACAATATGTGTGTCACCATAGACATTACTTCCTGTACAAACAATATGTGTGTCACCATAGACATCACTTCTTGTACAAACAACATGTGTGTCACCATTGACATCACTTCCTGTTCAAACAAAATGTGTGTTATCATTGACATCACTTCCTGTACAAGCGAATATGTGTGTCACCATGGACATCACTTCATGTACAAACAATATGTTTTTCACCATGGACAACACTTAATGTACAAACAATATGTGTGTCACCATAGACATCACTTCATGAACAAACAATATGTATGTCACCATGGACATCACTTCCTGTATAAACAATATCATATGTGTTTCACCATAGAAATCACTTCCTGTACAAACAATATGTGTGTCTCCATGGATATCACTTCATGTACAAACAATATGTGTGTCACCATGGACATCACTTCATGTACAAACAATATGTGTGTCACCATGGACATCACTTCATGAACAAAAAATATGTATGTCACCATGGACATCACTTCCTGTATAAACAATATGTGTGTCACCATTGACATCACTTCCTGTACAAACAATATGTGTGTCACCATGGACATCACCTTCTGTACAAACAATATGTATGTCACCATGGACATTACTTCCTGTATAAACAATATGTATGTCACCATGGACATCACTTCCTGTATAAACAATATGTATGTCACCATGAACATCACTTTCTGTATAAACAGTATCATTTTTAACATGCACATTATGTAAAATCAACAACATATTTCTTTTTACAGAAAATATTTTGTGGAAATCACAAATGCATAATTTATGCATAATTTGAACATAATTATGATTTCCAGTTACAAGTAGGTCAAAGTAGATGAAAGATATCAGATTTTTTATGAGAATTTTGAATAATTCACTCTTACAAAAGTAGTGCCTACCTTTTGTTATTTAATACTTAAACAAAAGTTTGCCAATATGTTCTAAATCTGCAGGAAGAGACATTTGCAGAGGTTAAATTTTAGTGAATATAAAAGGTCAAGAGAAAGAGAATTTCTATTTCACAGCTTCCTAATGATTCTGTTTAAACAAAAGAGAAAATCCATTTTTAGCTTTAATTAATTGTGGTTACATGGGAAATCATCATTGTTATGAAAGCCTGAAAAAATCATCATGTTAATGACAAGACTGAAATACAAGACATCATGATACAAACAACGGTAAAAAAAATCGTCATTCTAGTAACAAGACTGAAAAAATCATCATCATAATATTATGACAAGACTGTAAAAAAAAATCAAGATGATAATACCAGCTGTGAAAAAATCATCTTGATAAAAACAAGATTGAAAACAAAACATCATGATAATTACATAATAATAAGATTGAATAATGATGATAATGACACGACTGAAAAAAAAAAATCATGATAAAATTGACAATAATGTGAAAAAATCATCATGAAATTGGCATGACCAGAAAAAAAATCAGCATGATAAGGACAAGACTGTGAAAAAGAATAATCTTGATAATAACAAGACTAAAAGGATTCATCATGACAATGACAAACTGTGAGAAAGTCATCATGATAATGTCAAGACTGTGAAGAAAAAAACATAATGAAAAACTGTGAAAAAGTTATCATGATAATGTCAAGACTGTAAAAAAAGTCATGATAATGTCAAGACTGTGAAAAAATCACCATGATAATGACAAAACTGAAAAAATCAGCATGATAATGTCAAGACTGAAAAAATCATCATGATAAGGACAAGACAGAAAAAAAATCATCTGTATTATGTCAAGACTGTGAAAAAATCATCATGATAAGGACAAGACAGAAAAAAAATCAGCATGATAATGTCAAGACTGTGAAAAAATCATCATGATAATGACAAGACTGAAAAAAATTGTCAGGATAATGTCAAGACTGTGATAAAATCATCATGATAATGACAAGACTGAAAAAAAATCAGCATGATAAGGACAAGAATGTGAAAAAATCATCATGATAATGACAAGACTGAAAAAAAAATCAGCATGATAATGTCAAGACTGTGAAAAATTCATCATGATAAAGACAAGACAGAAAAAAAAATCAGCATGATAATGTCAAGACTGTGAAAAAATCATCATGATAAAGACAAGACAGAAAAAAAAAATCATCATGATAAGGACAAGACTGTGAAAAAATCATCATGATCATGTCAAGACTGTGAAAAAAAAATCATGATAAGGACAAGACTGTGAAAAAAAATCATCATGATAATGACAAGACTGTGAAAAAAATCATGATAATTACAAGACTGTGAAAAAAAATCATCATGATAATGACAAGACTGTGAAAAAAAATCATGATAATTACAAGACTGTGAAAAAAAATCAGCATGATAATGTCAAGACTGTGAAAAAATCATCATGATAAAGACAAGACAGAAAAAAAAAATCATCATGATAAGGACAAGACTGTGAAAAAATCATCATGATAATGTCAAGACTGTGAAAAAAAAATCATGATAATTACAAGACTGTGAAAAAAAATCATCATGATAATGACAAGACTGTGAAAAAAATCATGAAAATTACAAGACTGAAAAAAAAATTATCATGATAATGACAAGCCTGAAAAAAAAATCATGATAATTACAAGACTGTGAAAAAAAATCATCATGATAATGACAAGACTGTGAAAAAAATCATGAAAATTACAAGACTGAAAAAAAAAATTATCATGATAATGACAAGACTGTGAAAAAAATCATGATAATTACAAGACTGTGAAAAAAAATCATCATGATAATGACAAGACTGTGAAAAAAAATCATGATAATTACAAGACTGTGAAAAAAAATCATCATGATAATGACAAGACTGTGAAAAAAATCATGAAAATTACAAGACTGAAAAAAAAAATTATCATGATTATGACAAGACTTTGAAAAAAAAAATTATCATGATAATGACAAGACTGTGAAAAAAAAATCATCATGATAATTACAAGACTGTGAAAAAAATCATGATAATTACAAGACTGTGAAAAAAAAATCATCATGATAATGACAAGACTGTGAAAAAAATCATGATAATTACAAGACTGTGAAAAAAAAATTATCATGATAATGACAAGACTGTGAAAAAAAATCATGATAATTACAAGACTGTGAAAAAAAATCATCATGATAATGACAAGACTGTGAAAAAAATCATGATAATTACAAGACTATGAAAAAAAAATTATCATGATAATGACAAGACTGTGAAAAAAAATCATGATAATTACAAGACTGTGAAAAAAAACATGAAAATTACAAGACTGAAAAAAAAAATCATTATGATAATGACAAGACTGTGAAAAAAAAAATCATCATGATAATAACAGGACTGTTAAATCTCTAACTTGTACTTTGAAGTCATTTGGCACTTAAAGCAGAAATCAACTTCATGAATTAAAATGCTTTTATCTCCAGAACAAGTTATAACATTAAACTCTTTGTAGATATAAATATGATATAAGATTTAGAAATTGAAAGTGAAATTAAAACACAGAATTGGACATACATAAAAATTTATTCAAAGCACAAAGCACTCAGACAAGTTGCATTAAACATGGTAATAAGAAAGACTGAATAAGAATAAAATAAACCATTACATATTCATCTTCAACTTGATCTAAAAGAATATCTCAATAAAACTTATAGACATAACCAGTTATATATTTGATGTTTATTGTATTTTATTTCATAACACAAACAGACAAACATTTGTAATGATTTATACAGTGGTATAACATTTAAATTAAAATAGAGGTAATGGGAATGGCTACAGGAAGAACTCTAGTTATTATAGGTGACAGATGTGTGTTAATTACCTTTATTTTATTCTCGGATGATTTATCCATTATACTCGTTTGTTTATTCGTGTATTTGTAATGATTTTAAGCTGTGTTTATTTTTTGATTTTGAAGTCTTCATTTAGATAAAGAATAAGATTTCTGTTCTGGTAATATTAAACTTTTCCCACACATGAAGGAGGAGAACTTTTGACTTTTATTGATATGTTTTCAATTATTTGTATGTTTTAGACTCCTATAGAAGATAATAAAGATTTTGCTATTTTGAGATTTAAAGCAGGACCTCCGTATGAGGTAAGGTTGTTTTATTACCACACAAATATAAAGATCCATAAAAATTGATTAAAATGTTTCTACATTATATATATATATATATATATATATATATATATATATATATATATATATATATATATATATATATATATATGTAGTGTGTGTGTGTGTGTGAGAGAGAGAGAGAGCTAACTGTAAAATAGAAAATACATATCCCAAAATTGATAATGCTTGGGGGTGGGGGTTGTGCACTACATCAGTTGTGTAGAGGATTGGAATCAAAATTATCTCATCTGTTAAAATAGGTGCAATATGAATAAACTCTTGGGAAGAGCCACATCAAATCCTCTGTCTTGTTGTAGAAAGACATTGTTGGTAAAATGACCTAAAAATGACTCCACTCTTTTTTTGCATCTGCTGATGCATGATAAATTGGTTGCATTGCAAAATAATTTTCATTCCTTTGTATTATTTGAATTGGTTCTTTTCCAAATTCATTCAAATAAAACAAATATTGTTTTTTCTTTAGTTGATTGCTGTGTTTTACATTTAATTAAAAACATGTTTGATGAAATAATATTTTCTTCTAAATCTTCTCACCAATTAACCCTAAATTAAAAAAAAAAAAAAAAGATATTTTTCATTTCAAACTTTCTCTAGAATGCTAATTGACCTTAAATTTCTCTTGTAAATATACATCCATTTACATTTCCCAAAAAATTGTAGTAGGTATGTGCTCTGTTTAATGTTTTACATCAGCTGGTGCCAGAATAATTATCTTTAATTAACATTTTTAGAAAAAAAAATTATGTTAATGTGTAGTGTGAAAGATTATGAATAATCAAAATTCAAACACCAGGCCCCAGTTTCACAATCATTCACTCAAATGAGTGTACACTTAACTCAAATTTTGAATATTTCAATATCACTTTCTAAGACATTATGAAGTTAAAATTGAATATTTAATGTAATATTTAAATTGTTTAGTGTAGTTTTGCTGAACAAAAACAAAATATTGTTTCATAAAACTTAAACTTTTTGAAATATTGATGAGAGAAAAATGGGAATATTTGAGTTCATTGTACACATGGTTGAGTGAATGTTTGTGAAACTGAGGCCATGCAGGTACACAAAGTAACAACTCCAAACCATTTCCATAAAATCCTCAAAAAACATTCACAGCAATGTTATTGTAACATTAACTTAGACATGATATGAAGTGTTAATCTGCCAGCCCCAGATCTCTGCTCATGCTGCTGAGTTTTAACCCTGGTGAAATAGGTGTGAAATACTGTAGACCTATTTTTGGCTGAGTGTAACATGACTGACGGGTAACATGATCATTGAACTTTATGTGCAGTGTTGTCATTACTCTCTTGGAAGTCTCTATAGATTATACAACAATGATTATCAGATATATGAGTTCATGCACTACATGATCATAATTAGCTTAGCATGATTAAGATACCAAGCTTATATAAAAATGTCTGATGTAATGATACTGCAGGTAGAATATAATTTTACTTAATTCAAGTGAAGCAAGAACAAAAACTAACATTGCTGACTCATATAAACTTAGACTATCAGCAAGCTAAACGTTTCTCATCAAGTTTGCAAAAAAAAAATTTTTTTTGACCATTCATATGTACAGTTTCAGAACATATTTAAATAAATCATGTTAAACATTAATTATAATCAAGAAACAGAAAATAATGTTGATAGGATCACAGTATATAGGTAAAACCAAATAAAATTCAGTCCATTTAGGTTAATTAATACTAATTGTCTGTGTTGCTATGTTACAAATTGGTCAGTTTAGATAGAGTTCATTATTATACCCCGATACCTTCTTAAACTCCCAAAATTTACGATTAAAAAAATCATGGAGCCTGCTTGACATCAAGGAAATAATATTGTTATAAGTGCTTAATCAACATTAAGGTCATGATGGTAGATTGAGTGCAACCACTGTAATATGTAACCCATTGTATGTAGAATGACACATTGTAAATATTTTAATGAGATTGTTTTAAACATTTTTTCAGGATATTGCATTTAAAATAGTTAATCGCGAATGGGAGTACTCTTACAAACATGGATTCCGATGTCAATTCCAAAACAACATATTTCAGTTATGGTTCCATTTCAAAAGATATAGATACAGGAGATAACACCACAAAATCCGCTTTTACAGAAATTGTGACTGAATGTTGAAACATGTGACCTGATTCAGTGGCCCTGTCACATGACCTGTGTTATTTGTAGAGCTGTAAGATACAAGAATAAACAGAAAGATGAATGGAAATTAACGGAATTAAAACTGAGACATTTTGTATTTGTCTCTTGATGTCATATTATAGTGAACATTCATATTTGTGAACATTCATATTTCTGCTCAGAAATATTTTTTAAAAATCTGAAAAAACAACTTGCTGATCTTATTGTACCAGAAAAACTTTACTACCAACAATCATCTGTTTAACATTCCCTATACAAAAAGAACATTTGGTACTCATCTGGTGTTGGGTTGTGGGTCAATCTTGTAGTTTATAAATTTGTGAAAAACACTCTATGCCACCTGTGTCTGGTTTTATAATGTGTAGTGTTATGTAATTTAAGAAATAAGATCAGTGTGATTATTTATCCCTTCAGGTATATAAATGGTTGGTTCTAGTATATAGTTTCTGACATAACAGTGACAGATGTTAAGGGGCAATAAGTTGAACTAAATCAAGTCATAGATAACAAACTCATTGTGTTTACATCATCTGTAATGTGCATTTCTGAGACTATAATTACCTTAGAATATGAGAAACTACAGATGAGAGAACAAGAAGAAAAAATATGTTGAAGAGTTCCATCTGAAGTGTAAAAATACAAGTTACTATAAATAGTTTGTTATCAGTTAAAGATTCATCTTAGATGTCTGTTGATGCACATGCTGGTAATCTTTTGATGCTAATTAGAAAAATGTTTACAAATGTATTAAAACATTTTTAACATAGTGGAATTCATCATGTGAAATATGTTCATTTTTCATTTGTAAATAGCTTTTTTTTCCATTAAATCCTTATTATATAAATAGCCTTGTGCTAAGCTGTAAGAGAAAATTATGTTCAATGAATTCATGAAGAATCAGTATAAATCATGCGTTTTTATAATATTCTTAAATGTCAATTTGAATTTGTGAAATAAAAAAAAGACTGTATAAAAGATATTGAACAAATCACTTTTAATTTTGTAAGATGTATATATAGTTATTTCACAATTTCTACAATGTATACATTTTAAAAGTCCTTAACAATACACTGATACAATTAAATTGGAAGTTTCTACTATGTGTTAGATCTTTTTTTTTTTTTTTTTTAAAGTATAGTCCACTTTCTGTCCTTTTGCAGATAAACTTTTATATTTTAAATAAACTTGTCAAGCTTTATGCTATACTAGAACATTTTAACTATTATAGGCTGATTATTAACACCATTAACTGTGTCATTAATACATAAAATGGGTATTTATTTTTCAGCCAAGAATAGAAAGATTATCTTAGATTTAATTTGCATCTCCACAGTCACCTGATGCAGATTAGTCTTGGTCTTTAATTAAGTCAACTAATTAATTTAGCCAGTTTATTTAAAATAACTGATAATTTAACAATGTTCATATTTTGTTTCATAATAATTCTGCTATATTTATAGTTTCATCCTTAGTTGGCATTGTATATTAAGTCTATATATATATATATATATATATATATATATAGTAGTTTGAATACCTGAAGTTTGACTGTACATAAATTAAGTACCGGTTTTAATTAGTGTAACAGGTCCTTTTGTCCTTTTTTGTTAAAGTATCTCTGAAACTCATTAATGAGAATTACAATATTAATTTACATCAAAAGCAACAAATTGAAAATTTTAAAAGAATAGCACTATATTACTCATATGCTCAAAGGAATTGCTTTGTTATAAAAATTTCTGTGGTTTTGAAAACTAGATGAAATAAGACTGAACCTGAAAAAATAGCACCATGAATAAAATGGAAAAAATATGCTATAATGCCATTTCTGGTAATGCAAATACAATATTCAGATTGTATTTAGTTTTAGCTCACCTGAGCTGAAAGCTATGATATGATGATCATTTGGGTATGTTGAAGGTCATACATTCAAAAGTCAATGTCACAGCTGCTTATGAATTCAAAAATTTTGAATTATCCTAAAACTAATAACTTTTTGTAAAGAATTTATAATAGGTATTGATATGATGATCATTTTGACGTCATAAATTAAAGGTAAGTTCAAAGCTCAATAGATATACACTGAAATCATTTATCATCTGAAAATTTTATGTTGTACTTAAGTTAATACATGCAATGTACTTAAGTAGCTGAATGCATTGTAGGAATTTATAAAAGAAATGTGATTAGATATTTCTGATGTAATTGGATCATTTTTCAAAAAATAAAAGTCTTTATCTTTAACAAATTACAAATCTAAGGCTCATCTAAATAACAAAGACTTGGATATTTAAAACAAAATTTGAATTTTCAGGACATTTTAGAATATTTCAATAATATTATTATTGCATGTGGAATCGTAGGGATAATGTTTCTTCATTTCCAAATGTATGATATAATTATGGGTCATTATGCAAAATAGCGCACAATCATTTTATAAATTTCCTTATAATTTCAGTCATTTTGTTTTGGATAAAGTGACATGTGTCACAGAAAAAAATGACTAAAATCTTTAAATTATCAGTATTAATTTCTTTAAGATGTATCATGTTGTATAAATTTTTCTCGTATTCTAATAGACAGTCTTATTTCTACTCTTAACAAAGGGTCCTAACAGTATCAAGAATCAGTACTATACAATTTTGACACTCTAGTATATAGACATCTAAATATGGATTTGCAGTACGACATTTATTGCAAAACTAGAAATATAATTATTCTTTAGAATGCAGAGACGTAAGTTAAACAACTTTATTAAAACTAATGAGTTTTAACAACACCACTGGACTATTGCACAGTGTTGTTCTAGAGGCTTTTTAATTACTGGTTCTGACATGGGTTTGTGATTTCTGCTAGGAAGACAGGGGGTGCTTACCCTTCCAGAGCACCTGACCTTATTTTCCTGGTGAAAATGTTTGCCTGTTAAACTTAATTTGCCAGTTATCATAGTTTGGTATTGTAATTTGATTGGGAACCAGTCTGTTCGTGTTGGATTTTTTACTTTTTCCGTTAAGTCTAGTACATAGTTTTAACATATACATGTATATGCATATCTAGTTAATTGTACAAGACAAACGCCATCCAAAGCAATTGGGTGATTTTTAAGCCAAAAAAAAAATTCAAAGACATATTTAATTTATTTTTAGGCTTGAGACAATATAATTTGCACAATAAGTGAAAGAACAAAAAATCATGACGGAATATATCGAAGTCTGATAATAATATCAAAGTCTAATTATTGTATCAAAGTCTTATAATTACATATATCAAAGTGAAATAATTATATCGAAGTCTAATAATTATTATGACGGATCTTTAACTCAGAAATCTAGAATTAGGTATTGTATACTTTGTAGCTGTCAAAGACTGAGTAGAGTGAAATATAGCGCAAATTGCACAATAAATCGTTAAACCAGGTTTAACGATCGCAAAAGTAGGTTTAGATCACAAAACCTAGTTTTAGATCACAAAACCTAGTTTTAAGATCGCAAAAGTAGGTTAAAATCACAAAACCTGGTTTTAGATCACAAAACCTAGCTTTACGATCGTAAAACCAGGTTTTACGTATTACGGTGTTAATGTTGGTTTCTTGAATTATTGTGCAATTTGCTTGCCATACTTGTAATTTGTTATAGTAACTGGAAGTATTGATATGATAGGTATCTGAATAAACTAAACACAGTATTATTAGCTGTATATAATAAACCAAAATAAAATACATGTATACAATTGTAATTTGGTTTAATAACAACCAGCACGTTTAATTGTTTTTTTTCGTAAATTGTTAATGTCTTTTGGATTGCCTGGCTCGGAGTTGATTACTGCTTAACTGTTTATTATGTGTAAAAAAACACCATGCACTTGCTTTGAAATGCATCAGATTGTGAAATATTTTCTGTATGTTATGTCAAAAAATTACCAAATGATTACCTCAGATTTGTGTTTTCTGTCATATGTAATAGCAGTTGAACTCTATAATTATCTTTTTATGTGTACTGTGATAATTAATCTTAATAATATTAACATCAGTTTCATGGGCGATAGATCACAGTTTAATTTTTACACTTATAATGACAAATGGTGAGTAATTGTATGGAACCGTGAACAAGTGTGTGTGTGTGTGTGTGTGTGTGTGTGTGTGTGTGTGTTTTGTCCCCTGCTTTCACTGAAAGGGGGGACATTAAGATGGGTTTGTCAATCTGTCCTTCTGTCCATCATTCCGTCCGTCGTTTGGTTTCTGTGCAATAACTTCAGTTACAACTAAAGGTTTTTAATGAAACTTGGCACAGAGGTAGCTTATGACGAGCTCGCTTGTGATTGATTTTCGGGTCTCTAGGTCAAAGTCACTGTGACTATAAATAGAAAATCGATTTCTTGTAATTTAAAGGTTAACCATTCAAGACTTTTAATGAAACTTGACACAGACGTAGCTTATGATAAGAGCTCGCTTTGGATCTATTTTTGGGTCACTAGGCCAAAGGTCAAAGTCACTGATTATAAATAGAATATCAGTTTCCGGTCATTTAAAAGTTAACCGTTCAAGATTTCTGAATAAAACTTGGCACAGAGGTAGCTAATGACAAGAGCTGGCTTGGGATTGATTTTCGTGTAACTAGGCCGAAAGTCGAGGTCACTGTGACTATTAATAGAAAATCGGTTTCCGGTCATTTAAAAGTAAACCGTTCAAGATTTTTGTCCCCCGCTTTCACCGAAAGGGAGACATACAAACGAAACACCATAGTTCCAATTTCCATCTTTGCATTTATGCTATGATTGTCCATATTACCCATCATATATCATTACAATTACAGAAGTCTATTTTATTTGAAAGCGGGGGACATTAATCCTATGAATTTGCTTGTTTTTTTTTTTCTTGAAGAGTAGAATGGATTAATTCATATTATGTTTGCTTATGTCCCACAGTGGAACTCTGCAGATCACATCACAATGAGAACTGTTCAAAATCTATACCAGCGTATATATATAGAATTCAATGCAGACTTAGATAGGTAGGAACTCACTCAAAATACCCCTGCATTGCTACCAATAAGGAATAGAGGGACTGCATCAGAAAGGATATCGGGAAGGAGATAGAAAGCGAATCAAAAAATAAACAGGTGATATATTTTATAAATAAGTTTTGTTTTATGGTAATTAAGATTGGAGGATGTGCGTGCTAGAAATTAGATTTTGTTTTGTATTCAAACAATTTTAAGTTTTTAACGGCTTATCTGACTCTTAGTGACTTACTTTGCAGACATAGTGTATAATGAGGTGCATATGACCAAGAACAGATCCACAGACAAATATATCCTTAATAGTATACAAACATGACATTTAGAGAGAGAGAGAGAGAGAGAGAGAGAGAGAGAGAGAGAGAGAGAGAGAGAGAGTAGGATCTAAGAGAGAGAGAGAGAGAGAGAGAGACGGCCTCGATGAGTGGTCAAAAGCACCGGCGGAAGGATTAAAATTTTCTTATTTGAATTGGCAGATCTATCTAAATAGGAGCACATTTTTTAGTTTGGTCATTGAAGGTAGTTAGTTTCCTCCACCATCCAAAATTTGACTTCGATTTACTAGAAATGCACTTGACAGGCGTAATACAGAATTTCTTCAATCCAACACGAAAATACCGAGTAGAAGTCCCGAACACAACCTAATGTATACTACAATGCACAAACATCTTGTTCTATAAAAATCACCCAGCCTTTAATATCCATTGTGGTCTTGGATTTTATTGGGTGTATAGTATTATGGTTTGTTTTGGTGACACCGTCTACATGCTTTGTAAAAAGATAAAGGTTAAGGTTTTTTCAAGAACCATACGAATAGTAAGTGTTCCAAAATGCCTTACAATCTCAATCTATTGTCTTAGACCAGATGTAGTGGTATAGACTGTAACGTTAACATTTTTATTGCAACCTAGTGTATTTTAAGGTAAGTTAGTAGCTCAACTACCCCTAGCATGTAAGTGGAACTAAGTCTTCAGTGAAAATATCAGCCTGAAACTTTTATTCACACTTCCGTTTAATAATTTAAAAACAAATGAGAAACATTTCAGGTACACTGACAGTGGTTGTACAAGTTCAAATAAATTAGACAAAAATATAGGAAAAATGAAGTGTGATCAGATATAGCACTAATTAACAAAACCAACAGTGGTTGTATAGAACCAAATGAATTGTGCAACCCTATAGGTCAAATGGAATATGATCAGATATAGCGCTAATTAACAAAATCATCACTGGTTGTATAGAACCAAATGAATTGTGCAACCTGATAGGTCAAATGGAATATGATCAGATATAGCGCTAATTAACAAAATCAACACTGGTTGTATAGAACCAAATGAATTGTGCAAACCGATAGGTCAAAAGGAATAAGATCAGATATTGCGCTAATTAACAAAATCAACACTTGTTGTATAGAACCAAATGTATTGTGCAACCCGATAGGTCAAATGGAATATGGTCAGATATAGCGCTAATTAACAAACCAACACTGGTTGTATAGAACCAAATGTATTATACAACCCGATAGGTCAAATGGAATATGGTCAGATATAGCGCTAATTAACAAACCAACACTGGTTGTATAGAACCAAATGTATTGTACAACCCGATAGGTCAAATGGAATATGGTCCGATATAGCGCTAATTAACAAACCAACACTGGTTGTATAGAACCAATTGTATTGTACAGCCCGATAGGTCAAATGGAATATGATCAGATATAGCGCTGATTAACAAAACCAACACTGGTTGTATAGAATCAAATGCATTGTACAGCCCGATAAGTCAAATTGAATATGCTCAGATATAGCGCTAATTAACAAAACCAACACTGGTTGTATAGAACCAAATGTATTGTACAGCCCGATAGATCAAATGAAATACGGTCAGATATAGCGCTGATTAACAAAACCAACACTGGTTGTATAGAATCAAATGCATTGTACAGCCCGATAAGTCAAATTGAATATGTTCAGATATAGCGCTAATTAACAAAACCAACACTGGTTGTATAGAACCAAATGTATTGTACAACCCGATAGATCAAATGGAATATGATCAGATATAGCGCTGATTAACAAACCAACACTGGTTGTATAGAACCAAATATATTGTACAACCCGATAGGTCAAATGGAATATGATCAGATATAGCGCTAATTAACAAACCAACACTGGTTGTATCGAACCAAATATATTGTACAACCCGATAGGTCAAATGGAATATGATCAGATATAGCGCTAATTAACAAAACTAACCAAATGCATTGTTTAAAAAATACAATGTTAATCGGTGACGTCTAACTGATATACAAATATAAACTGAAAATCATATTTTTAACAAATTTATTTTTGGCAGAAAAAAAGAAAAAAGAAAAAATGTTTTTAAATAAATAAATGCCATTTTAAAGCCCCTTTTTACATAGTTATATATTCAATAAATAATGATTAAAATACTGATTTAGCCTGGACGGTAGACATATAAATACGTTTCTACGGTTCTGTCGGCTTTCTACAAGTATTTAATCTGCATCACGAAAAAAAAAATCTCGTTGTGCATTCCTTAATACTAGATACACCATCACTTTGATGTTCCAAGCCGCTAAAATCTTGACTGGAAATTACAAATGTGATTTAGACGCATTTTATCTAACTTTAAAGGAAACCATATATCGATTTGATTGAACACCTAAAGAACCAAGTGCCAAATTTCTTCTAATTATATTCTTAATTTATGAATTATATTCAATCAAAAGTGACATATTTTTATTGTTAAGATATAAAGTATAAAAGCCATCTTGCAACAATTATGGTTTCGGGTTCAAATAGCGAACATCAAGCTAAAATGATAGTTATAATGTGGTAAAATTTGAGCAATACATGAATGTTTTATGAAGCTTCATGTTTTTATATGATATAAAGAGATGGGGAATAGTTGATAACATACAATTTAAGGCATGTGTGTTCATAAATTCTTCAAATTAAAACTACTCTCAGCGGACATCTGATGTACATTTGCGATTTAATTGCAAATTAGCGCAATAGAATAAAAAGAATCATTTCATGTTGGATTAATTATGCATTTACTTTTCAATTTTGTCTTTTTTTCATATTTTTATATATTTTATGATTTATTTGTCTACAAACCTTTTTTTAATATTTTTGTTTAAAAAATCTTAAATATTTGGGTTTCTGCTTTTTTAAAACAACCAATTTGTTTAGCTCACCACAGAAAGAGAATGTTCTAACAACATCATCATCATTATCATCATCGTCATCTTTCTCTGTAAAAGCTAATGTAAAGATGACATAGTATCTTCAGTCTTCATTTATCTTTTTTAAAAAGCCCCCACCCCGACCCCCACCCCAAAATCGATGACAAATATATGAGTAAGAAATAAAATATGGAAAAAAATATTTGCACGGATTTGAGCCTGAGCTTGATTTTTGATATCGCATGTATGCGGCGTCTAACGAATCTAGATCATGACGTCAAATGTCTGCTGACTTCATAATTAAACAATCTTTATCTGTCTGCCATCTAAAAGACAGGTTAGGTACTTTACAGGGTATTTGTACAATATTTTGTTGCATTTATAAACGGAATTTGTATTATACAAAACGATTTTAGTTTGACTAGTTTTAGCATATGTACATGTACATGCTGATTGTAACATGTGGAACATGCGTGGATATACAGTATGTTGGTTTTATAGATGTTAATCTCGACAATCGCTAGGTAATCTTTGAAACACATATATATATTCCAAAGTTATCGTCTGATGCACCCTATCCTTGCAAGTTAACCGTCAATATCACGCCATATAAGGTGATTTACACGTTGTTCAAAGGTAATATCCTACTGATTTTAGTAAGAAACATTTAAATACAGTTTCAATTCGTGTTCACATGGACTTGTTATAGTTTGGGGTACCGTCGTTTTGTGTAATAAAATAATGATTTTTTTAATTTACTATCAATTTCCGTTAAACAAAGTAGGTATACTGTTGTTCTAAGAATACTATTTTGTTTCATCACAACACATCTTTGCTACAAAATAAAAGGTAAAATAGATAACAAATTTCTTCAGCATTAACTTCTGCCTGTCATCGTTATACATATTAAAGTAAATGCATACATTTAAAGCTGCAATAAGTTTTTCAATTTTCTGATTTTTTTTTTTTTTTTTTTTTTTTTTTTTTTTTTTTTAAAGTAGATATCCTCTAACCACGATCCGTGAGATTCATTTTCTAAAATTTCATTTCTTTTAGCTGTAAATAAACGGAATCCTCTAACCGGTTGGTCGATGTTTAACGATGATTATTATGAGCTTGGAGCATGCGCACGGATGTACGGAAAACCCAATGTATTGAAGGTGAAACATGACAAATTGCATTAATTGTCCGTCATTAATATCCAGATGTATTTGAAATGGTGTTATGTATCCCTAACTAAGTCACAAATGACAAAATCAACGAAGTTCTGTGTTTGATTTATCGTATTTCACCGTTTTGAAAGTTGTGTTCAAATGACCCTGTTTTTTATGACGTAAACATATTCTAATTTTAGATCCCACATGCTACATCTTGCTGAAAAATTACTATTATTTCTGTGTTTATTCGAGCTTTTATCGTTGAACCAAATGTAATATTGTTCATTAGGAACATCATTAATTAGAAAACTTAATGCAGCTTTAATGTGTGTGTGTATTTGTGTTTCGATACTGGATGTTGTTAGTTTTATAAAGTCGTTTCAGTCATTTTATTATTATTATGTAACATTGTATACATGTATTTAACTAGACATGTAAAACACTACAAAGTCCTTAGTTATATACCGTATAAGTTAACATTTCTTAGAAAAAATGTAAAATAATAATACATTTGTAATAATAATAATAATAATAAATAAATAATTTAAAAAAAAACCAGATACATCGAAGTTAAAAATATTTTAGTGGGTTTTATCTTTAAACAAAATTCAATGTTTTTATTATAGGGGCGAACTTATCAATTGAAAGGCGGTTTATTTTGGTAATATCATTTTCAGGATAAATTTCTAAAAATCATCACGCTTTTCTTGAATTTTGTATAATCAAGGCCTGTATAAATGATCACGTTTTTCTTGAATTTTGTATAATCAAGGCCTGTATAAATGATCACGCTTTTCTTGAATTTTGTATAATCTAGGCCTGTATAAATGATCAAGCTTTTCTTGAATTTTGTATAATCAAGGCCTGTATAAATGATCACGCTTTTATTTAATTTTGTATATTCATGGCCTGTATAAATGATCAAGCTTTTCTTGAATTTTGTATAATCTAGGCCTGTATAAATGATCAAGCTTTTCTTGAATTTTGTATAATCTAGGCCTGTATAAATGATCAATCTTTTCTTGAATTTTGTATAATCATGGCCTGTATAAATGATCAAGATTTTCTTGAATTTTGTATAATCTAGGCCTGTATAAATGATCAATCTTTTCTTGAATTTTGTGTAATCAAGGCATGTATGAATGATCACGCTTTTCTTGAATTTTGTATAATCTAGGCCTGTATATATGATCACGCTTTTCTTGAATTTTGTATAATCTAGGCCTGTATAAATGATCACGCTTTTCTTGAATTTTGTATAATCAAGGCCTGTAAAAATGATCAAGCTTTTCTTGAATTTTGTATAATCAAGGCCTGTATAAATGATCAAGCTTTTCTTGAATTTTGTATAATCAAGGCCTGTATAAATGATCAAGATTTTCTTGAATTTTGTATAATCTAGGCCTGTATAAATGATCAAGCTTTTCTTGAATTTTGTATAATCATGGCCTGTATAAATGATCAAGCTTTTCTTGAATTTTGTATAATCTAGGCCTGTATAAATGATCACGCTTTTCTTGAATTTTGTATAATCAAGGCCTGTACAAATGATCACGTTTTTCTTGAATTTTGTATAATCAAGGCCTGTATAAATGATCGCGCTTTTCTTGAATTTTGTATAATCTAGGCCTGAATAAATAATCACGCTTTTCTTGAATTTTGTATAATCAAGGCCTGTAAAAATGATCAAGCTTTTCTTGAATTTTGTATAATCTAGGCCTGTATAAATGATCACGCTTTTCTTGAATTTTGTATAAACTAGGCCTGTATAAATGATCACGCTTTTTCTTGAATTTTGTATAATCAAGGCCTGTACAAATGATCACGTTTTTCTTGAATTATGTATAATCAAGGCCTGTATAAATGATCACGCTTTTCTTGAATTTTGTATAATCTAGGCCTGTATAAATGATCAAGCTTTTCTTGAATTTTGTATAATCATGGCCTGTATAAATGATCAAGCTTTTCTTGAATTTTGTATAATCTAGGCCTGTATAAATGATCACGTTTTTCTTGAATTATGTATAATCAAGGCCTTTACAAATGATCACGTTTTTCTTGAATTTTGTATAATCTAGGCCTGTATAAATGATCACGCTTTTCTTGAATTTTGTATAATCAAGGCCTGTAAAAATGATCAAGCTTTTCTTGAATTTTGTATAATCTAGGCCTGTATAAATGATCACGCTTTTTCTTGAATTTTGTATAATCAAGGCCTGTACAAATGATCACGTTTTTCTTGAATTATGTATAATCAAGGCCTGTATAAATGATCACGCTTTTCTTGAATTTTGTATAATCAAGGCCTGTATAAATGGTCACGCTACTCTAGAACTTTGTATAATCAAAGCCTGTATAAATGATCACGTTTTTCTTGAATTTTGTATACTCTTGATCTGTTAACATATGCGACCACTTCGGTAGCTCAATTGCTAGAGTGCTCGCTCCGCAAGTGGAAGGTCGTGGGTCCGACCCAAGACTTGAAAATGGTTAGTGGCTGTTCTTTCGCAAAGCACTCGGCCTTACGAAAAGAAAGCCACGGTTCTTTCGGACGGGAACTTAAAATAAACGAGGTCCCGTGTCACGGTAGGCATGGCACGATAAAGAACCCTGCTCTGTAATGCCAACAGCGCAACGCACATGCAAAATTTCTGCACCTTTGCCTATAACTGGTGATGTCTCGATAAAAGTGAAATATTCTTGAGTGGGACGTTAAACGCCATTACTCAATTCATCCTACTCATTCTGTATACATTCGTCCACATAGCCTATAATTGGCAAAGCAGTTTCTGGATAAGTCAGTCATTACAGGTTGAACATAATTGCCCTATAGTTACCACAGACAGACTAATAAGACTATTGGCAAGTGAAAGCCTTAATGAGTGGTTTGCACTGGTTGGAAAAGTAATACTTCCGTTTTTCTATTTCTAATCCATTATGTTTTCGACTGCCAAAATTTAAAGACTAAACTATCTTATCATGATTAGAAATGTCGTCTGCTTATAATCAGTTCAATTATTTCAAAGACAATGTTAAATTTTACTGATAATAAAAACAAGTTTGCAACGGCGTCAGAATACATTTGTTGTAAAATTATTGTCTAAATCAAAGGTTGGGCGTTTTGTATTGAAATGTGTTCACAGTTTTTTTTTGGATAATTTAACTTTTGGTACTTTTGATCGTTTTTTGAGTAAATATTTACCCCGTGTAACTGCACTATAATCAGCTCAATCTGACATACGTAATGATGTTTACGTGTTATTTATATCCAGTATCTGCAATATTTAATATTGATAAGTCACATTAACTGACAATAATTGTGATTCATTAAGACATACAGGTACCAGTTTTTTCAACTTACAAAGAAATATATATAATATTTGTGTCTGTAAAATTAGTTTTATAGTAAATAATGCACAAATATTAGATTTTATTTCATCGCATCATTACGATTTTCTCAGTAGTTCTCTGCTTGATGGGAGTGATTAAAACATTTCAACTACGATGTAGAATTCTTCTACTATTAAAGAATGGTCGTGTGCACAGCATAAAGTTTAATCAAATTGAATATACAGATTGGTTAAGATTTGATTTTATATTATAACCATATAATACATCATTGCATGTAGTTTTATTTATAATTTCGAAACTGGTTAACGTATATCCAGAACCACTAAAATCACATAGCACCAGTGGACGAGTAGTCTAAAACAGTGTCTTTCAGAGCCATTAAGGACACATAGCCAAAGTGGACGAGTAATCTAAAACAGTGTCTCTCCGAGCCATTAAGTACACATTGCCACAGTGGACGAATAGTCTAAAACAGTGTCTTTCAAAGCCGTTAAGTACACATAGCTACAGTGAACGAGTTGTCTAAAACAGTGTCTCTTAGAGACATTAAGAGCACATAGCCATAGTGAATGAGTAGTCTAAAACAGTGTCTCTCAGAGCCATTGAGAACACATAGCCACAGTGGACGAGTTGTCTAAAATAGTGTCTCTCCGAGCCATTAAGTACACATTGCCACAGTGGACGAATAGTCTAAAACAGTGTCTTTCAAAGCCATTAAGTACACATAGCTACAGTGAACGAGTTGTCTAAAACAGTGTCTCTTAGAGACATTAAGAGCACATAGCCATAGTGAATGAGTAGTCTAAAACAGTGTCTCTCAGAGCCATTGAGAACACATAGCCACAGTGGACGAGTTGTCTAAAACAGTGTTTCTCAGAACCACTAAGAACACATAGCCACAGAAGACGACTAGCTAAAACAGCATCTCTCAGAGCCATTAAGTACAGATAGCCACAGTGGACGAGTAGTCTAAAACAGTGTCTCTCAGAGCCATTAATGACACATAGCCACAGTGGACGAGAAGTCTAAAACAGCGTCTCTCAGAGCCATTAAGTACAGATAGCCACAGTGGACGAGTAGTCTAAAACAGTGTCTCTCAGAGCCATTAAGTACAGATAGCCACAGTGGACGAGAAGTCTAAAACAGTGTCTCTCAGAGCCATTAATGACACATAGCCACAGTGGACGAGAAGTCTAAAACAGTGTCTCTCAGAGCCATTAAGAACACATAGCCACAGTGGACGAGAAGTCTAAAACAGCGTCTCTCAGAGCCATTGAGTACAGATAGCCACAGTGGACGAGTAGTCTAAAACAGTGTCTCTCAGAGCCAATAATGACACATAGCCACAGTGGACGAGAAGTCTAAAACAGTGTTTCTCAGAGCCATTAAGAACACTTTGCCACAGTGGACGAGAAGTCTAAAACAGTGTTTCTCAGAGCCATTAAGAACACATTGCCACAGTGGACGAGTAGTCTAAAACCGTGTCTTTCAGAGTCATTGAGTACACATAGCCACAGTTTACGAGTTGTCTAAAACAGTGTTTCTCAGAACCATTAAGAACATATAGCCCAGTGGACGACTAGTCTAAAACAGCGTCTCTCAGAGACATTAAGTACAGATAGCAACAGTGGACGAGTAGTCTAAAACATTGTCTCTCAGAACCATTAAGTACACATAGCCATAGTGGACGAGAAGTCTAAAACAGTGTTTCTCAGATCCACTAAGAACACATAGCCCAGTGGACGACTAGTCTAAAACAGCGTCTCTCAGAACCATTAAGTACACATAGCCACAGTGGACGAGAAGTCTAAAACAGTGTCTCTCAGAACCATTCAGTACACATAGCCACAGTGGACGAGTTGTCTAAAACAGTGTTTTTCAGATCCACTAAGAACACATAGCCACAGTGGACGACTAGTCCAAAACAGTGTCTCTCAGAGCCATTAAGTACAGATAGCCACAGTGGACGAGTAGTCTAAAACAGCGTTTCTCAGAGCCATTAAGGACACATAGCCACAGTGGACGAGAAGTCGAAAACAGTGTCTCTCAGAGCCATTTAGAACACATAGCCACATCCGGCGAGATGTCTAAAACAGTAACTCTCAGAGCCATTAAAAACACATAGCCACAGTGGGCGAGAAGTCTAAAACAGTGTCCCCCAGAGCCATTAAGGACACATAGCCTCAGTGTGCGAGAAGTCTAAAACAGTGTCCCTCAGAGCCATTAGCAACACAAAGCCACAGTTGACGACTAGTCTAAAATAGCGTCTCTCAGAGCCATTAAGGACACAAAGCCACAGTTGACGACTAGTCTAAAATAGCGTCTCTCAGAGCCATTAAGGACACAAAGCCACAGTTGACGACTAGTCTAAAATAGCGTCTCTCAGAGGATAAAATCTACTATCTTTGTACGAGAAGATTTTTCAGTTTGCTTAGCGAAGTTTCTCCACAGTCCCCGGAATAAAACTCTCGATAATAATCAGTGGATCTTATTTGGGACGTTAAAGCACCATTATTCTACTCCATTTCAGTTCCGATATAAATTAAAGGATCATTATTGGGACGTTAAAGCACCATTATTTCACTCCATTTCATCGTCGATGTAAATGAGTGGATCATGGTTGGGACGTTAAAGCACCATTATTTCACTCCATTTCATCGTCGATGTAAATTAGAGGATCATGATTCGGCCGTAAAGCACCATTATTCCACACCATTTCATCGTCGATGTAAATGAGTGGATCATGATTTGGACGTAAAAGCACCATTATTTCACTCCATTTCATCGTCGATGTAAATGAGTGGATCATGGTTGGGACGTTAAAGCACCATTATTCCACACCATTTCATCGTCGATGTAAATGAGTGGATCATGATTTGGACGTAAAAGCACCATTATTTCACTTCATTTCATCGTCGATGTAAATGAGTGGATCATGGTTGGGACGTTAAAGCACCATTATTTCACTCCATTTCATCGTCGATGTAAATGAGAGGATCATGGTTGGGACGTAAAAGCAACATTATTTCACTCCATTTCATCGTCGATGTAAATGAGAGGATCATGATTCGGCCGTAAAGCAACATTATTTCACTCCATTTCATCGTCGATGTAAATGAGTGGATCATGATTTGGACGTAAAAGCACCATTATTTAACTCCATTTCATCGTCGATGTAAATGAGTGGTTCATGATTTGGACGTAAAAGCAACATTATTTCACTCCATTTCATCGTTTATGTAAATAAGTGGATCATGGTTGGGACATAAAAGCACCATTATTTCACTCCATTTCATCGTTGATGTAAATGAGAGGATCATGGTTGGGACGTAAAAGCACTATTATTTCACTCCATTTCATCGTTGATGTAAATGAGAGGATCATGGTTGGGACGTAAAAGCACTATTATTTCACTCCATTTCATCGTTGATGTAAATGAGAGGATCATGGTTGGGACGTAAAAGCACCATTATTTCACTCCATTTCATCGTTGATGTAAATGAGAGGATCATGGTTGGGACGTAAAAGCACTATTATTTCACTCCATTTCATCGTTGATGTAAATGAGTGGATCATGGTTGGGACGTAAAAGCACTATTATTTCACTCCATTTCATCGTTGATGTAAATAAGAGGATCATGATTTAGACGTAAAAGCACTATTATTTCACTCCATTTCATCGTTGATGTAAATGAGTGGATCATGGTTGGGACGTAAAAGCACTATTATTTCACTCCATTTCATCGTTGATGTAAATGAGTGGATCATGGTTGGGACGTAAAAGCACCATTATTTAACTCCATTTCATCGTCGATGTAAATGAGTGGATCATGATTTGGACGTAAAAGCACCATTATTTAACTCCATTTCATCGTCGATGTAAATGAGTGGATCATGATTTGGACGTAAAAGCACTATTATTTCACTCCGTTTCATCGTTGATGTAAATGAGAGTATCATGGTTGGGATGTAAAAGCACTATTATTTCACTCCATTTCATCGTTTATGTAAATAAGTGGATCATGGTTGGGACGTAAAAGCACTATTATTTCACTCCATTTTATCGTCGATGTAAATGAGAGGATCATGGTTGGGATGTAAAAGCACCATTATTTCACTCCATTTCATCGTTGATGTAAATGAGAGGATCATGGTTGGGATGTAAAAGCACCATTATTTAACTCCATTTCATCGTCGATGTAAATGAGAGGATCATGGTTGGGATGTAAAAGCACCATTATTTCACTCCATTTCATCGTTGATGTAAATGAGAGGATCATGGTTGGGATGTAAAAGCACCATTATTTTACTCCATTTCATCGTTGATGTAAATGAGAGGATCATGGTTGGGATGTAAAAGCACCATTATTTAACTCCATTTCATCGTCGATGTAAATGAGAGGATCATGGTTGGGATGTAAAAGCACCATTATTTCACTCCATTTCATCGTTGATGTAAATGAGAGGATCATGGTTGGGATGTAAAAGCACCATTATTTCACTCCATTTCATCGTTGATGTAAATGAGAGGATCATGGTTGGGATGTAAAAGCACCATTATTTCACTCCATTTCATCGTTGATGTAAATGAGTGGATCATGATTTGGACGTAAAAGCACCATTATTTAACTCCATTTTATCGTCGATGTAAATGAGAGGATCATGGTTGGGATGTAAAAGCACTATTATTTCACTCCATTTCATCGTTGATGTAAATGACAGGATCATGGTTGGGATGTAAAAGCACCATTATTTCACTCCATTTCATCGTTGATGTAAATGAGAGGATCATGGTTGGGACGTAAAAGCACCATTATTTCACTCCATTTCATCGTTGATGTAAATGAGAGGATCATGATTGGGACGTTAAAGCACCATTATTTCACTCCATTTCATCGTCGGTGTAAATGAGAGGATCATGATTTAGACGTAAAAGCACCATTATTTCACTCCGTTTCATCGTCGGTGTAAATGAGAGGATCATGGTTGGGACGTAAAAGCACTATTATTTCACTCCATTTCATCGTTGATGTAAATGAGAGGATCATGGTTGGGACGTAAAAGCACTATTATTTCACTCCGTTTCATCGTCGGTGTAAATGAGAGGATCATGGTTGGGACGTAAAAGCACTATTATTTCACTCCATTTCATCGTTGATGTAAATGAGAGGATCATGGTTGGGACGTAAAAGCACTATTATTTCACTCCATTTCATCGTCGATGTAAATGAGAGATTCATGATTTGGACGTAAAAGCACTATTATTTCACTCCATTTCATCGTCGATGTAAATGAGAGGATCATGATTTGGACGTAAAAGCACCATTATTTCACTCCATTTCATCGTCGATGTAAATGAGAGGATCATGGTTGGGACGTAAAAGCACCATTATTTAACTCCATTTCATCGTCGATGTAAATGAGAGGATCATGGTTGGGACGTAAAAGCACCATTATTTCAGTCCATTTCATCGTTGATGTAAATGAGAGGATCATTATTGGGACGTTAAAGCACCATTATTTCACTCCATTTCATCGTTGATGTAAATGAGAGGATCATGGTTGGGACGTAAAAGCACTATTATTTCACTCCATTTCATCGTTGATGTAAATGAGTGGATCATGATTTGGACGTAAAAGCACCATTATTTCACTCCATTTCATCGTTTATGTAAATAAGTGGATCATGGTTGGGACGTAAAAGCACTATTATTTCACTCCATTTCATCGTTGATGTAAATGAGAGGATCATGGTTGGGACGTAAAAGCACCATTATTTCACTCCATTTCATCGTTGATGTAAATGAGAGGATCATGGTTGGGACGTAAAAGCACTATTATTTCACTCCATTTCATCGTTGATGTAAATGAGAGGATCATGGTTGGGACGTAAAAGCACCATTATTTCACTCCATTTCATCGTTGATGTAAATGAGAGTATCATGGTTGGGACGTAAAAGCACCATTATTTCACTCCATTTCATCGTTGATGTAAATAAGAGTATCATGGTTGGGACGTAAAAGCACTATTATTTCACTCCATTTCATCGTTGATGTAAATGAGTGGATCATGGTTGGGACGTAAAAGCACTATTATTTCACTCTGTTTCATCGTCGATGTAAATGAGAGGATCATGATTTAGACGTAAAAGCACCATTATTTCACTCCATTTCATCGTTGATGTAAATGAGAGGATCATGGTTGGGACGTAAAAGCACCATTATTTCACTCCATTTCATCGTTGATGTAAATGAGAGGATCATGGTTGGGACGTAAAAGCACCATTATTTCACTCCATTTCATCGTTGATGTAAATGAGAGGATCATGGTTGGGACGTAAAAGCACCATTATTTCACTCCATTTCATCGTTGATGTAAATGAGTGGATCATGGTTGGGACGTAAAAGCACCATTATTTCACTCCATTTCATCGTTGATGTAAATGAGAGGATCATGGTTGGGACGTAAAAGCACCATTATTTCACTCCATTTCATCGTTGATGTAAATGAGAGTATCATGGTTGGGACGTAAAAGCACCATTATTTCACTCCATTTCATCGTTGATGTAAATGAGAGTATCATGGTTGGGACGTAAAAGCACTATTATTTCACTCCATTTCATCGTTGATGTAAATGAGTGGATCATGGTTGGGACGTAAAAGCACTATTATTTCACTCTGTTTCATCGTTGATGTAAATGAGAGTATCATGGTTGGGACGTAAAAGCACTATTATTTCACTCCATTTCATCGTTGATGTAAATGAGAGTATCATGGTTGGGACGTAAAAGCACTATTATTTCACTCCATTTCATCGTTGATGTAAATGAGAGGATCATGGTTGGGACGTAAAAGCACCATTATTTCACTCCATTTCATCGTTGATGTAAATGAGAGGATCATGGTTGGGACGTAAAAGCACTATTATTTCACTCCATTTCATCGTTGATGTAAATGAGAGGATCATGGTTGGGACGTAAAAGCACCATTATTTCACTCCATTTCATCGTTGATGTAAATGAGAGTATCATGGTTGGGACGTAAAAGCACCATTATTTCACTCCATTTCATCGTTGATGTAAATGAGAGTATCATGGTTGGGACGTAAAAGCACTATTATTTCACTCCATTTTATCGTCGATGTAAATGAGAGTATCATGGTTGGGACGTAAAAGCACTATTATTTCACTCCATTTCATCGTTGGTGTAAATGAGTGGATCATGGTTGGGACGTAAAAGCACTATTATTTCACTCCATTTCATCGTCGATGTAAATAAGAGGATCATGGTTGGGACGTAAAAGCACCATTATTTCACTCCATTTCACCAGTAAAACGCCACAACAGACCACGGTTAGTTAACACATCTACATTTTAGTATATTAAAGTTCTGACTTGTATGATCAACCGATACGGCAAGGAAAGTTAGATGTTGCTTTTAAATTATTTATTTACCGTATACTGAGATTTTTTAAGGGAGATTTTGTTACATTTTTATTTTTTATTAGAAATTCATTTATATTATTCTTATTTTATTATTATTACTTCACTAATAAATACATTTTTGTGCGCTAACAGAGACAAAAAGACCTTTAGTGTCTTAATCTGTCAATGATAACTATATAATATAAAGTTTTAAACTGAAAATTGTAGTCAATTTTATAGATCACAAGTTATATATCATTAAGCGAAACAAAAACTTTAGAGAAAAAGAAACAAAATTGAATGGAAAATCCAGGAAAGAAAAGAAAATGGAAAAACTTTGTACTTAAATAAGCGAGAAAACTACAAATTAGTAAAATACGATGTTCAGTTATGACACTTATATTTCTAAAAACTGCAAGCACGTTATAAACCTCTAAATAGTAATAATCAAGACAATTATATACAGATATGGAATTTTAAAAGATACATAATGAATTAAAAATTTAGTACCCATGGTAACACAAATAAAATAAGTTTTCCATTATTGAAAATTTAATGATGTTTGTAGTTTATATATAAGTCATTAGTTTGCATAGACCTATCAGGAGGTAATTGATATCTTTAATAACATAGACTCGTATTATATACACATTCACACCATTTTACGGACTTTTAATATCGAACACTGGAATATATTCTATAGAAAAGACATACATGTATTTTTAAGTTAAAATGTTTTCTCTTTTTAACAGATTTAGACATGTCATTAATTTGTTACCTCATATACAGCGACATAAATTGCAATTGAATAAAATTATATAATATACATCGTATCTATGTTTAACAAAATCACACCAGTATAAAACGTGCCTAATGGTAAATTACAGAAAAATAAAAATAGCAGATTAAACTAGTCTAAACTGCTGTAAAGTGCTACTTTTGAAAAATTTCAAAAGTACATGACATTGCTGTTTCATATACAGATTTCATTTGAAAGACTGTTGCAAAAATAGATAGATAGATAGATAGATAGATAGATAACAAGCAAACAGTTTCGACCAATGAAACGAAGCAAATACCATATCTCAAGCAAAGTGGTTTGCTCTGCTCTTCAAAACTTTTGTTTCTCTTATGACAAATTTGTATCCAGTGTTGTGGAAATTATACTGTATCATGCCATTAGTTACAAAAGTCTTTAATTGTGGACAGACACGGGACGGAAACTAAATCAGCATGGAGTCCTATCCTGGCGGTGCCGATGGAGTCCTGTGCTGGCGGTGCCGATGGAGTCCTGTGCTGGCGGTGCCGATGGAGTCCTGTGCTGGCGGTGCCGATGGAGTCCTATCCTGGCGGTGCCGATGGAGTCCTGTGCTGGCGGCGCCAATGGAGTCCTATCCTGACAGTGCCGATGGAGTCCTGTGCTGGCGGTGCCGATGGAGTCCTATCCTGGCAGTGCCGATGGAGTCCTGTGCTGGCGGTGCCGATGGAGTCCTATCCTAGCGGTGCCGATGGAGTCCTATCCTAGCGGTGTCGATAGAGTTCCTATCCTAGCGGTGCCGATGGAGTCCTATCCTGGCAGTGTCGATAGAGTCCTATCCTATAGGTGCCGATGGAGTCCTATCCTAGCGGTGTCGATGGAGTCCTATCCTAGCGGTGCCGCGGTGTCGATGGAGTTATATCCTAGCGTTGCCGATGTTGTTTTACCAGTTCTATTTAACACAAAAAGAAATTTATAAGCCAATATTTAAAAAGAATAGATAAACCTTCAACTCCAGAAATCTGATTGATTGTGCAAATTTATTATCTCAAAAGGCTGGAAAATTAATGCCGTTCGAATAAAAAATAACAGTATAGAAAAAAGTAAAGATCATTTAAACTATTCAGAAAAACAAAGTGTATTTAGTTAAAAAGTTTTCATCTTTTATGATGGGTAGTCTCAAATTTAACGATTTCCATTTTTCAAACTGCTTGTGGTTAAGATAAGTAGATAACTAGCATATATCTATTGATTAATGATTTATAAATTCTTACTTTAAAAACCCCTAACATTGGAATGTAGAAGGAACCAACTGTAACAGCATTGAACTAGAGACATGAAAGACAACGTTAACATTAACTTGGAAAAACTCTCTCCAAGAAAATAAGTGATGTGTATGCGGGATATCCGACCGATGTCTACATGTAATTCGTTTTGACTACATACTTACTAACGGCGACTATGTGATCTATAAGATAAGCTTATATATTGTTATTTGTAATACACAGATCATATCAAAGACACTTTCATAAAAACACATTCTTACATGTTTTAAAAAATGAATAAGTAATTAAGCTTATAAAATTGGTTTTTTTTCCCCAGCATTTAATGTCGTATCCTTGCACTTTTTAATTGTAATTACCAAAACGCCAATTACCAAAAATACATAATAAGATTTATTGTTCCCTTAAATTTTACTTGGTATTTCATCAATTCCAACTGATTTATTTAATTTCGCTCGAAACACCGCCTTTTCAACTTCATTTAGCATAATGTCAGATAAAACCTCTGGCTCCGTGTTCTGTATGTTGTTACATTCCCTGATCTGCGTGAGTAAGTGAACGTCATATACGCCGGGTTGCTCCTGTTCATTGTACAACTGTTCATATTTCTCCTCCCAGATTTTCAAAACTGCTTCCGGTGCATATACAGCTGTCCCAACCACTTTGTAAACTTCTCATGTAATAGTTGATTTACGGTTGTTTGAAATTCCTAGTTTCCCAATTCTTTTTAATTTTCAAAACTCCTTGATATTATAGTCCTTGGATAGGTTACACAAATTCTGTTGTTGTTCGAATTGATAGTTTTTTCTTGTTCTCCGGTTAAGTTTGACGAAAGCTCTCTTTTTACTGAAAACTCTGGTTTTAACGAATTTTTATTTCTATTTGTTAATTATACAACTTTTTTCGGATTAGCATACAATATTCCATTGTCGCTGTAGTACTTCATTCCAGTACGGTTTTTGCATAGATCGATTCCAATTTCCGCCTTGATTAGAAATAAGACTAATTTCAACTAATTTGTTACCCATTTCTGCTTTTATGAACTCCAAGAATTCATTATAAACCTCACCAACATTCTTTTTCCTCACATAAAGCATTTTCGATTTTTTTTCATATTACTTGTATAATTTAATTCGCTGTCTGCACTCATAAGAAATTGCGGAAATATATTTTTGGAATATAAAATATAAATGATAAACGAATCGGAACTTTTGGTAACAATTGAATAGTGCTCAGAAATATAAAAAAAAACATATTGGTAAAAAAGGATACTCGCTAATGTTTGAAATGTGATTCTCAATCATACTTTTATCATTTATTGAACATAACCATAAATCCGATATGCACGCTGCTTCACCGTGAGCGTAGCCTGATATTAGTATTCATAGCGAAAACCAAAATAAATAATAGCAAGAAAAGTGTCTATAAAAAAGGTTCAGGCCAAAATGTTTGCTCATTTGCGAGGTAAAAAAAACTTGGGACATTTCAAGGTAAGCAAATAAGATATATCAATACAGCATTGCATTGTTATTCATTTTCAGCCTTGTATTGTATCGTATTACAAGTTTACAATGCGATCATGTACGGTGTATATGTAATCACAGACAGACAGACATGAAGAAATAACTATCTATATCGTATATCAGACAAAAGGCAAACATACATGAATAACAATTGTCTCATTTTCTTTGTGATTATCTGTTTTTATCTTTTAATTCAAAAGTTATTCATTCATTCTTTCTTTCTTTCATTCATGATAACAACAAAGAGGTTGTGTTCAGTTTTTAATATAAAAATTATTCATTGGCCTCTCTTTGTGTCTGTCTGTTTTATTTGTTAATTCCAAATTTGTTACTTTCATTATTGCAACAAAGACCTTGTGTTTATTTTGAATAAAAACAATAATTCAATTGCCGTTTTTCTTTGTGGGTATATGTTTCATTTATTAATCAATGATTATTCATTTTATCATAATTACAACAAAGCATTTGTTTTTAATTTCAAATAAAAAAAAAATAAAACCAAAAGTGTCTGCATTCCTGCAGCACCCATGCATATTGGTGTATATGTATGTCTTGTACAATTCATTGTGTTGCATGTTTTTGGTGTATATATATTGTACGATACATTATGTTGCATGTTCCTTCCTGTTAATTTTAATTAATATGTGTTGGTTTGTTTCCAAATATCAAAGATAATTAGATCTATATGTTATGTCGATTGTAATTCGGTTATATCACTGAAACACACATAAAGCAATTCTAGGCTAATTTTTTTGAATTATAGAATCGTGATTATTGATGTTTATAAAAGATTATAGTCTTTGATAATGTTACTTTTTATTTGTTTAACCTATTTATTTGTTTCAGGAAGAGAGAAAGTATTTCCTTTGCAAACAACATGAAGGAATCTGGTCTATGAATTTATTGTTTTTATACTTACGTCCATAGTTTTCTTTTCTTGTCTTTGCTAGAAAATGAACTTTGGGTTTATTTTTAAATAGCGTAATCTTAGTAATAAGGTATTAATGTTTCTAAGGTAAGCAGAACTCTTATTTTTAATCGTGTAAACAGTTGATAATTTGTAAATACAGCAGTAATATGCTCACTTACTATGCAATGTACGAAAATACCTGTTTAATTTTGATGCGCCATATGTGCATATTTCGGAAATTCATTTCTCATCAGAGACACTAGGCGCCGAAGATGTTGATATAATAAATTCTTCTTTATATATGTTTAAATCATATCTGAATAGAAATAAGTTAAATATTTCGAAGTTTTTTGCTAGCTAAAGGCAGCCGATGGGGGCAAGTTTTTCAAGAAAGCCTAAAAATTGTAGATCATTAAATAGTCATCTGTTCCAGAAATTGATTCTTCCAACTGCTCTGGCTGAAACAATCAAACACTATCTGTTTGATTGCACAAATTTTACTCGTCAAAGATCTGAACTATATAATTCCCAAAACACCAAAAATATAAATTTAAATAATCTGTTATACGGTAGTCCAAACTAATCGGATGTTGAAAACACAGAAATCTTCTTAAAAGTTCAAAAAAATATAATTAATACATGTACTAAAAGATTCAAATAAGTAACCGACCTTGCATTTTTTCAGAATTTAGTTTTACAATCAGTTAGTAACACTGCTATTTCATATTTATAACAATGTAAAGAATTTTTTCCAATCCAGTTACGGCTTTTTTAATTACATAAGTGCATACCATATACATGTAGATTTCGGTATTTCTATTTATGGCGGTAGCTCAGTTGGTAGAGTGCTCGCTCCGTAAGTGGAAGGTCGTGGGTTCGAATATTTATTTATTAATTCATTTATTTATATTTATTTATTTATTTATTTATGTTTGCTACTGTTTTTCAATTTAATAAATGAAATATTGTTTACTCTAAGATAAAAAAGATGAGCCAGAATTCATTCAAAGTTCCATAATTAAACGAATCCAAACCCAGTTAAGGAATTCTTTGCGTGTGGGAACAAACCTTAGTGTTAAATATGAGAGACAGAACTCATCTATTTTTGTTAATCTCATTCTTGTTTTATTTATTTATTTATTTATTTATTTATTTATTTATTTATTTTATATTTGGTAGCATTAATTTCTTCTTTCTTAAATTCCTGTATTATTTTTCTGGTAGTATTTATCCGGTCTGTCTTATCCTATATAAGTGTCTAATCTGTAATTTATTTTAACAAGATGCTCAGAAAAAAACACGTATAAATATTTGTCTGTTTTTTACTTACAATTTTGCTATATATCATCCATAGTTTAGGTTTTCTAATCGCTAATTGTCTATTTATTTAAGAAAGAAGGGGCCTACATGCAAAAAATTAATAATATTTTAAGATATAGCATTTTTATTAGATAAGTATTCAGACTTTTCTGGTCAATTTAACAAACTTCGATGTTTTCTTATTCAACATTACGCAATATTCATGTATACTCATCGGTATCGGCTTACAGCTTCTGGAAATATCAGATGTTAAGCCAAAGAAATCGTCCAAATTTCTTTTTGTAAAAAAGAAAGAAAATATAGACAGTAAAATATTTAAAGTTCACCAGTTTTGATGTTTACCATTATTACTGATTGGGTAGAAAAATATTGACAATACAACAAAGAAGTAATCAATATTGGCATTGTATAATAATATCATATGGCTTCGAATTCATTTTTAGCAGTTATATAATGCCAGTCTGTATATATCACTTCATCATAATTCAAACTTGACCATTCTCTTCATTTTTCTTATAAAATATATGATATATTAAATGTCAAAAAGTGAAAAAGGTTGGCAGAGACAAATTGAGATTTTCAGACTAATAAATTGATTTAATGCAGAAAGGTAAGTTTTCGCTTTAAATTGATTATTTTCATGATATGAAAAAAGTTCATACAAAATGTATATTCAAAACATTTCAAGAATGAATATATATATATATATATATATATATATATATATATATATATATATATATATATATTCAATATTTTCGTTAAAGTGACTTAAACTGTTTAAAAGATTGCTTGTCTTATTTTTAATTTTTTTAGAAAAAATTCACTGCAAATGGGAATCTTTTATCTTTCAAAATAACTCATAATCAATTTTAAAACAAATTAGTTTTGTTCCAATAAGTAGTGATTTGTATAAAGCACTGCAACCCAAGCATTCATAAGAAAATGTTTGCCAATAAAGAGTAAAATTAAATAAATTTATTACTAAATGACCCGTCAAAGATCAAGAGTTTCATTAATCGTAGTCTCAATAACGTTTGTCTTGTTTTGAATATGTTTATCATTATCCCGTAATCTGTCGTCTTCTTGGCTGCAGTTAGTTTTTTTTAGAAGTATAGATTTCACAGTTACATGCTCCTTTCTTATTTTTAAACATAAAAAATTCTTTTTGGACGATGATTTTCAATTACTTTCATTTATTTATTTATTTATTTATTTATTTATTTATTATCTATTTATTAAATTTAATATTGCCATTTGTTACTTTGGTATTTTATGAAACAATACATTTATAAGTATAACATCATCATCATCATTATTATTATTATTATTATTATTATTATTATTATTATTCCAAGATATATGCCAACTACTTTTTATTTGCTAAAATACATTTATTCCAAAGAAATTCCACAAGAATAATATTCATAACAATAGAAATCTAGAAACTCTGACATGACATTTCTGAGAATATCCCACCATGTGTTCAGAATTCGTACAATGTTTGGATGGTGTATCATATTAAGATAAGATTGACTCTGATAAACCGACATGCACTTTGACTGAATTCAAAACCTAGTTTTTGTAATAATCTTTCCAGAGAATTATGTTAAATGCATTCTTTGATGATGATGATGATGATGATGATGATGATGATGATGATGAAAATAAAAATAGCAAAGATAGTTCTTTGTTTCGGATTTAGAAAGCCTCACTATGTTAAATAACACTGACTAAAATTAATTATGAAGAATAGAGTGAATCAAAACAGAAATGATAAAACAGAAGCTGATTAAAAATTGTGTTTTACAATGATTTGAAAGTGTCACCTTATTTATTTATTTATTTATTTATTTATTTATTTATTTATTTATTTATTTATTTATTTATTTATTTTTAACAGGATCAGTTAACTGTTATTTTCAAACAAAACAGTATGGAGAGGCTAGATGGTGATTTTACATCGAAGGTTTCGTCTAAAAGTTTTGTGACGACTCATTTTAACAATTATTGATTCTAAAAACTAATGCATTGTATAAAATTATTCAAAATAAAATTAACCAACCATGCATTTCTGTTTCCCGGTGTTTTTCATCAGCAAAGAGAAATAGGTTTTTTAATTTCGGGAAAAAACTTTGGTCTACACACAGAATGTCCTGGGTTTAGCAAAATAATCAGATCGTATTGTTCTAAATAGTTAATAGTTCATTCACTGCTTACGCCCGAGTTCATTAGCTATAAATAAACTTGATTTCCCGATGACTTTCATCTCTCTAAACACCTCACAATGACATAAGGTATTATCATTATTTTATTATCATAGCTTCAATCTAATCTATCCCTCAGCTCCAATCCCTGTAGGTTTACTGTCACGCTTTACGCAGTCAAGGGAAATGTCAAAGGCGCTAAAACTAGTTAAAATTTGAAACATAATTCATTTATCATATGTTGTAGAGAAACTTTAGACGAGCTTCGTGGGCAATCCAAAAAGATAAAAGGTTTCTTACTTTAACATATCAGTTCAATTTTGTATACTTTGAAATCCATCATACAAATGAATTTAGCAAAGGTAATTTTGCATAACATTTCTGAAACACCCATCATAAAAGAGTTTCTGCATGGAGGTAATCTGAAGATAAATACAAGTGTTGGAGAGAGAGAGAGAGAGAGAGAGAGAGAGAGAGAGAGAGAGATTTTTTCTGCACTTGTTTGTGAGAGTGATTTTCTGATAGACGAATGGCAAATATTCGGACAGAATCATGTTAAATAGATAAATTATGACTTTAAGTATTTGCCCATCATTCTATCAACTGGCTTATCTAATCTCGCCGTGGCGGCTATATACATTTATATATAGTTCTCATCCTCCGTTCCGCGGTGGCAGATACAGTGCATGTCTTCTTAGAATTCATGGTACAAGGTAAATTTCTGAGTTTTACTTTTTCTTTAAAAAACGGAAATTTTTCCGACGATATTTTAACTAGTAAGTAAAAGATCTATATATGTATCCCACGTGATTTTATATTCGATATTATGATTATTGACGTATGATTCTTTCTTCATTTGTTTTCATTGTGTGTCGATATCTCGATTTATACTTACAAAGTAAGCATTCAATATGATTTTATTATTATACATACGTCCGATTTCTGTATTGTTATATATTGTGGGAGTCACGTGGTTTTATTTAAGATGCACCAAGAGATCAGAGTAACTGTAAAATGGAACAGTTTTATGTATTTTTCAGATCTTTAAACTCACGCGTAGATATGGTTTAATTTATCAGTAAGTTTTACTTTGGAAACTTTATCTAATTAAAGGTAAGTGCTTTGTTTAAGTTATCCGTATAAATACCTGTCCTATGTAGTTTTATTTTATAATCAATAAGATTTTTTATTAAAAAATTCATTAATTCATTGTAGTAACCACTACAAATACATGACACATCAAAATATTAAATGTATCCACAATGTTAAATAGCAAAAAATAGCAAAGAATCCGTTCAATCGTTCAATCAATTAGTTTTTAAAATGTTTGGGAAGAACTTTATATATATATATATATATAACTTATAACAGTACATACCGTCTTTGATACCCCTAGTTTAGCGAATATGAGCGTCATTTTTCCAATAGACAAACTGTTTTCTCAATTTTTAAATCTGTTTTTCTTCCATTCCAGTTTTTTTTGTCCTAGTTTTTTTCTTTTTGAAGCAAATCAATACATAAAATTGTTTTTTGTCAAAGTTATTATTTTACGAATTTTCATTGCTTTTTGAATATGTTTTTGGTTTCAAAGTGGTGGGAAACAAATATAGATTTAAATTTTGGGGTTTCTTTTCATATTTCTTATTTAGACTGAACTTTAGAGGTGTAAGAAATCTGTAGATTTAAAATGGGAAAATTATTTAAAGTATTCTATATACTCTGCACTGTGGAAAAGTTGGGGTTTTTTAATTGTAAAAAAACATCAAAACTGGTGGCTATGTTGGTCGACTTTTCATAAATCAAGCTATTTGTAGTAGTTACGTACTTGCATACTTTATAATAAGAACATGGATCATTAATAAAAACAATTAACAGTTTTATTATTATTTTGTTTGATGAGTAAAAAAAAAGAAATTCTATAAACTGTTAACTTACGTGTGTGTGCAAACCAAAGACTTTGTTCTTTTTTAGAATCTTGTTAAATAATCCGAGATTTCCTGCAATAATTGGAAATGTCAAAATATATTATGATTGCTCTTATGACAAAAGCAACTTAAATTGACCATGCATGCTAAAAAACTTGATGATGTTATGGTGCTATATATCTTACAAAGTATCTAATTCTTGTTGTAGAAAGTGTGAAAACTAATCGGAAATCTGTTTTTATGTTAAATGTTTGAAAATTATGTGTTTGGAAAAGAAAATCGATTTTGTTGATTCCTTCTTTCAAATTGTTAAATGTATTTTAGCAAAAACTTTTGGTAATCATAGTTTTTATAAAATCACGCTAACCCTCTCGCATTCTGTTTTTTGTATGAAGTTGTAAACATATTATGCTAGATTTGGGTAATTAAAAAAACCAAAAACCTTGAGATGTGTTAGAATTGAAACTTTTCTGATATACTGCAATCTCACTGCAGTATTAAGTAAAAGAATAAGCTCAATTCTTTTTAGTGTATTTTTACTATTTTTTCAACAGCTTTTTACTTCGATTTGTTTCGGAAAGAAAAGAAATTACTGCACGTATGTTCAAACCTCACTACCTTTTCCCAAAAAGACTTTTTTTAAAACTTACATATTATCATTTTGTTTGTTCATACTTTATTATTGTTAATTTGATTCATGGATCGGAAGGAATGAAGAAGGAATGTCCTGAATGTTAATACATACAATTGAGAGCAATTGTAGAATGTCCGACTTTTGAACCTCAAACTGAATAAGAAATAATCGTCTATATACCACACCTACTGCTTTTTTACACCTAATGCTCCAAACAATAGACCATTACATGTTCCATACAATATAGTGTAACACCTGCTCTGTTGCTTAAGAACATTTATTTGAAGTAAAGGTAGTACCATATCTTTATTATTTTCTAAATGCTTCATACACAGCTGTTGTCTAGTAAATCACATTGAACAAAACTTCTTCTTCACATTACACATTATTCTTACCTTAAATAATGTTTGTATTTTCATTTGTAATAAAGTTAAGTTAAATAACCTTACAATTGTTCAAACAAATACGTGGTGTGTATTTAATACTTGCGTCATGTGCTAATTTTGAATTTCTATATAAAATGAGACAATCAAATTAAGGACATGACAATAGGATATACAGTAAAATTTCAGAGAGCGTAATCTCGGCTGAACATGAGACCGACTGACACAGACACAGACTGACCGCTGACCACTGGTTTAATCGTGAAGATGTGGATTCGATATAAGCTGACTCAGACGAACAATTCTGATAAATTATATCTGAAATTGACAATTTATTGACCACTAGTTCCCATTGTCCGATATTACAGTATGTTCAATAAAATCCTTAACTATGTGATAATTTATTTATAACTTGTAGGTAAGTAAATAAACAGTCAAATTATCACTGTAGTATACCAAATAATAGTACAAAAACAGTGACAGAATGGGTATCTTTTATTATTATTATTATTATTATTATAATTATTATTATTACTACTACTACTACTTCTATTATTATTATTATTATTAACCAATACTTGTCTACAAGTGATTAACAACCATCGTTAAGAAAATCCCAGCAAAACAGATGGAACAAAAATATGGGTTTTAGTTCGAGGCCAGAGCAGCCATATGGGACCGGATGTCAGCTGACAAGTATTCTTGTCGTTAAATGATCAAAAGGGATTCTGTGTCACATTAGACATAACTTGTGTATCTCTTCATTAACTAAAGTGACATTGTTTTAACTTTGATGTGCCTGACGTTACCATGGAAACGTCATTAAATTTATTCTTACTTGTCATTTTGATGTTTCCGCGTTTTCTCGTTTCCTGTATAAGCCATTCTGCACGCATGTCTATCAGGTCCCAGTATTTCAAAGCTGCGTAGAATAAAGTTAATGATTAGTGAAATTTAAATATGTTGTTAAAAGGTGAATTACTGTTGTAAAATTAACTTTGAACTTCAATCACTTCTTTTGATAATATCAATTTTATGCATTAATTTTCAACTTAAGTTCAAATATTGTGCAATACCTGAGATGCAATTTTTTGTCAACGGACCGGTTAGGCTAGCAAAGTTTTGAACAGCTGTTCCAAGATCAACTGTTTGCGTAATAGTTCTGATGTTTGTGTATTACATTTGTAGCTTGACCATAGCATTTATAGTTTGACCGTTGGTTTGTGCACAATGTTGGACAAAAAGTATAGATACCTGATGAAATCGGACACTGTCTAAAACATTATTTTAAAATCTTTTAAAATCTTTATTCAAAACTTTTTTTAAAAAAAATTATTCCGTGTCAAAATTGTGTGAAAAATGTAAAATAAATAAATAAATAAATAAATAAAATAAAAAGTTTGTAACCAGAATTGATATAGATAACGGTTTTTCGCGAGTGGTTAGGTTTTTGTTGCAGTATTGCTTAAACAGCAAATAAAATCAAAGAAAGGTTAAGCTGTTCAAGGAACCCGTTAGTTAAAGTACCTCAAAACATCATATGTTAAAGTAATTGGCTCATTTACTCACAAAACTTGTATATTTTTATTTTTAATTATGCTAATAAATTTTTGAATATTACATCACAAATAGTATATCTATATTTGTACAAAAACAAACATCGAAATTTTGCTACAGTTACTCAATAAATTTTGGTGATCCTTGACAAGTACCTGCTATTCTTAAGAAAAATAAAACAGTTAAAAGACGACTGTTTATGATTCATCATTATCATCACTTCATTATTATTATTATTATTATTATTATTAAACTTGAGGACGACTGCCAATTTTCTATAATTCGTCATCATCAACACCAATAATAATCACAATAATAATATTAATAATAACATTTTTTGTAAATATTTTTGGCAAAATTCCATTACTTACTGGAATTATACATGTTTTATTTACTGTGTATGGGGAATGTATATGAAATCTAATTGATTACTCATCCTGACATAACATGTTGAAAAACTGATTTTATAACAAACGTCTTTACTTACTCCGATATTAATCATGGTACCAGAAGTACATTTATGTGATATAGAAGTTACATCAAGGACTGCTGACAAACCATGCTATGAGTAACAACTTCATTAGGGCATACAACGAACCATTCTACTACATTTGAAGTATGTAATGACATTCTGAGATATTTTTCCTAGTTTTGTTTATTTTTTTAAACTTAGAAATGTATTTGTTGATAGTGAGGTTTCTGCCTCTGTAGATTTAACGTTCCATGTTTATACAGCTGTTTTTCGTGGATAAGGAGAAGCTAACTTACTTATCACCCTCGATGTCTAAAATATATGGTTAAATTATTTACAAGATTTATTTTAACTGTAATTGCAGTTCTAATTTTAACTGTATTTACCCTACAATTTGTCTTAAGTCTCGCCCGTAGAAGATGTTTAATTACGCGTAGAGATTCCATATTTCGATGCTAGAGAGCGTCATGCACAAAGCTAATCACTATTAGTTATTCAATACCACGGAACAGATAATTTAGAATTTTAGTTCCGTTACATAAATCGGAAGAATTTTGACCTTGTTAAGTGCATCATGTATTTTTTTTAAGCAACATTGGAGTGACAAAATTCTAAGCGTGTTCTTTACTCAATCAAATAAGCAGAAACAAAAGGTTTTCATTTAACCAATTTAACCAATGAACTCTCTACAAATGACGTTTATAGGGCAATAACACCAACTGTCATGCAAAGAACCTACGATTATTTTGCTCTGCATGGAAATAGAAGATTTATCGCTATAAAAATCATTTACCGACAGTTTAACGATTATTCATGTACATGTATTTACATTTCGCGATTTTTCTTGTCTTTTTGCTGTATCTTTAACAGCATTTGTGTGTCCAGTTACGGGAACAGCCAGATAAATGATGTCATATATAAATCACGAGAACAGGTAAATAAATGACGAAACATATAAGTCACGGGAACAGCCAGATAAATAACGTCACATTTAAGTCTCTGGAACAGCTAGATAAATGGCGTCATATTTAAGTCACGTGAACAGCCAGATAAATGACGTCACATATATGTCACGTGAACAGCCAGATAAATGACGTCACATTTATGTCACGTGAATAGCCAGATAAAAGAATGTCTCATTTTTAAGTCACTGGAACAGCCAGATAAATGACGACACATATAAATCACGGGAACACGTAAATAAATGACGAAACATATAAGTCACGAGAACAGCCAGATACACGACGTCACATATAAATCACGGGAACAACCAAATAAATGACGTCACATATATGTCACGTGAACAACCAGATAAATGACGTCTCATTTTTAAGTCACTAGAACAGACAGATAAATGAATTTACATATAAATCACGGAAGCAGCTTAACAAATGACGTTAGTTACGGGAAAAGCCAAATAAATGACGTCACATTTTAGTCAAAGAAACAGCCAGATAACTAATGACGTCATATGTAAATCACGGGAATAGCTCGATAAATGGCGTTACATACTTAAGCAAGTTATCTGTCCGATTAGATTTATCATTGGAAATATTCAATATTAGCATTAGATATGAGTATCACATTGTAGATGATTTTCAGTCCGAATCATTGATATACCAGAACATAAATTTGCTTTAGATAGACAAAATTAATCAATAGTTAATATAGGCAAAGATGATGAAATATTAAAAAAAAAAACTTAATCCAAATTTTATATAACAGAATTCAGTAAAACAGAGCAGTTGAGAACCGCTCGCCTCGGAACAAATCTCACTCACGATTGAACCAAACCTCTCTTCGGAATGCATGTGCTTACTCAAATCATATAAAATCTGAATGAGGCATATTGATGCATACAACACTTAAATAATAATCATTCCAGTCGGAAAATTTGAGTACATTTTAAATGGATATTACTCTTAAGGATAAAAACAGTGTGTAGGTATATGTAAACTATTGTGTGTGTGTGTGTGTGTGTGTGTGTGTGTGTGTGTGTGTGTTCAGAATTGCACACATAATTTATAATGCAGTCAAGGTTCTCTGGATTGATTGACGTAACAGTCTAATTACGTAGGAACAGTTCCAACACAAAACTTAGGCAAACGAACTGACAAACTGTCTCACATTGGGAACAGTCCCGTCGGGTTTCAAACCCCGGCAATGTGAGACACTGTGATCCGTGATTCCAATTAGATTTAAGGGACAGTTCGACTCTAGTTTTATTTATGTCGCGTTACTGTTTATCAGGTAACTGGGCTGACCTCTAGCCTAGGTCGAGGTTTGTGTCAGGATAAACATATTTCATTATAACTCGGAAATCGGACGGAATTCAGTATAGTTTTTTTTACGTCTGACTTGACTCGGTCCTAAAAGAAACAATTCAGTCAAGTAAATTTGATCTTTGATTCAAATAATCCGAGTTTCATTCAGTTGTTTTTAATTTCAGTGATTACATATTTTTTAAATGAGCTTTTAGCTAATAGAAGATGTCAGATTTAATTGATTTTGTGATAAATAAGTTCAAAATTTGTGCAACCATCCTGAAGATTCTTTTTTCTGTTCATCATAAGGTTTTATTATGATTTTCTTCCTCTAGAATAGCAACAGTTCCGGGGTTGTTATTGAAAGAAAATAAGTTCCGGGTTTGTTATTGAAAGAAAATATAGTACACGATTAGACGTCAAAAACTTTTACAAAAAAAGAAAAATGTTTAAAAGAAAACAACGGAAAGCGCGGCTTTTCGTTCTGTGGTTAGATGGTTTTAAAAGAATTTAATTAATATTTCAGCCACAAAATCTAACACTGAAGCCAATTGGGCGGCCTTAGTCTTACCCTGAGAATTTTCATCAGTATGAACAATTCAGTAAATTCTTTTAATAAACATAGATTATCGTTATGACAAAAATGAAAAAAATTATTGAATTAATATTTCTTTAATGTGCGTTTAAGTAGGCGCCTTGAAGTCCAGCATAAAGAATGGTTTTTGCGGTTATTGCTTCAAAATGAACCTCACAACTAATTTAGAATTCAGAACACGTCCAATTCTGAATTATAAACCTATTTACGACAAGATTATGCTAGGAAGCTTAATGTGTTTATTCTCGGACCTAATTTGATCAGATTAGTAGGCTCTAGTATTGATTAGATATATATTGAACAATTTTTGGACAAGACGATGATTTCTAAACTGTAGCTTATTTAAGGCATGACGAACCGTCCATTAACTCCAAGCCAGTCCCAAAACAAATGTCTGTGAGTTTTCTACATTACTCTGTTCAATAGTTTGATAAGATACAAAGCTTTTTTATTAGACGAAAATGTTGTAAATTTTTATTATGCAAACTGATTATCTACTGTTCCTTTACAATACGTTATCTGTACAAGTCGTTCATTCTGTGTGCAATCTGTACAATATTTGTTTTAAAATACACTAATTTAGTTTTTTTTTTTTATTATTTCACTTTATATCTGTAACGTCGTTTCATAATATGATAAGTGCAGTTATGTCAACCGATTAATTCAGTAGTTACCTCCCCTTGATGTGAAAGTTCTGTTTTGAGAAAGTATATTGCGGTGGGTACAAAGACAGCGGAAAAGGATTTTTCTGCAACTATTTTTGTCCAAATGTTAAATAGACTATGAACTTGCTTTGAAAAAAGCTTGAATTAGTAGTGTGACACTGGCTTGCGAGAGTTAGAAACACTCAAAAAACGGATACACAGAATATAGCCTGTTTATGAGAAAGTATACTGCGAGAACATTTGTGTGATATGAAATAAATAAATGTAAAAACTGCAACGGTACCGACAATATAACAACTGCCTCATGACAAATGTATGTACCTTTAGCGAAAAACTTGATTTTATATTAGATAGACGAAAAATCCTTACAAGTACGTGTTAATGTCACATTTTTCAACACGAGGCGTATCGTGTCACCTGCGTTAGTTACTTAAGCCACGTCTGGAGGGAATTTGAATCTCTAATATAACGCCGTAATTTTAACTTGTTTAATATGAACATAGATATCATGACTTGTGTAAATAAATTTAATTATCTTTTAAATCAAACAGCTTCAGATGTCGAATTCACGATCGGAAATCGTGGTTTAGGGATAGATATAGTAAGTAAAAACACAATGTCACAAACATATGCGTTACGAAATGTTTTATTGAATCCCTAAATCGTATGTCATTGCCCTGTATTGTGCAAAAAAGAAACATATTAAAATCTAGTTCAATTAATTTAACAAATACGGCGCCGTAATTTATCTTTAAAGTAACTTTTAAAGTACATATCTGTAGGTTTTCAACTATGTATACGTACAAAAGTCGTTAATCTCAATATGTAATGTGAAAATGTAGCGTCTTGTTTGAATACTTAATACTTAAATCATATTATTCGATATATACATGTAGAAGTTTTCTTGGTTAGGTGATCAGTTCAATAATTGTTTTTTTACACCCATGTCAAAAAAATTGTAACTTTTATCGAGACAGTCAATTCTGAAATAGTGGAGGAAACTGGAGTGCACAGAGGAAACCATCCATCTTCGGCAAACGAACTGACAACTTTCTCGCACTAGAATCTGCCCGAGTGGAATTCGAACCCTGGTGGTGAGAGGTACTGTGATACGGAAGCTGTTCTAGGTTGGCCTGGGTTTCGTTAAGTGTATGTTTTCAAACTCATAATTTCTTATTTTATTGTAATTATATCTTTTTGTAAGCAAAAAAACGACTTCTATCATAACAACCTTTAATGGAGCGTGCATTTTGCTTATGTTTAAAAGTCACATGTTGCTATGTTAATTTATCGTGATGACACGTATTAGTAACGGCTAACTAGAAATGATAATTAACTTGATCCATTCCGATAAAAAATTTACTTTTTCACGACAGTTAGGCACGAAAACTAATCTAAAACACACGTTTATTTATTATTTATTTAGTATTACCTTGTATTTGTTTTTATTGACATGATTGCGTTTTCGACTATAGAAATACAAATTGTTACTTTCTGTAATCACATTGTAGTATGGTAAAACTATTTACAGATTTTCTCCACTACAAGTCGGCGGATGTGCTGATCTTTTTTATCCTAACGGACTTTATCGTTATTGTTGTTGTTTTTCACGCACAATAATTGGCATAAGCATTCTTACCTATTTATCTACTTTATTTCTATATTAATCAAACTTCAGCGTCATGTTTCCATGGTGATTAAGCTTTTGGTCAGTACAAGACAGGCCACGCAGTAACCCATCACTATGTAATATGTTTACGCAGGTGCTTGGTTTGTAATGGATATGGTTGATGTAACTGTTATCTTAGGTTTGTATTTTGTCATTGAAATGATTAACTCGTATTAGTGATGATATGTTCAGATTTTCTGCTGGACGTTTGTCATTGAAATGTAACTTTTACAAGTGATAATAGATCTAATTTTTCTGCGGACGGATACAAATGTTTTAGAGTTTTAACGGAATCACATTTTTCATATATTTTAACAAAACTGTTGAAGTTTTAGGTGAGTTACATGGTATTATTATTGATATAATACACAATATATATATATATATATATATATATATATATATATATATATATATATATATATATATATATATATATATATATATATATATAATCAATTATTTCTTAAGTGACTAAAAACATATTCGATGTTGTTGGAAACTCTTGAGTAAAGGATTATAAATATTGATTTATTAATTGAACACTTTTCAGATTTTCAAATGGATAAAGCTGCATGCATTGTCCTCGTATGCATTCTCAAAAAATCAAGATCGTTTATTATAAAAAAAAGTAATTTTTTATCCTATCAATCGAAAACGTCGAACACTAGTACTATATTGTTTTAACTAAAATTTCCACCTGCTTTTGAGAATGCAGAGACGGAAGTTGAAGTTCAGGATCTAAGATAGTTAGCAGACTGTGTACTGATTACTCCCTGTTATATGTATGGTATTTTGTCAGATACTTTAAATTCACAATAACTTAACATTAAAACATCAATATTTCAATGAAGCCGTTGAAATTTCAGTTATAACATTTCTGTATAAAAACAAAATAAATGGGGAATATTATTACAATTGAATTAATGGCTATATGGCTTTTTTATCTTTTTTTTATTATTATTTTTTTTTTTTTTGTCTGATTTTGCTTTAAAATTACTTAAGAGGAGACGAATCAAAGCTTTTAAATCACACATATTCAGTATCTCTCCATATTGACAAAGAGTCACATAGAACAGTACGGTACTGGTGTTACTAGATATTTTATGCCGAATGATTGGTTAATATAAAATAAATAATGCATGTTATTCATATATTGTTTAATAGCCTTCCTGAGAGCAATCCTGCCTTCTAACGACAAATCATACCAATAATCATGTACATATCGGTAATTGGGTAAGGTCAATTATTCTATAAATCACTGTGATCATGTGACAAAATGCAAGATCAGAAATATCTTATTGCAGGAAATGATTCCAGATCTAATAATTTTCGAAAAGAATAAATATGATATGTATCGGAGAGTTGTAGCTATGTTACATACTTTGGCAATATAAACAAGACCATCTCATAACCTGCCAAAACAAAAAATGTATGAAAAAAAGGAATGTAAAATTTAGGGAAAACCTACATAAGAAATATCAGAACAAGAAGTAAAGTATTATTATGATAAACGTTATATGACGCATGCCAATTGTTTCTTTTGTTTACAAATATGTTAATACATTCTTGTTACAACCTCGGCTTTTAATAAACAAATAAATATTTACAATCTGCAAATACTAAAAACATTGCCAAAAAATGAATGAATGAATTAATTAATTAATAGATAAATAAATAAATAAATATAAAAATTTTAAAAAATGTCTATGAAAACTTGAAACCATTTTTGTGTTGCCCGAATTCACAAAACACCATAAAATTTTTTGTTTTTTTATAAAATCACAAAAGAAGTGGAAAATTCATATTAGATATGTTCTACAACCGTTTTATGTACTACATTTTTAACAACACCATGACATTCACGTCATTTTTGTATAAGAAAAATATTAGGAGAAGACAAGCGCTGTAAAAAGACAATTAAGTTTGACATGTCAGATTGATGCTTAATGAAAAAGTCAGTACAACGTTGCCTTGTTGTTCATAATCAAGAAACTTTAACTCCAGAGGGAGAGCATTGAAATCAAATGTGACTTGAAATTGATATTGGAGTTACACAATCAAGTAATTTTAATTTCAAAATTTCGATTTTTTCAGTCAGAAGTAATTATAAGTGTTCTGAGTATTGACGTGCACATTTTAACACAAGTAAAACAAAACATTATAGAAGAAACTAATGATGCCAAATTTCTTATATCTGTTGTTAGTTCGCACAAATATTCTGTGTGTGTGTGTGTGTGTGTGTGTGTGTGTGTGTGTGTGTGTGTGTGTGTGTGTGTGTAAACTTTGTAAACATGTGGGTTTTGGGTCAAATTTACTTAAAGTAAAAAAAAAACTAAGTGTTAGAAAATAGTTTAAAATTTATGTTAAGTATTCCACAATTTTTTTTTATGATTCATGCTCAAATGCAAACAAACAGTTGTTCAAAAGATGTTTTGTTGCAGTGATAAACAGGTGCTTTTGATAACCAATAATAAAAACTTACTAAATCATTTAACTATTTTGATACCGATACCTTTATTTATATGTTCGGGATGTATTGGACCCATACATCTTGATTAAAGTTATTGAGATTCTTTTTTCTATATGGATGTATGTAAATTGGATACATATTTTGTATCATTGTTATTTAGATACACTTCATATAATATTTTTTTGAATTTTCTGAATGAAATGCCCAGTAAATATTTTTTGATTTTTTTTGCTTTAAATTAAAAACAAATTGTGTCATACATAAATATCTGTATCAATGTAATCAGGATACGTATATCTTTATTATTAGGATACATATATCTTTATAAATGGCATTAGGATACATATCTGTATCAGTATTATAGGGATACATATATCTTTATCATTAGGATACATATATCTGTATCAATTTTATAGGGATACATATATCTTTATCATTAGGATACATATATCTGCATCAATTTTATAGGGATATTTATATCTTTATCAATGCCACTAGAATACATATATCCGTATCAATGTTATAGGGATACATATATCTGTATCAATTTCATTAGGATACATATATCTGTATCAATGTTAAAGGGGTATTTATATCTTTATCAATGTCATTGGAATACATATATCTGTATCAATTTTATAGGGATATTTATATCTTTATCAATGTTATAGGGATATTTATATACATATATCTGTATCGATGTTAATGGGGATATTTATATCTTTATCAATGTTATAGGGATATTTATATACATATATCTGTATCGATGTTAATGGGGATATTTATATCTTTATCAATGCCATTAGGATACACATTTATCGGTATTTTTGGCTCACTATTGTTAACAATTTATTTCTTCTTTGTTTTTTGAAAACATTACTGTACTGGAAAAAATAGACAAATATATTAGGATTTTTGTTGTGAGAACATAGAATAATTAAGATCTGGTTTTATATCCAGAAATCTGAGTTTAACTTCAAAGTTTTAAAAAATCATAAAAAACGAAAAGTGAGAAATATGTTAGAATCATGTATTTGACCACAAACGAAACAACGCAGAACACAACATAATATAATCTAGTTACGACCAGACAAGACAAGGCAAGCAGAGTCAAGGATCACTTATAAAAAATATTCCGACTTTGGACAGACTCTGGAATAATAACAAGTGTTTCTGTAAAAGTGGTATTAAAGAGATATAACCAATCGACATATTTCTTAACAATTAATGTATAAATAACACATTTAAAAAATTAAAATTTAGCTTTAATTACTTAACAAATAATCAACAGCTTCAATATACAGCCCCCCCCCACCCCCCACCCCCCGTAAAACCGTAAAATGTAGGGAATCATAACATTTTATTTTGATTTATTGTAAATTTTATTTAATGAAAAGTACCATGTGCAACACAAATTCATGTTGGTATTGCTACATTATCTGTTCGAGATACTATTATATTGGTACATACATTCCTTATATACCTGATCATGAAGTTTTGGCATACTTCAACTAAATAACTTGACCTTAGACAAGTTAACATGGCGTCTAAGAAAGAGAGATAATAATATCATTGATGTTTATGATAGAGAGATAATAATGATATCACTGATCATTTCGTTTTCATTTCTATAATCTGATCAATAATTAATTAGTATTCGTATGTCCAATGAATAAATAATTACTAATTGTATTTAACAAGTTGTTTAATATACGACTATCTGTAGCATCTATCCAGTTAATCAAAGAACCAGATCTCATCATCAACTGGGGGTAGGTTATAGAGCTAGCGATAAATATGTTCATTAATGCTCATTACTTACTACAATATCTTTGATTATACACCGGGGAAATGTCAAAGTCAACTCTTTTTTACATGACCGAATTCGTCCATGTTCTCTGTAGAATTGAGAATGAATCATTTAACCGAGCAGCGTGAAACCACCTTTATAAGATAAAAGAACTCAGATACATATTGTACACCTGTCTTTGTTGTTATGCATATCTCGAGTCTTTTTCGTTTTTATGTGAAAAGGAGCAGGTATGTGATGATTTTCATCTTTACACATGCATGTGTTAATAAACAAATTATACCATCCATCATTTAGACATTTATTCTGAGTGCATGATATATATGCAATCATATTGTGATAGCGTTTGGTATTTGCTGAATATTGATTGATTGATTGATTGATTGAATGGGGTTTTACGCCCCAGACAAGAATATTTCGCATAAAACGAGACGTCACCAGCTATAGGTGAAGTGGCAGAAATGTCCTTTGCTATGCCTAAAGGCCAATGTGCAGGTAGAATTCTTTAGCGTGCGACGCCTGTGTGGCATGAGGCATCGGTTTTGTTTAGGTCTCCTCCGAAGAACCCCGTGACTTTCGGTTTTAAATGCCGAGTGCTTGGCGATAGAATATTCACTACCAATTTTCAAGTCTTGGTCAGACCCGGCCTGGTTTTGAACCTCGAGCTTCAATATACGAAGTGAGCACTCCAACAACTCACCTACCGTAAAAGCTGCATTTACTGAAGAAACATGTTAATTAAATTAAGTATCTTATCAAGGCCTCAAAAAACTATAAACAAAAGTGTACAAAAATTGGATGGACTAGAACCGTAGTTGGTAATATACTATGACATGATTTTTTGGAGGTGGTTATTTATATGATTCCTATTAAATCTTTGGTACACTCAATTTTTTTTCTCATAGCAATCCACTAGCCATCGGAGACTTGATAGATAAGTAATACTGTATGATAAAATACCGCGAGACTTAAAACTTTTACAAACACCTCGGTAAAATATACTTCATGCAAGACCAAAACGCTTCAAAAACATTCATAATACCGGATAAAAATGAAGTGTATAACCTGATAAAATGAATGAGTGTGAATACGGAATTATTATTATTATTATTATTATTATTATTATTATTATTATTATTATAATATATATATATATATATATATATATATATATATATATATTAATGAACAGTAAAAGAGGTCTTGAATTAGGTGTAGCTATCAAATTTCACCCGAAAATTTTTTTATACATGTATACTTGATGCATTAACCGAAAACGTCGTATAGTTTTTCATAGATGTTTTTTTTAACTAAAAACATTTCTGCTTCGCCGACCATGGATCTGGCAAGACTTCTAGCCAAAGTAAGCAATGTATTGATTGCTACAACAAACTGACGGACAAATTAAGTACCTCAGGATTCTGTTCTGGAGCATAACTATAATTAAATCCTATTTGCTTGATTTATCATTGTAATTAAGTTTTGTTGTATGGAATAATTTCTGAGTAATTGTCTTGTAATGGTAGTTTTTATTTGTTTCATTAATTCATTGTTTTTAAGTTCATTTTATATATTATATGAATCACTATAAATCTGATTTAACATTCATATTATATGTTATCTTGGCGTCTCTGATAATCTGTGTGACGACAACATCAGATAATGCGCTAGTTATTACCAATATAACGTGCAAACATACCATTTCCAATTGCAGAACGAAGTCTGCTACAACAATAATTGAATCTGTGATTTTTTTTTTAAATTTTAGAGTTTGTTTTATTACTCAGATTTGAATGTTTTAATGTAACTTTGTCTGTGAAACTAGTAGGGTAAAATTGTAACAAGTACTTATAATAAATAAACAACATCCGGTATATACAATCAAAAATATCAGACATTATGTAAGATACAACCATTAATAAATATTGGCATTTTCTGAGTAAGCTTCACTCACTTCTTAAACCAACGTATTTTATTTTCAAACCAATAAAAAATCTGATATTCTATTATGTAGAACTGTAATATGTGGGTCTTCTTATCATTTAAATCAAAACTTTTAAATACACTTTGTGTTTACTTTGTTTAAATTCTAAAGTTATATTTCGTATTTTAGTAGCATTAATAATAATCATTTAACTTTATATTTACAGAATGAGAATATGAGCAAGTACAACAGTACAATGGCTGATCTTAACATCAGTCAAGAGCCTCTTATATATGAAAAATACTCACCTGATGCAATTCTCGTCGACAAGTACGTCACGTTTTACATTTATGCAGTAGGATTTCCCGGAAATATAATTTCGCTCGTGATATGGTTACAAAGACGCATGCGCCATTCTTCAGGATATTACCTTGCAGCGCTTTCGTTGGGGGATTTAGTATTCCTCTCATTACAAGTTATATATGAGCTGAATGAGAAATGGAAAGTAAAATGTTTGGATATTCCTGTGATTTGTGAAATATACCCAATGTTCTTCTTGACGTCACAGTACCTATCACCCATGTTTGTATTAGGTTTTACAGTGGAACGGTATATCTCAATATGTCATCCTTTTGCAAGGGAACGAATGTGTACCACAAGAAGAGCCAAAATTGTGATCGTTTGTCTGACAGTGTTTGCATCTTGCCTAGGAACGGTACAAGGATATTTCTGGCAGTTTAACTCAGAGAAAAATGAATGCGGTTTAAGAGAGAGCGTAATTGTAAATAATACCTCATCGATTTGGTCTATTTGGACTTGGTGTATCGAAGCTTTAATATTTTTTCTTGTTCCCCTTCTTATTTTATTGTTCAATATTCTTGTGATCATTGAGGTGAAGCGAATTTCAAAGTATGAAAGACGAGATGCTAAATCTGGTCACCAGAAAAATGCCGCCACAACCGTCATGTTGTTAGTGGTGTCGTTCTATCAAATAATCACCGTACTTCCTGTAACTATCGTTGTTACGTTATATTACAGTTTCCCGCCAGGAGATCCTGAGGTACTAAAATCTGGTGAACCAGATAGGATTTGGAAAAGACATTTTGACTATATTTTCGTTAAAACTGTAATTGAAGAAATTGGTTTAACTCATTATGCTTGCAATTTCTTTATTTATATCATTACTGGTAAAGTATTTAGACAGGAATTCAAACGTTTATTTGGAAAATTATTGTGTTCAAAACTCAAAACCGGTACTGATAATACATCATTTGGAGAGAGTAAGAGAGGGAACAGAACTCATATGGTAACCATGGAGACCAGTTGTTGGGACAATAGTAATTCAAACAATCCAGAAACAAAAGTTTGATGCAGACTCTCTCTCTCTCTCTCTCTCTCTCTCTCTCCTCTCTCTCTCTCTCTCTCTCTCTCTCTCTGTGTTGTGTGTGTGTCTGTATGTGTAATAATGTTTTCTAAATATATATATGCATACAGTACATGCGTCAGCTACACGTAGGTAAATATAGGTCATAATCAGACGTATTCTGACGACGTTTATTAACTCTTTCATCTCCGAAGAAACGGACACTGTCTTCGATTTGAGCTCAATTCATGTCTCTTTGTTATGTTAGTGAGAATGAGAGAGAGAGAGAGAGAGAGAGAGAGAGAGAGAGAGATCAACTACGAAATTATCTATCGAGTTCAATATATGTACTACTATCTTTTTTTGTAAAAAAATAAATAATTATCGGTTGGATATGAAGTAGTTTGAGTATTTCGAGTAGATGTTCTGATGTATGCTTGTGTTTGTACAACTGAAATAACAATTTTTACAATTTAACTACATGTAGTTTCTGTCTGAGAGATCTCGTCCACGATGTTCTGATATCTGTGTTTTTTGGGCGTGATTTTAAGGGCAAAACGATTTTTTTTTCTCGTATGGCAAAACAACAAGAACGTGTACCGAGAACACTGTTCTCACACTACAAATCTAGCAGGAACCGGAAGAACAAAGATAACAGCAAAATAATAAGGTCAAATTAACGCGAAAACACATTGTGTATTTTTGTGAAAGTTTAGATAGTCTGATTATATAAATATTACCAAACTACATGTATAGTTGAAATTAGTATAATACTTTGCAGAGCTCAATTGTATATGTAATAATGTCAAAAATGGAGAATATGTTCTGCTTGTTCATACATAGGATTTCTTGAAACCCCTGGATCTTTGTTCTGTTTTCCTGTCATACATAGAACGGGAGATAATCGCCTAAACGTCGTTTGTGTAAATGGTAGGATTACGCGACTTGCCTCCATCTTGTTTACTTCTAAATATATTATTAGCGTTATGTCAATTTTGCATGAGATCAAGTTTTTTTTATAGAGTTTGAATTTTAACGTCCACAGTGGTTTTATGCACGAATGAGTCTTAATTCGAGGAAAACAGCTTGTAAACGTATGTATACATTCCTGCCTTTTCACATTTATTTTGTTGCAATCAACCTAATCTAAAAGTTTTCAAAATATGAACCACTTCAGTAACTCAGTTTATAGAGTGCTCACTCCTTTCGTTGGAGGTCGTGGGTTAGGACCCTGACCGGGTCTGACCCAAGACTTGAAAGTGGGTAGTGACTGTTCTTTCGCCAAGCACTCGGCATTACGAAATGAAAGTCAAGATTCTTTCGGATGGGAACTTAAACGAGGTCCTGTGGCACGGTAGGCGCGGCACGATAAAGAACACTGCCGTATAATGCCATCAGCGCAACGCACAGGCAAAATTGCTGCACTTTCGCCTATAGCTGGCGACGACTCGATATAAGTAAAATATTCTTGACTGAGACGTTAAACACCATTACTCAACTTTTAAAAAAGACGTTTTGAACATTGCCTCCAGACATTGCACGTCATAAACCAAATATCAGAGGACATGCTGTAGCTTATGTTACTAAAGCGTAAAGGATGCCTCTGTTTTGCTTGTTAACCGTCAGATTGAATGTGGAAAAAATCAAATTATATATGAGCTGTTTTTATTAAACTTTGTTTTCTTTCTTATTAACATATGTCGTTTACATTTTACTAATACATGTATCAACAAAATTGTTTTCATATAGTGTCACATTAGGTATATCCAGATTTTATTCAGCAGCGAATCGTTCATTGTAGTTGTCATGTGTTTACTTTCAGATTTACGTAAAATGAGACACATTAATTGTTATTTTGAATCTCAAATTTTATACAGAATTTCAAAATTATTATTTGTCATTTGATCCAGTCATAAACGAAAAGCGATAGTTATACATAATTTTCATGGCATACTTTGGAAGTTTTAAAACATATAATAATCATGAATAATAATTTAAGCCTATCTATAAATCAATAATTTTATAATAAAGGTGTTTTAACACAAAACATTGTTGTTCAAACATTTTTAAATTCCCCGTCAAATGGCCAATTCAAAATAAAATGTTCATCCTTCATCAAATTTTTGCAATAAAACACGTTCGCTTACATAATGGTAAATTTTACGATGGCCGATATCAGCCGTCAAGTTTCATTTCATAATAAGAAAAGTGACAATTTTGTTGTCAACTTTCTAAATTGGTAAGAATAAAGTTGAAGAAATATGTAAACTGACAATAGAAACTTGACAATGACAAAATACAATATCAACAAAGGAATGTGACAATAAGAGAAGTGACAACTTTGTTGTCAACTTTCTAAATTGGTAAGAATAACGTTGAAGAAATATGTAAACCGTCAATAGAAACTTGACAACGACAAAATACACTTCTCCTCTACAATAAATGAAACTTGACGGCTGATATCGGCCATCGTAAAATTTTCATCCAGACCGTTTTCACTTTTAATGGGTCTTGATCACATCACATCAAATTGAAAATTAAGCAAAAGTCGATCTATATCTGTCGAAAGACTAAAATTGTTTCCGCTATAAAATCAAATTTAAACAACTTACAAGTACGTACGCAACTAACTTTCTTTGTGATTTTACTTAGTTTAGCATACCAATCGTGTTTGTATTGTGCGAGTATAATATCTTCAATGTCTGTAATGAAATGTTGTAAAAAGATTTAAAACTTTATGGAGATGACAATAAACATACTATTATAACAGTTTCATTTTCCATAGAACCATTAAAAACCAAAACAAATTCTTCATTCTGTCATGAACAGACTTAGTCCTTTAAATGTATGAATGGCGTTGTCTTTGAAGCGATGTCACGAGGTAATGATAAATACTACTTATATTCGTCATCGTCCGTTTTAAGTCGCATACATCAATTGGAGCAACCTTAATATGTGCTTTTCTCCAGAATCGCACATTACAGCACATTAACCCATTTAAATACAGACTATGATATCAGAGTACAATTATTATTACTGATCGGTTATTTGTCATGTTTAACAGAGTTACTTCCCTTGGTGTCAAATAACAATTGATCTTTTCACTTTTTAATGGGTAAACCCAGTACTGGATAAGCCGATTTTGCAAATTGGCGATTTTTGTATAATCTAACACTAAACACAAATACATGTATGGCTAGTTACAATTTAAATAATTATATTAATTACCATGAACACATAGACAAATCTGTGTTGAACTAGATCTAAAATACACCACTTTATAAATATTTAAACTACAAATCATAGACATATGTAAATAATTTTTTGCAAACTGTTTCCATTGTCCGCTCAATTTAATTAGCAAAAAAGTTTCTTTGTATTAATTGAAATACCAATATCGAGTTCTCTGACTTTCCTAATCAGATCTAAACATGTTAAAAAGCAATAAAATCAGAACAAAACTTTCCGTAATTTCCGAAGTGCCCCAACACCGTTTTTAAATTATCATTAACCTTTACAAAAAAATCTTATATAAAGCAATGTATAATACTATAAGCGGTTTTTAACTTTCTCTTAATGTTTGACGTAAGTTGGAGGTCGTTGGTTCGAACCCCGACCGGGTCTGACCCAAGACTTAAAAATGGGTAGTGACTGTTCTTTCGCCAAGCACCCGGCGTTACGAAATGAAAGTCTAGATTCTTTCGGATGGAAACTTAAAATAAAACGAGGTCCCGTGTCACGGTAGGCGTGGCACGATAAAGAACAATGCTGTATAATGTCATCAGCGCAACGCACAGGCAAAATGCAAAACTTTCGCCGTTAGCTGGCGACGTATCGATAAAAATGAAAGATTCTTGACTGGGATGTTAAACACCATTACTCAACTTAACTCTGTTCTTAATGATTGAAGTTTGTGATAATTCAAATAATTCCGACTACAGAGTCATTGTTTTTCTTTTCTTTTTCTTTTTAAATTATAAATTTTCAATAAGTGGTTAGTTTATGCTACATGCATGTATTATTGATGTTAAAGTTGGTTCACTGTATTGTTTCCTCTATGAAATCTGTTCTGTTCAAACTTTAATCAATTCTTTTAAAGGCCCTACAATAAAATATAACAACTTTAGAGCATGATGTTGGGGCAAATCACACAAATCTAGGAAATACCGAGATACTGCAAAAAAATTTTATTGCATAACGTACTTTTATTTTATTACGTGTCCAGCTCAAATATTGTATCTATCGACCTAAAAGGAACACGCTAATTATAAAATACAATGTATTGATTGCTAAAGCTTTAATACAACATTAACTTTTTGTACTAAAGTCTACCAAAATAGTTTTACGCAGTATAAAGACGAAATAATATATTATATTTTGGAATCAATTATCAAAAGCGAAACTAACACATGTTATTATGGTAAACTGAACAAAAGGCAAAGAGTAAAACAAAGATTGAATTTCATATCTGCATCATATACCACTTTTTGAATTTAATCATAAAAATACATTCAAAAAGTGGTATATGACATCTGTATTAAATATCCAGTTTTGAATGTTTTGTTTTACATTCTGTTTTCTTTTTAAACTGCCTCTGTTTTACTGTATAATATTAGTAGTTCGGACTTTTCAAAAATGTTTCCGCGTCTACACACTTCATATGTTGGGTTTGTCCAAAGATATTTTTTTGTTATTTTTATTATTATATTTATTACTATTATTTTTATCATTATTATTATTATTATTATTATTATCATCATCATCATCATCATCATCATCATCATCATTAATTATTATGTATTGAGACACCTATTTATATTATATATCGGTTTTATCAAACTGCAAGTTGTGTTTGTTTCCCCTTTTGTTATTTAGTTATTCATTTCGTCTTTTTTGCCTTTAGAGTTTCTTTTTGTCTTAACATTGACGGTTTATCTGACATAACACATAACGACACATAAAGTCATATCACTATTGAATGAAAAGTATACAAAATATGCAAACAAAGAAAGCGGCATAACTCTTCGTTACACGAAAGTGAGGAGTCTTTCCATCTTATTTAAAACGAAACTATAACACGCGAAAGTGTTTCTTACTTTATGATATAGTTTCTGTCTGCACTTTGATAAGGACAGGCATATTCAGTTTTTATGCAAGTCTTTCAAAACTCTATCATTCATATTTAATTTTTTGTATTAGTATTTGCATCTGTTATAAGAAATTGAAAAACTGCTTACTTATTCATTCTAACATATGTTCTTGTTTCAACATTTTTGCGTAAATTTTTAATTATAAATTTGTTAATAACATCTTTTTAAAATTTTGAATGCTTTGAAATAATTGACGTAGTTCCGTGCAGCATTTTGTTTTGGCATCAAAACACGTATTTATACTGTGTATATTATAAAGGTGATTCCCACACGAAATTCACGCTTTTCTTCGACGATTTGTTTCAATGAATTTAGCTGTTTATTGTAACAGACTAAAATAATGTATCGATACAGTCATAAGTTTTTATATTCTTATAAAATTCTATAAAGGTTGGTATAGTCATGTTCAGACAACTGAAAGTTCAAAAAACAGTGCGTAATAAATTCCTCCCTTACTGAATTGCGAGAACTTCAAATGGTTAGCCTTTTTTGTTCACGACGAATTCAAAAAATGTGAACACCTGTGGTTATTAGGATATTTACATTTTTCTTTCTTTCTTAGGAAAAACATGTCAAATAACGAAACAGAAAGTTGAAATTTTTTTTTTTTTTTTTTTTTTTTTTTTTTTTTTTTTTTTTTTTTTTTTTTTTTTGGGTGAAATGAAATTAAGTATTTAAAAATTAGCAAATGCTCATACATTAAACAAGTAGGCAAATATGTTAATCATATTAAAACACAAAATGCTTGCAGAAATTGACATAGACCTAGAAAGTTGTTGTGAAATTACTAAATATAAGACTGACATTTAATACTTGAACTTTCTTTACTCAAAGACATACAAGGGTTGTTCCAATAAAACTTTAGAACTTTAAAAAAACACCCCTTAAGTAAAGATACACTGAATTATCAAATTATTTAAATTGTTTTAACCCAATCGTTTTTATATAGATAATTATAGGAAAATTACTGTAATGAAACTGCCCTTTTTTGTTAAACAATAAAATGGAAGAACCTGGCTTTGAGATTTTTGCATGGGATTCATTAATTTAAAATAAAAATGAGACGAAATGTATTATACGAGCTTATTTGCATCTGTACGATTTAACCTGATTTTTGGTATAACTTGTGTTTGACTTAAGACAGTTGCAACGGAAGTGAAAATTATCGATTAGTTATCTGTGAGAGCAATGTTTAAAATCTTGATTTAGATAAATGTTCAAAACTAATACACGGATTTAAAGGTCTATCATGTACATGTATATATCATCCGTAGTAATTGTTATATACAACTGTCTTCTTCAAAATGTGTAATAACTGTATTTTAATTCTGAACCATTTTGGTACCATGGTTGAAGCTTCATTTATAAATATATTAAAGCCGCATACATATGTATTAATATTGTCAATATGTTTCTAGCACGTGTTCAATGTTAGTGATTCGACTTGTTCTCTCTGATAAGTCTTTTATCCTTATATATCTTTTTTTAATAGACAAAAATGTACTTTTGTGTTAATTGTCAACTTAAAGTAAATCAAGCTGTGAGTGAAATAATTCTTCATCTGTCACATAATCTGGATTGGAAATTGATTGAAGTTAATTTTGAAAATTTAACACAATGCTTTTAAAAATCACATTAGTCATTTAATTTAGAATGCAAGAACGATGATGACACCAATGTGTATTTTAATAGAGCAGTTTAAGATATTTCAGGAAAAAAATGAAAATGGCAGATGATAACATGATGAATAGTGTTCGCTTCCTCCCGAAAATGACTATATAATTATATAATTAACCCACATGTCTGCACAGTGTTGTATGTACTTCTTATGTTCTTAAAACTTACAGAAAATATTATTACAAAAATTCTATTCACCTGATAATCGTAAAAAACAATTTATTGTTTAAATTCTGGGTTTTTGATTTTGTAATAACGATGTCTTACCTGTTACAACTGTTTGGATGCGTTTGACGCAAAATAGAAACTCTTATAATGTGCTGGAGTTGACAGACGAAAACAATGGTGTATATGTATATGAAGTGACTAATTATATATATATTATATATATATATATATTATAATACACAGTTATATGCGCCTGTTGTTATACACCTTTTATGATCTACCCAATATCGGCAGACTTCGTTAGAAAAGGTTATACTCCAGTTACATAAGTCGGATTGTAACATAAATCAAAGTTTATCTTGAAAATTAAGAACATATATGCAAAATAAATAAACAATTTTGAAGTGTTTTCGAACAGAATCCAAATACTTTCTTCATACAGACCTTTATTCAACGAAACTTGAGGGTCTGTATGTAGGAATGTATTTGGATTCTTAATTGGATATATGGTCTTAATTTTCAAGATGAAATGATGATGTACAATCCGACTTGTGTAACTAGTGAAAAACCTTTTCTAACAAAGTTTGTCCAACTTATGTTGAACGAACTTTACCATTGACATTTAAAACCTAGTCACTAAACAATCTCGCACTAGTATCTGTACGAGTGAGATTCGATCCAAGACGTTGTTAGCTAACTCTAAAATCCCGGTTAAAATGCAGGAATCCGTGTAATTGGAGAACCATGGGGTTTAAAAGCATTCAATAAAAGCATTCAGTAAGTTTGGAGGACATGCATTTTACCAGCTTAAACTTGTTAAACACAAAAATGAACGGTACATGGTTATCGCATACATTATATATATATATATATATATATATATATATATATATATATATATATATATATATATATATATATATATATATAATTTATTTATTTACTATAAACCGGTAGTTTTAATTCAGCACAATTGGCGGAAGAATTCAACCACAAAAAATAAATTTTTATTTTGTGATTTGTTTTTTATTTCTCGTTTCTAGCTTTATTATTACTTGTTTTTATATCAGTTTGTTCTAGCATATTGAAATACAATAAAAATTCAAGCAAACTTTATCGATTTTATTTGTGTAACAACGAATAATGTTCAAAAATATATCATATATATATCATTACAACAGACTTTAAACAACACATGTACTTTAAATAATTATGTACATAATTATGTAAATAAAATTATTTTACCTCTCTCTCTCTCTCTCTCTCTCACACACACACACACACACACACACACACACACACACACACACACACACACACACTGTGTTTTATTTACATCAAAGTGTATCAAGTTATTTACAGAATAAAGAATATAAAATTTACACCAGCTTTCATGTTTTTTTCATTTGTTGTAGGCGATCAACTAAAATCTTCATATCGGATAAAATCAATCTTGATTAAACAAACATTGTTTTATTTGCCTTAATCTCAAATAAAGCGACACTTTCTGATACAATTAAACAAATGCTAGTCGCTAAATGTACTGATCACAATCATTTATATCCTGCAAAATAAAAGATTAAGCAGAAAATAAGGAATAATTGTTTTTACAATTGTTCCAACTTCCGACCAACATAACAAGGTCTGAATGGCCCTAATAAGCTCACCTGATACATAACAACTAATTGAAATGCTTAAGTTCCCTTTTAAGTTTTGATTTTTGAAGGTAGGGTAAAATCAATTTCATAAAATTTTAAAATTGTGTAACAAAATAGTTTTTATTAAAAATGACAGTCGGTGAGAAAAAGGGAATATGGAAAATAGTCACACCAAAAAAAAAGACATTTAAGTCTTGAAACAGGGTAGTACATTGGTTATTGTTTATTTTGTTGTCTATTGTTTTAATCTATCTCTATTAATACGCAAATAAAATTGACAAAAAATGTCAAAACTTATAAAAAGGGGCAACATCTCTTCTTGGAGAATCATATATGGTTACCTAATTTGCTCCTCTGTTAGATCCTGTTGTGTTGATCATTTTTACATGTACGTGTTTATATCTATGTCTAACATTGATTTATCCGTTGCAACAAATCCTAAATAGATAACCATGTACCATTTTCAATTATCGTTTTCATCTTTCTCTTATAGGTTTTAAGGAAATATATGTGAAAATAATTATTATTTAAGGGGCAACAACTCCTACAAGTTGACATTAAATTTGAAAATCTCATAATCATCATTTTTGCATATAATCACGATATAGCAATTTGAAGATAATTTCAAAATTTTACAAATTTTGGCGCATGTATATTTGAAGAAATAAACAAACAAGAGATGCTAAATATCAAATAATTTTTTTTTCTCCCATCATTAGTGTTGAGAAGATTTCTTAGCAGTTTTGCACCCTAGGTCAAGTTGACCACGTAGCTATAGCAACTATATGAAAACATTTGAATTGAACAAGCCAATTCAGACATTATGATTAAGTTTTAATGAAATATACACGGAAGTTTTAGTGCAGAAATTAAAAATAGCTGCAAGCAAACACACACACGCACATATATACATACACACGCTTCGTCATGCCTTAGATTCACAAATGAGATAAAATAATTAACAACTGACATCTCATATGATTGTTAATGTATACATAACTTCTTTACAATAATTTACAAAACAGTTAAGTTTATCATGCAACCAAGTTTTAAATATTCCACATGTTGTAGCAAAACCCGACATTGTCTTACATACTTGTCATTTCATCAGTGACAACCACCAAAATGTCAAACCCTAACACAAAAACCTGCTTCATAAGCTATTAAATGGTTAAAATGATTCTTCTTCACTGAGATAAAATTCAAATATAAATGACAATTAAATCATGATCAATGGCATACATGTTACCAATTTGAACAAATTACAAACTGAGTTGCTGCATTTTCTTAATGCATTTGATGATACAATACAACCTTGTATAAAGTAAAATAAGGTATAATGATACAAGATAAGCAACATGTCACTTGGTCCTTCTTAAATGAAATAAAAGCTTGACTGAAATGTATATTTTACACGTGCATGTTTCATACATTGTCAATTATATTTGTTTGATATTATACAACGACTTTTATGTAAAATAAACCTGATTTTATATACAAGTTGAATACCATGCTTTAAAACTTATACATGGTGAATAAAGGTTAAATATACTATCTCTTAACACTGTTAAGCGCTGGCCACTACCATAGCTAGACCCTAGATTTTACAGAGGCGAATTTTTTTTAATAAGGGTTCAGTGCGACAGTTGGAAGGCGATTCACTTTGGAACTGGAAGGGGGTGTCCGGGGACTACTCCCTAAAAACAGACTGAAATAGTGCTTCCTTAGGCCATTTCAACCAATGATTTCTCATTTTAATTTTAGTAGTTGTTTGTTGTTCAATTTTTATATGAACGGCTTATTGAACATTTTGCCATGGCTGACTGGATATGAACATCTCTAATGAAATATTGTCTTTGTTGCTTCAAACGTAACTACGGTAATGACTAACATCACACCACTATTTGTCATTGTCGTAAGGAAACTATCCGTTGGAGAAGTTATCTTCCCTTTTCATCTTTCCTATTTTTATAAAGAAATATCTTTTTTGAATCTTGGTTTATTCTTTACACAATTCATTTTTTCCAACTTTTTTTATAATTTTTATTGTATTACACACATACTATTTAAATGAGTTATGCAATCAAATCTAAATATGTTGGTTGAGACATACAAAGTCTTTCTATATGGTAATACACTGTTTTCATAGTGAATCGACCTTGAGGCTCTTGGCGCCAACAACCAAGCATGATTTTGTATACCTCTTCCGAGCACACTCTGGGAGGGCAGTCAAGTATGTGACCAGTCGTTACATGTGTTATGACCTAAAATTAAAAAATGAATTATTTTTTAAATAAATCGAACCATGCATGCTACTGAATCTATATCCGTTGACATTAATCCGAAGTTATTCGATCGAGATTTTTATGACCAACTAGATCAACATCTTCTATCAATTTGGTGATGTCAACCTAAAGCTATCAATGATTATTATTCAATCATTTATACACTATATCAATATGAAATTTTTGATAGGATTTGATTTGAAGGGACCCCGTGACTTTCATTTCTAAATGCCGAGTGCCTAGCGAAAGAATAGTCACAACATATCTTAAAGTCTACCGTAAGGGTAAATCTCTGATATGGGGAGAGTCCACATTGTTACCCCAAGATATTTAATTGTCAACTGAGGCCTGAGGGGGAGACTGATACCATATCAGAAATACAGTGTTTATGTTATTATACAGATTGTTGTAAACTATAATATGTATAGCTACAGTAAATACTGTATACTTGATTGAAAACCATGATTCCGAAATCACACTGAAAACAATCTAATCGGTTAACTGAAATATTTTAGACGCTTGGAAATTCATCACACAATGACATCGATCAATCAAGGAATTTTGTGCACATATTACATTTTTTGTTTTGTCAGCCGCTCAGATAATGTCCCCTTGTCACGTAAAATTTTTTTCTTATTAATGTTGAAATCAAGGATAACATTAATTTTAACCCAAATTGTTCTTAACCAATCACATTTCAAAAATTTACAAAAGATTTAATAAAATGAAACAAAAAATAAATAGGTTATATTTGTTGTAATTATATAAGAAATTGATTAATTCAAATTTTAAGAATGAGTCCTTTTTATATAAAAAAAAAATAAAAATATTTATGGTACATTTTTTACCTCATGATTAGACAATTCAAACCATGGTTGTCTCCCGTATGTAAAAATCTCCCATAATACAACACCAAAACTCCAAACGTCTGACTCGACTGTAAAAGTACTATATAATAGTGATTCCGGTGGCATCCATCGTACTGGAAGCATTGTTGACCCTCCAACCTTAAAATTGAAGAAAACACCAATAAAAAGGTACGTTGTTATTATATATACAAATAATGTTGTAATAAATTTGTTGTCTACCGCCCAAGACTATTGCATTGTTTAGAATGCTTATGCTAAACTTAACCATAATGATGAAGAATTGTACAAACATTCTCAATTAAACACTAATATTGAGGTTTTTATTGCGTTCCGATTTGTTTGCTGCAAAGACTCTTTTTTTATCCTTAGGCAAGTAGGTTTTCCATACATCATTAAAATTTTAACAGTGCAAATTAGGAAAATTTATCAAATTCTTCCTTGTTATTAAAAAAACCCTCAAATCTCTGCGGGCCAAGATATAAAAAAACTTTTAAAGAAATAACTGTCGTAGGCGAGGAAGGGCGATCTTATATGATCTCATGGGATGTTTTTATTCCATTTTTGAACAGCTGAAAGCATTAAAAAAAACCTTAAGGCCATTTTCACAAAATGTTCAACACGTGCCAATAACAAACCTTACCCTGTAATAGTCCGTACTGTAAATATCACGGGACATACCAAAGTCGCCTATTTTAACAATAAGTTGATTTCCTACCAAGCAATTTCTTGTGGCAAGGTCTCTGTGTACAAAATGCTGGGATGCCAAATATTCCATACCGGCAGCAATTTGTTTTGCGATATGCAGAAGTTCAATGACTGATAGTGGCTTGACATTATCGCAGTTTTTATTCAATATTTTAGCATCTGGTCCATGGCATCTAAAACATAAGATAAATTACTGCTTTCTTATATCATTTGCTTTATTCACTTTCAAAGTGGCATTAACTTAGACAAAAATTGTTTTCCAGTCACTTATGTTTGTCGGGGCACATCCTTTTGACAGATACCTGCTTTAGTAGAGATAAAGTTCCCACTTTACGAAATAAAAATTCAAGTTAATTTGTCACTTAACTATGTCAATAACAACAGCCAACGCAACAGTGAACATGACAAAAAAGAAGCAATACTAGACATGGAAAAGGGTAACCATACGCCGTAGTACGGTTGTAGGTATATAAAATGGTTCTTCAAACACTGATCCTATTCACAATCAGTTACTCGAAAAATAACCCCTTGTTTTAACACATAACCAACTTAAAACAACAACTCAAAGTTGTCACCCATAAACAGTAGAAAAACATAATCATTATATAGAATTCGTTTAATTAGTATTGCAGAATGTTCTTCATTGCATGAAAATATCTTAAAATGTGCCAAAATATTTTTCCAAAAAGTAAGTTTCCTTATACAAACCTCAGATAATTGTTTAGATCACCATTTTCCATATACTCAAACACCATCATGCATTTTTCTCCATCAATGCATACTCCATAAAATGTTACAATATTCTCATGTAGTAAATTACTCAGAAGTTCTGCCTCTCTATCAAAATTCTGACGCGAAACGTCACTACCGTTATCTTTCAATGTTTTAATGGCTACCATTGCTACTTCACCCTCTGATGGCAGGTTTACACAACTTCCCAATGTAACTCTACCAAAAGCCCCCTCTCCAATTTCGCGCAGAAATGTTATATTTTCAACCTTTATTTGAAAACCTGAAATTAAAGATAAAGGCTATACAATTTCTGGGCAATATATGTTCCAAACAACTGCCATCACTTTATTAATGAAATGATTATATTTTATTAAGCAACTTATCAATTAATTTGTTTTGCCAAAAGACTTTAAAACACATGTACTATTTATTATTTCTACCATCTAATTTTTTTCTGAGTATTTGAAAGTTTGTTCAGTATTTACAATGATAAGTTACTTACAAGGAGAAAGATTTACCGAGCCACCCTTGTTAAGGTAATGTGGGTTGTCTACAACTTGCATTGAAGATAATGGCATCACGTCACGTACTAAAGACCTAGTTCGTTTCCAGGCATGAAAATGAGGTCGTAAAAGTGGTCTGTTAGAGCTGTTAGCAGGAAAATCAACTTCACCATTCTGCCTTATAAGTTTTCTTCTATAACGACGAATAAGTGCTAGCATGATCACCATTAATATTCCCACAACAACTAATGCAGCTCCTGTCGCAATGTAGATCTATGTGAAAGCATATAAATTCAGAGAAATCATAAATTTGAAAAAACATAATATTAAAATATAATTTGAGATCAGAGGCGCAAGATACGCAAATACTTTCAAATGAAATAAAATTCTAAGGCTCTAATTAAGCTGAACTAAGAATACTAGAAAAGTAGAATGAATTGCTTTTACCAAAAACATAATGCTTAACTTCAAATTAGGTTGTTAATTCTACGATAGTGGAAAGAATCGGAATTTTGAAGAAACCACTTACGTTAAGCAACTAATAAACTTTGATCTGCCAAAGCTGGGATGAAAACTTAAAGACACGATTTAGCAAGCTATTTTTGACTTATTAATTAGTGTTTGAAAAGTAGCTTTAAAGACTTTTAAATTTATTTTACTTAACTACCTCAAAAATACTGTCACTATTTATTTAATAAGTTGAAAGTATTAAAAGTGAAATTCAAATTTATAACATGAATTATATTTAACTAAATAAGAGTTATATTTTGTTACTGGCCGAAGAATGCTCATATAACTCATATTGGTTGTACAACAATATGCTAAACTTTTGCGTCCAAGTTGCTCTGACTATTGTCAATTTATCTAATGGGTATAAATGTTCGATGATTCTAAAAAAACTGAACTTCATATAGAATAAGTATAAAACCATTTAGTAATTTCTCTAAATTGTCTCAAACGTATCCTTTCATTACTTTAACATAAAACCATATTATGTTTCTTAATTTATTTGATTTCATTTTCATTTTATATTCAAAACTTAATCTTAAAAATTGTTTTCATTATGGTACTTAATGAAATTTCATTGATTTTTTCCAAACAATTTCTTTCTTCTCTTTCAGCCAATTAACCTTTTTTAAATGCAAATAAAGAACATACAATAAATTCGTCCTCTGTTTCCTTTTTTTCCGTTTTCTTTTCTGTAGTTGTCAGGGTTTTTCTTACTGGCGTAACAGACGGGGGTTTTGGTTTAAAAGTCGGCCCTAGGCATAAAAAACAAATTTTTTACCACATTTATTTATTGTGGATTATTTTAATTTCTTTTTTATTTTTTTACAATATATGAAAAATTCTATTTTGTTCGAAACCATATTGAAGAAAAACTATATACAATAAATAAATACATGTTTTTAGGTCGTCTATGATCAAAAACTCAATATTATACAATATTAAACGTTTGCTTTTTATTTTTCATGTACTATATCAAAATAGATAAAATAAGTTAAAAACAAATGTTTGACCTAGTGATATCTTAGACACAATATAGTGAAGTTGTCAACGAATGCTTGAACCAGTTGAGCTAGTAAAGTTGAGTTTGTAAAGTTGAGTTTGTAGAGTTGAGCTCGTATTTTTATTCAAAGTAGATGCAAGTCTTACCTTTTGAAGTAAAAAAACAGAGGATTTTTAGCAGCCATTACAAAAACTAAAATTTGTTAAAAACTAGATGAATATTTAAATTCAAACCATAGACGGTCAGATATTTGATTAACATTATGTCCTTAATTAGTATCCATTTTTTAAGAACATCTTTTATTTTTGTAAAAAATATTCGAGATTTTTCTTGAATTGAAACAGAATTTAAAAACATTTTTCTTCTTTCGAATTAACTGTAAAGTTTTTAAGTCCTTCCAAGAAGAAATTGAAAAAAATATCTTTCTTACCATTAAGATTTACATAAACTGTTTTATTTGTTGATCCATATTCGTTTTCAGCCACCAGTGTATAACGTCCATTAAATACGGCGTGTGTCATCTTTATCATAAGACATCCAGTGACTTTCCAAGAAATTTTTGCAGGTGATCTTTCGTCCTCTATAGATGCAGACATTTTAAGTTCTTTTCCATTCCAATACCATTTTTTCTTCGGTTCAGGAAATCCTATGATCTCATACCAAATGCACCAAAAAAATTTATGCTCCGGATTGCTCAGTTTAATTATTTTTGGTGCCGCTAAAAGACAAGATCATTGTAAATATGACAGACATTGGTTGTTGCAGACAAGTATGAGCATTTGTTAAGTAGGCATTTGAATAAATTTGCCGCTTGATAGATTAAAACAATATAAGGACTAAGAATATTAAAAGCTAAATAAATAATACTGAATGCGCAATTATTTTAACAACATAAATAGAAAGCAATGATATTGTTCTTTAAAAAATCTACCTTTTACCACTTTCCCGTCTTAGACAGTTACAAAAAGATTCTATATAATGCAAATACAAATTGACTAAAGATTTATACACTAGAGTTCAACCTTGAGGATATCATTATGGATATTTCATTTGAAAGGTTATTTAAACCTGCTCAGGATTATGACATACAGAACGATATGAAGCTATACATATATACACATCAATTTCTTTAATTAGACTATGCAAATAAAGGTATATTTGCTATAAATATTTCGAATATACTTTTAATAAACAAGTACAATTAAAATTCTACTTATTTAAAATTTCTTATTTCAAACTCGCCATCTCTAATTTGCTACTCCTAAAACAAACCCAACTGCATACAAAAATTGAACTATGAAAAACATTGCAGTGTTTAAACTTTTATGAATTTATTTCACCCCCTAGCTCTTGTTTAGTTTTCCTCTATATTGATAAACTAGCTCGGCATATATTAACTTGTGATCAACGTTTTACATCCGGCAGAATTTCAAAATTCATATGGATTCTGTTGAAGAGTATGCTAGACGTTGGGTTAATTTAAAATACGTATTGTATTAGATTTTAGGTTTCAAAAACATTTAACAAAACATATTAAGCAACGCTCACATTGAGACTTTCCGAAGCATTGAAATATTTTAACGTTTTAACGTTAGATGAAGGGATGTATAAAATTTCTAGAAATAGCATCTATGTAAGGAAAGACATCGCGAACTAACTAAGATTTTAACCATTGCTTACATACAGATATAGTTACTTTTAACAATGAGTTTTAACATTGCTTCCTTTGTTTTTCTTTGTCATTGAAATTGGCACAAAAAAAGAATTATACTTACATTTTACTGTTAAACCAATTGTCGATTTATTTTTTAACGCTAAATTGCTAGCAATACACGATAACCAACCATTGTCAAAAGCACTAGCATTATGGATAAATAGATCTTCTTCAAAGCCATTATTTCGAGAAACAGTTGAATAATTTGATCGAAGTTTCGATACATCCCATTCAACATGTGGAGTTGGTGATCCTTCACCTTTACAGGAGACATTTAATGTTTCACCTTCTTTTACTCTCGCAACCAGTGTACTTTTTGGATATATATTTGCCGATATTTCTAAATCGAAAAAATTAATTGAAGTAAATATATAACACAAATACCTGTTAAATTTTGATGTGCCATATGTGCACATTTCGAAAAATCATTTCTCATCAGTGGAACAAAGGGGCCGAAAATTTGATAGATTAAAAAAAAAACATTAGCCAAACTGTTAAAAAATTAATGAATCCAACGTTCCAAAATAATGCGAATCCTAATCCAGCTAAAGAATGCTTTGTATGAGGGAACAAACTTTAGTTTTAAATTAATTTCAAAAATTAATTTTAAATTAATTTCAAAAATTAAGACCACTGAAAATTTTGCTAAATGGTATATTTTCTGACAGCACAAAGTACTACCTACTGAATTATGGATACCCTTTAGGAGTTTACTCCAACATCAGCGGTAACAGCTCAGCGTAAGTAAATATAAAACATAAATACCTATTAAATTTTGATGTGTCATATGTACACATTTCGGAAAATCATTATTCATCAGTGACACTGACGATAACTAGATAAAGTAATAAGAAAAAAAGGTTTTGGAATAATGTTTGATTACTGAAAGAAAAAAATTCATCTTCGATTTCAGATGAAAATTCTCAATTTTTCGAAACTCATTCTACACTAGATGACTCATCTTAAATTGATTAATATTGTAACCAAAATATATTTACATTGACAAAAAAATATAATAATGTTATAAAAAATTTACCCAAAAAAATAAAATTTAATGCATTTTCTTTTACAGAATATGGACATTTTGTGTAAATGTATTAAAATTTACGAGTTAAACTGTGCATAAATGCACAAATGAAATATTTACTGCTGATGTGTTACATAGATTGAAGATTCAATTTATTCTGACACGTTTTTCATGCTAAACTCTACATGAAATTGAATATTTGATACTTTTATATATTTTTAATGAAGTTTTACAAGACTTATTTTAGAATGCAAATGATTTGTTTACAAAAACGAAATTTTATCACTAAATTTGATGTTTTAAAAATTATTGTTTATTCAGCACGTAAATTAATTATGTCTAATACTAACTTTTATGATCTCAATCTACATGTACTCTTAGTTTGCTTTTAAATGTGACTAATAAACAAAATTCTAAAGAATAAACACTCACTGCATTTATCTAAGTAAGCCTTTTTTAGATTTATTGATTTTGTATTGTTTTCACATGTAAGCATCTTTCCTCGTGAACCTAGTAGATCTCTTTGCTTTGATTGTAAAACTTTTAACCAGTATATACTGCAGTTACATCTGAACTGGTTGTTATCAACAATTCTAAAATAAAAAACATCTTGATACTAAAATCGTGTAATTACGACGAAATTGCTCATAGTTAAAGTATATATTAAATATCAAATGCCATGACAATTAGTTACGCATTTACAACTTAAAAAGGTACCACCCACATGGATAAATAAAATTACCGTCGCATTTAATATCAACATGTTTTTTTTTTCTTATCTGTAAGCAAATAGCTTTAATATTTGCATATTTTTCCCTCATATAACATTTAAATTAAAGCAGACGATAGTGATTTGTAGCTAAACAAGTTTTTTTTTGCAGTTTTGCAATAACTAATGCAACCTACGACACGAAATAGCAAACATCCTTCATAAAAAAACATCACCAGTTTCTATATCTATGCAATGCTATGCACAAGATGTTTCTTACTAGAAGGGATCTGAATATTTTTGGTGCTTTTACCTTTTTGTCAATTGCTTGAAATTTTTGTTTTAAAAAATGAACATTTCTATATCAGTTCCAATATAAACTAAGTTTTCGATATATGGCAATTTACAATAATATGTACTAAAGATTCAAAACAAACAATTTAAAATGAAATTACTTACAGTTGTACCAGCTCGAGATTGTCTATCACTCTCCATGACAATGACCTTAGTTTATTTTTTCGCAAATTTCTGTAAATAAAAATGTATAACCTAGAAGTTATCATTAAAAGATTGAACTCGGAAAATATTTTGTTTAATTGGAAGGTCACTAAATATTTTTAACACTTAACAAAATTATTACTCAATCTTTTTAAATTCATTTAACCTTCCTTTCTTTTAGACTATAGTGATTGTGACAAATATATTCTGAAAATGTAATTTAAACAGAAATCATTGATATCACAAAAACTGGAATGGAACGTTTGAAAGTTCTGTTTCGAAATTAAATAGGAATTTATGATTCTGTGAAGTATCGATTAAAATTTAACCCATTTCGTTGTAATGGATGTTCTAGACAGTTCTCCAAATAAAATAAATACCAGTCTCTTTTTTATGATAAATGTAGGTTCTCATATTCTGAATATATATATATATATATATATATATATATATATATATATATATATATATATATATATATATATATATATATATATATATACACACACACAAATGCTATCAAATAAATTGGAATAGAACGTTTAAACGTTTTGTTTTGAAATAAAATAGAAATTTATTATTCAGTGAAATATCGATTAAAATTTAAACCATTCCGTTGTAATAGATGTTCTAGATAGTTCTCCAAAATTAAATACATAATAGTATAAATTTTTGATAATAAATTCTTATGTCTCAATTCATTTATAAGGGATATGTGTTATATGATATTGTAAACAACATATTTAACCTGAATTTATCTAAAGTTTACACGTCTTTTTCTAAAATATGTATTGGTTTCTATACACGTCAAGCATTATTATACTTATTTTACCATTAATTCGTTATGTGTAATGAGATTAAGAGTAAATTATGTATTTCTAAGGATGTTTGAATCTTAAATACATGTCACATTAAAAACACAGCAATGTTACATGTAATTAATTTGTAATTAGTTTGTACTAATTTTCTTTTCGATCAAATCTAAAAGATGTATTCTTTTTTATTTTCAAATCATTCCGTCTTTGAAGAATAAAGATGTTAGAATATTATTTTCAATGATGCTGTTTTCAAGAATTCTTTGTTGATTTGGCATGTACATATAATTGGGTAACAATAAATGTCAACGGTACGGGATTTTATTCAGTTAATCTGATGGACTATCAATTGCTAATCTTGCTAAAATCGTCGTAAATAAAACAGAAAAACTATAAAAGTAAAATCAAAATATATCAAAAACAAATGGAATGCTACTTACAGTGTTTTTAACCTCGTATTTGCCGCAAGTGCCCCGGGTGTTACGTATTTAACCCCACTGTTTATGATCAATCTACAATAAAGAAAAATTTGAATATTATACATTCGATTTTATGACGTGACTGTTACTCCGTTTATATTTTATATTCTTTGATGACATTAAAGGTAACAAAGTTAAACCTTGGATGATTGAAATGAACATATTTTAGTTAAATATATTATATGACGGACATGGTGTACTATGAACTAATAATTGAAACAAAAATGCACATTGAATTATTTTTAATATTTAGATAAGAGAAAAAACAGAAAGATTATATAGAAAAAACACAAAATGTCAAAAAATAAACTGGGGTTTTAATATTTCCACTTCGCTGATGCAATATTTGATTATATTTTTGTTTTCAAACCATATTATAATTGAATTGGAAAGGTACATTTCATTGATAACTAGCGTTTGTATATATAATATCTGGAAACAATATCAGTCAAAAAACAACAATTGGACAACGTTTTCTTTTTTCTTTTTATTATTGCAAAAATCCAAATATACAAACATAAAACTCATCTTCAGATTCTAATGCCATGCTGTAGTTTCGAAAGGTAATTTTGTCGCAAAATTATATTTTACTTTCACGTAAAAAATGTAATTCAACTCAAATGTTAAAATTGGAATTTTAGAATTAATGACATTATTTCAATTTTTGAATTTTGTATAAACCTCAATGAATAAGGTGTTTAAACATGGCGCCGTTTTGTTTTTTGTTTTTCAAAAGTAGTATAGGAAACTGAATATTTATTTAATTGGAGAAAAACAGCCTAAACAACAAACAGCTCAGGTCCTTGTTTCAGAAATTTTTATGGGTAAGTAAGGTAGGGTACTACGGTTCCTCTCACATTCTAGAAATGACCTACTTGATATAAGAACACTGACTGTTGCTTGAAACACTTTTTGTCCACCTCTGTGTTATATGATAATATATCTATAAAACTTGATAATGATTTTGAATTCAGTTGGTAGACATCAGTTAAATGACCGTTATATGAATTATCAACGCGGGTATTTATTGTGATATATCATGCGGGGAATAAAATCAAAATCATAAGTCACTAAATATGCATTATATAGTGAAGTAATCTGCAGATTTTAGTTTCAATATTATTGACATATATTTGTTACATTTACTGATTCCTAGAAACTCTGTGTCTTTGTCATTATTATGATTTAGCACTTTGATAACAAAATAGTTTTAGCTGGATTTGGATTTATATAATTTTGGAAACTTAGATTAATCATTTTCAACTGTTTGGCTGTTTTTTTTTATCTATCAAACTATCGGTCTAAGTGTCACTGATGAGGAATGAATTTTCGAAATGTGCACACCTAGCACATCAAATTTAACTGGTATCTGTGTTATATATGTATTAAGAATTCTTGATCAGGCATGATAAGAATGTGATTTGTTCCTTAGCATGTTATTAAAGCTATTTTGTACATCCGGTATTGAGAAAAACTTTTCACCTCTATTATTTGAAAATCAAGCATCTGATAAATGAATAAAAGGATTCAAATTAGTTTTTTTTTTCAAAATTGTTTGTTTAGTGTTACAAAAGGCATTATGGAAATAAGCTATTAAATACCCGTAATTTTCCTTTAAGAAACAAGATTTAAAAAAAAAAATATTTGAAAAGTACAGACAATTATTTCATGTATCCCGAAAAAAACTTGGTTTGGTTTTTGGACATCTTGAAAAAATTAACCGCTTGATTATTTAAATGATTTTAAAAACGACTTATTAACCTCGTGTTCAGAGCCCTAAAAGTATAAATATTTCATGTACCAATGCTCACGACAAATTAAAAAATCAGATTCATTTTAAGAAGCAATTAAAAATTGTTTGAAGAATTGGCATTACCACTTGCTTCGCGATATTGTTACTTTCAGAAAAACAATGCCATAATAACAATGTTGATGTTTATAGTAATGGAAGGTTTTTAGTATGAACTCTTTGACTGTGTTATTATTACTGTTATAACAGATATAAAATACAATGATGTTAATTATGAATCAGATGTTGAAAAAGCTAATGCCTTAAATGATTACTTGTTGGTCAATCTTCTCTAACCAATACACATGCCCAATTACCCTCTTTTCCCTGTTATACTAATTTCATTGACGATATTTAAGTATCTTCAACCAAAGTAAAAGATATTTTAATGATGCTTAAAACATCAAAATCTACTGGTCCTGATTTGTTAAATCCAATAGTTCTTAAAATACTTTAACAAACCCTTGAATGATTCTTTTTTCGCGATATATGGAAGAAAGCAAAATCACACCTGTCTATTAGAAAGATGAACCTGAAAGTGTTAAAAATTATAGACCTATATCCCTTTTAAGTGTTTTAGGTAAAGTAATGGAGCTTTGTGTTTATAAACACGTATATAATTTTTTCTTATTGATAACAACTTAATAACATGTCTTCAGTCTGGCTTTAAACCTGGTGACTCAACGGTTAATCAACTTCTTTATATAACTAATGAATTTGCAAAGCACTAGACCAAGGAAAAGAAATAAGATTAGTTGTCTGTGACGTAAGTAAGGTGTTTGATAGAGTATGGTACACAGGGCTCTTACATAAACTTATTCAATAGGAATAGGGGAAAACTTCTTGGCTGGTTTAAATCTTATTTGTCAAACCGAAAACAACGTGTAGTTATTAAAAATGGCATCTCGTCGTGGAGGGAAGTTGAATCTGGTGTTACTCAGGGTTCTATACTAGGCCCGTTATTATTTCTTATATATATATAAACGATATTGTTTCAAACATACAAAGTAATATACGACTCTTTGCTGATGATTCCTCGCTCTATTTAATAGTCGAAGATGCTTACTCTTCTGCGGAAAAATTAGATAATGATCAAGATTTGATACATAATTGGGCAAATAACTGGCTAGTCACCTTAAATCCCCAAAAAATTGAATCCTTGATCATAAGTAGAAAAAAAAGTAAAACCGTTTCATCCCCAATTATACATAAACCATATTCCTATTACCGAAGTTGAAGTTCACAAGTTTACTGGAAATACCATGTAAATCAAATATTTTCTAAAGCAGTAAAAAGAATTTCAGTCTTTAGGAAAATCAAATTTAAGATTGATCGTTCTGCAATAGAAAAAATATATTTTACTTTTATTAGACCCGTCTTAGAATATGCAGACGTAATTTTGGATAACATAACTTACGAACAACAAGAGAAATTAGAACATTTAAATATAGAAGCAGCCAGAATAGTTGCAGGAGCGACAAGGTTTTGTAGTTTAATCTCATTATATAAAGAAACTGGTTGGGAAACTCTTAATTAAAGGCGTAAGAAACATGGAAAAATCTTATTTTTTAAAATGTACCATGGTCTTTCACCTGAATATTAATGTAATTTAGTACCAGTTAGTAATCTCCAAACCGACACGTATCCAACTAGAGGTCGGGACAACTTACATACTTTCTTGTGTTATTCAACATCTTATTATATTTTTTTTGCCGTGTACTGTTCGCGATTGGAATGCCATAACTACTGAAATTCGTGATAATGCATCAATATATGTATTTACTAAATATCTCGATAAACGTTCTAATGTTCCAAAATATTTTCATGCGAATCACGTTTAGGTCAAATCTATCATACTAGAATACGTTTAGAATGTAGTACCTTAAATAATCTTTTATATAAGAAAAATATTAATGACAACCCATTTTGTAAATGTGGTGAAATCGAAAATACTGAGCACTTCTTTTTTCAATGTCCCCTTTATAATGATATACGACGGCAAACTATTTTTAATCTCTCTCTCTCTCTCTCTCTCTCTCTCTCTCTCTCTCTCTCTCTCTCTCTCTCTCAGATAGTAAATAACTGTTATTCACACTTTACCGATCATATGTCACATGTTATAAACTTAGTATAAATTATGGAGACGAGTTAATATAAGACATAGTCTTGTTCTCGAATCCATTTCACGATATATTTATATTTATACCTAAATATGATTTATATTATGTATATGATTTTTTTGTGAATAAAATAATGTAAAAGTAATGTAAATATATAACACATATACCTGTTAAATTTTGTATATCATAATATAAATACTGGCATTATGTATATATAACACAAATACCAGTTAAATTTTGATGTGCACATTTCGGAAACCCATTCATCAGTGACCCTAAAACCAAAAAGTTTGATAGATAAAAACATAAGCCAAACAGTTGAAAATAATGAACCTAAAGTTCCAAAATTATATAAATCCCAATCCAGCTAAGAAATGCTCTGCATGAGGGAACAAACCTTAGTTTAAAATAAATTTCAAAATTTAAGACAGCTGTAAATTTTGTATTAAATCTAATTTAAAGTTCCGTATATCATTATAAACATATCCCTTTAATACATCATGTAAGTCCCCTTAAAAAAAGAATAGATTTAATTCTTATTCGATATTGCTAAATAGCAATGTTTTACAAAATAAGCTAATAACTTTTTTTATATACAGCCATTTGTTTTATTTTTCATTATAAATAAATATTTATGATAATCTTCTGAAAGATATAAATATTTCTATCAAAGTGCTTTTATATTTTTAAAAACAAATTTTGTATTTCCTAGACTCTTCATTGTTATAATAAAAAATGCTGTGATATAAGAAATAAATCAACATTATGCCAATCTGAATATTGAAAAAAAAAACTTGACAAATGAAAACTATGATTTAAAAAAATCCTAACATTAGCAATGTAGAGAAACAAGATAAGTTATTAGGGTAAATATCGATATTGAATTAGTGACACTGTGTTAGACCAATTTATATTTATTTGTGACCTCTTGATAACCTTGCTATTATGATAATTTTACATTAATCAACTGATACTCGATTTCCAAACAGCCTATGATACAGTAAAATATTCCATATTGTTATATAAGAATTTATAAATACTTGTAGTTTAAACATCATCAAATTCAAGTTACCTTATACAATAGAGGTACAGAGATAGAGATTTAAAGTAACCACAGCATGAAAATGACAATGATAAATCACAGATTCAAATTAAATCTGAAAGATAATGTCAAACTGTAATAACCTTTGTTTGCTGTCATCAATTTTGATGCGGTTTTCGATACTTTGATATTCTATTAATATCCAAAACATCTATACTAATTCTATTCTAATCTCATTTTGTTTAAATTTTAATCAACTATGTCTTGTAAGACAGATATCAATTTCATGGGAAATAAATTTACAAAGAAAGGCTTTCATTATAGCATTACTGAACGACTTTTAGTAGCTTGTGGTGAATTGGATAGCAGAAAACTTAGATAAAGAACATAAACTGCCTACTGCCTAAATTCAATATATCATCAAGTCCTTTGTTTTTGCTTATCGTAACTTGCATGTCATAAAGAACTATAAAACAAGATCTATTCAATTAAATTCAGTATGCTATTTGCTGTTTTTGACACAGGGCTTGAAAAACAGTAAATATATTGAATAACGTAACTTTGTTAAATAATCAACATTTATACCTCATAAATATCTGTATTAAAATCCTAAAAAAAATTCTTGAAAATTGATTTTTTTAATTTTAGTATGTTTTTGAAGTGTTATGATTTTGAAAGTTGATACATATTCAAGTGACAGGTTAACTATAAAAGTTAAAATAGAAACAACCAAACAATCAAATTGAGAATGGAAAAACAATCGCTGATTTTACTAGTTAATAAAAAAAGGCTTTGTAATAATTGATAGTAACACAAAGTAAGAATAATGGGCATGTTACTAAGAAAATATTTTGATCAAACCAAATTTGTCTCTACATTTCTCAGACAAGTTTATAAAGTTTGAAGTGTTTCAAAAATAAGTAGGTAGCGAATTTTTAAGGAGTTTTTAACTCCCTGATATAAACATATATATATATATATATATATATATATATATATATATATATATATATATATATATATATATATATATATATATATATATATGTATATATATATGTATGTATGTATGTAATTTGAAATAATACTTAAAACTGTTCCAAAGTTTCAAATAACCACAATACTAAATTCCCATATATTACTTGTAACCTTCTTACTAAATATCGGTCTTGTAATATCTTTCAAAAAATGTAAATGTCAAATCAATTCTAAAAAATAAAAAAAATTTAATATGTAAGCTTTTTAATCGACATCTGAGATAAATCTCTCTATTAATAAGATATTTTTGTTTTAACATTAAGAACACAGTTCTTACATGCAGATAAGTATCATTTTTAACTTTTAATTTAATAACTTTAGATACATTATTTTTCACTGTTTGGCTTATGTTTTTTATCTATTAAACTTTTTGGTCTTACTGTCTCTGATGAGGAATGAATTTCCGAAATGTGCACATCTGGCACATCAAAATTTAACTGGTATTTGTGTTATATATTTTATGTTTTTGTCATTCAAACCAGAAAAAAACAAAATTTAGTTCTATGTTAAATATAACAATGTTCTACTTAACTTTTGTACAATTATTTATTATTTTATTGATATAAATTATTTTTTCTTTTTTTCTTATTAAAAACCTCATTTTTGTTTTCATTTTTTACATATTTAATCTGACTAATTCGTTCACTAAAAAGTCCAACAAAATCAAAATTTGGAGCAAACTTAATCAATTAAAAATTTATAGCTTTTGCTACCAAAAAAACGGAAATTAACCGATTAAAGTTTACATATGACGATATAAGAGTACAATATATAAATAACGGGTTTTTAAACGGCCGAACATTATCAACCTTATTTAATTAATTCTGATTATAAAATTTTATGTCGTAAGGACAAAATCATTAAAAGAAATTGCAGTTCAATATTAACAACAAATCATATGTATATGTTAATCTTTCATAGATTTATGACGTAATTATTACATTCATCTTACTAAATCGAATACGAAAGTGAAAAAACTTTGTTAAAATCTGCATTAGTTTTCTTATTTATAGAACTTTAAGATACAAAGAAATATGTGATAATTTTGAAATTTTTCCTGTTTTATTTCCTTTTCATTGTCGACAGAATGATTCAAGATTATCAATAGTTGTTATAAAATTAAAATAAAACTTTGCACATGACAGTTGTGACTTGCTAGACAGGAGGTGCTTACACGTCCGGGGGGTTGTGATTTAAACATAGAGTGGTATATTTTTGTTTATTATATATAAAAACAATTATTTTGTTAGATATCCCATTGTTTTTGTTAGATTTCCCATTATTTTTAATCATTATGAACCATTTTTATTAGCTTCGTGTGTGTCAGCATCCTCGAACAAAATATAACATGTTTATAGTTTTTTTAGATGTTATTTTTTCAGAGAGGTATTAATATAACGGCCATGAAATTTTAAGGGCCTTATTAGGATTGGCTTGTAGTATCCTCAACCGGACAATTAAATTGTAAGCAGCTTACATCGTATTAGAACGACAAAATTAAATTATAAAACCATTAATATACACTTTTATGAATAATATTTACATCAACGTCCATGTCGTAATTTAAGCATTGGACAGTCGAGTTAATGTAATTAGGGTGCTATGACCCACAAGGTCTTCTCGGGAAAATGAATAATGCGCGTTTGCATATATGGTTATCTTTTTTGTAACTTTATTTAAGATTAGTTTCCTATGACTAACAAGGTAAAACAGACATTAACTATCTTCTCAGCTAACCTATACATAAAAGAAAATGACAGAGACAGCATACGTATATTATTTTATTTAATTTTATTTATTTTTTTTTTTTTTTTATCTTTAACGAAACCTGCGACCGCCGATTTTTTTTAAGAAACTTTAAGTACAAAAAAGAATTTTTGAAGATCAATATACGAGTGTTTTTTATGTTTAATAAATTTAATTTCCATTTGTGATATAAATAGGTTTCAGATAGAGAGATCTGATAAACTTACAGCCTGCTTCATCTATATCAAGCTCGGGACTGGCTTATCATGCCGTCAAACGCCATATTTTTTCGCTGAGATTCTCAGAAAGCCGTCTGTGGTTTTAAATGAGTTCATATAGAAAAAAGGAAAACAATTATAATTTATTATTATACAAATAGGCAAGAATTGTGAAAGACATCGGTGGATATTTCTGCTATGAAATTGGCTTCTCAGAGGAGATTAATGAGAAATGAAATCGTATTTCACATGTATTTTTTGTATGTGAAAAACTATGCTATTCACTTTGTCTCTAAAAGTATTAATGCTTTAAAAATCTTCAAATGTTTTTTTAAAATATTTACTTAAAACTTCAGCTGTTCAAACGTTTTCTATTACGCTTATATAAAAATAAGCATTTTTAGATGTAAAAACGTGTACTTGTCAAAAGCCAACCAATTCAAGAAACAGTCACTTTTACAAACTTACATTCATTTGCAAATATGTTAGTTTTTAAAAAGACATCTTCATTTTTCTTATTACTTACATATGCGAAGCTAAAGCATACAGAAATTGAATGAATAATCAATATTTTAGATGTTGTTGATGATATAACATTATTTACTTTACATGCTATGAGCGTAAACCATCAACTTTAATCTTTTAAAGCCTGTCGTACACATTGTCACTATAATTAACAAATGTCCAGAAAAAGCTAAAGTACTAATAAATATTTATCACAAATACCAGTTAAATTCTGATTTAAATTTTAAATTATTAAGAAAATCTATAATAAATAAATTTTTATTCTCTTCTTAGAAATTTAAGTTAAGTTTTGAGTCATATTATTTTTTATCGGTTTACAAATTATTTTCTACACTAGCCAAATAAATACACCTATTTTTGACAACAAATGTTACAAGTACTCAGTAATACAAATATATAAACTCAAAAACCATGTTCAAGTCATTCGATAGCTTTGTCATCCCGTTTAACGCAACAATAATTGAATCACAAACTCTCTTTTTTAAAACAAAACCTATTTTATACGCCCAAGCATTGCCTGAATAAAAGGTAAGCAATAAGAGATTCGGGATTTTACTTGAAATAATTAGCTTTTTACCGTCCAATTTTAACAAAACACAACGATACGCTTTGGTCTTCCTACACAAGACACCGTTCCTTACCAAAACAACAATTATTTAACAAAAAACATCCATATTTTGAGGTTTACGTATAATCATCAACAGGTTTTTGCTGCAGTATACGGATTACACATAAAAGAACGAATTGCTGTTTCAATGTTAAATAAAATATGGGGTGTATCTTCATTAAATTTTCAAATGACTGTAATTTTAGTTATAAAATTTTTATCATTACCCGTCATAAGTCGGTATTTGTATAAAAAGTTGTCCAAAAGCTGTTTCTCTACTTTGTCTTGTTTGGCTGATGTATTAAAAGCTCTTATTTCGTAACCTCTTTTGTGTTTCTTGTTATGAAGTCCATTTTCAGCTGCGATTTCCTTTTTGTAATGAAAATTTTCATGAATGGGTTGTTTCACATTGTAAATTGGTTGATGACCGAACCTTTGTTATCATTTCATCGTATATAAAATTCTAACCTATATTTCGTTTTTATATCTCTATTAAAAGTGTTAATCAATAACAAATGTCGATTTTTGCCTCCTTTTTATGCGATATGCGAGATTAAAGTCATATTGAAAAAATATAAACCGAAATATAAAACTTATTAATATATTATTCACAATATTTGACATAAAAATCGAAAATTTATATATCTTATTGTGCAAGAAATACTCATAAAAATTAGTCAAATAGCATTCAGCTATTGACATTGATTTTGTCATGGATATTTTTGCTTATGAATAAAGTTAAATCGTCTTCTGAATCATTAGTAATTACTATAATGTTTGTAATAAGTCATCTGAGACTTTACTATATAAATTTCCTCTTAAATAACAATTTTAATTACAAGTAAAATTCCACGCATGAATAAACGGTACATAAAAAATATGAACCAGGCATTTAAATGTTTCATTATCAAAGACATGAAATTGCAACAAAAATAGTAAAAATGGAATTGACTTTACTATTTTAGATTATAGTTTACACAGCAAAACAGAACAACATAGAAACAAGCAAATAAGTATTGAAACCACGGATTCTTCTTCTTACTTTGCTTCATTTGGTGTTTTCCAACACTTACATTATATGTTGTTTAATTTTGTTCCTTATTGAAAGTGCATAAAGTTTAAAATATACATCTGTGATTTTTTTTTCACTTTATAAAATTAAACAGGTTTTTTTTTAGTCATACATTATCGACAATGTAGGCTTTACGTAATGTCTTTTACTAGTTGCACACTGGCATCATTGATTTTTTATTAAATAAGTGAAAAGTGAAATAAATTGTTTATTTTTAAAGCTTTTTAAAAATACACACACACACATACATATATATATATATATATATATATATATACATACATATATATATGTTTAAAACCAAGGTTTGTTCCCTGGATTTTGATTTTATGATTTTGGAACTTTAAATTCATAAATCTTCAACTATTTTTTATTATCAAACTTTTCGTTCAAAGTGTCACTGATGTGGAATGAATTACCGAAATTTGCAAATATGGCACATCAAAATTCAACTGGTATTTGTAATATACATACACATATATATATACACACACAACATTGTCCCTGACAACGCATAGCAACATGCTATACTAGGTATAGTCCTCCGACATCCAAGTTTAGTCCCTCGCGTGACCCCTGCAAACCAAATCAAATTATTTCCCTTTGTTCAGGTGGCGCTCTGCTTTGTTGTCGTGTGATACAAAATGGCTTCCGACGACCGGTTTTCAAAAAATAATTCAGAAGATCTGAATGACCTGTTTACATCCAAAAAACGAAGGAAGCCACGAAATATTCTTTATTCATTTTAAAGCAATTTCTTAAAGCTTATAACATAGATTGAAAAAGCAAGACATGTGATGTACTAAATCTATTATGGACCTCTCCCGAGGGAACTGTTCTCCTATAGTGTTGTCTATCGGCTCGGTCACTATACCTCTCCAGACAACACTATAGGAGAACGATTCCCTCGGGAGAGGTCCATAATATATATATATATATATATATATATATATATATATATATATATATATATATATATATATATATATATATATATGACTCTAATGCCTAAAAGCAGATTTAATAATTACAGTTATGTAATATATATTTCATTTAGCCATCCCTTATTAAGTAAGCAATAAGCACTATTGGTGATTACGCTGTAATTGATATTTATTTATGTTTTATTAAATTTGAATCACAAGTTGTAACTAAGTATTTGTTATTTAAAATAAAAATCATCATCATTGTCATCATCATCATCGACATCATCATAAACGCACCAGTTATCTGACATAAAGAAGAATTTCCTTATTAATTTTAACCCTGTACAGGACTAACATTCTTTTCTTTTTTAAACTGCCTTTGTGATAGTCTTAAGCACAATAAATTCAAAACTACTAATGTTTTAGAATATGCTAATGTATTTCCAATACGCGCAATGTAAAACAAAACAGGTTATAAGTAAAGTATGTTTAATCATCTCCTTTTAGACATGCTTTTATTAAAATATCCCGAAATATATTATGATGTTTTTTTAATTTGGAAAACTTATAATTAATAACAGCATTCATCCTGAAAGACCAGTTTTCAATATATTTAGCGGCTTTATAAAAACTAGATAACTTATGAAGTTATTAAGACTTTATTGTTGTAAATTTTACCGCCACTTATCAAATACTGTTGAGGACAGAACATGGGTAAAGCAACATTCATAATCCATCATGTTTGAGGCCCCTCAAATTAAAACAGTCTAATGTTACCGTTTTTTTTCTTTTATTTCATCTAAGTTACATGCGTATTATAAAGTTACTATTACACTGAGAACCAGTTTATTTTATGAACATATTAAAATTGTGAAAAACTCAAATTATATAGCAAAATATATACGTTGTTATGCTGATTGCATATTTGACATTTGTGTAATTATTTAAACTGATCGGTTTTGTCTTGTTGACGAAAATAATTTTGCTTGATTACGAAACCTTTATTGCTTTTTTATTTATACTTCTTTTTGTGCTAATAGGTATATTTGCAAATAGGTAGTTTTATTAAAATATTCTATTAAATTTATTTGGTTTTAATGAAAAAAAAACTTAGTAAATGTTTTTTTCTTTTTTCAAAAAAAGATTGAAACCGATTTATCACAGAGAGCAAATGTTTTTATGTGATAAAATATAGAATTAAATGAAAAACTGTCCACAATGAATATATGTGCACTTGTATTTTTTTATTCATTTATTTATTTATTTCAATACATAGCTGTCTTTTGTATTATTATTTCATATTTAAATGTTTGTTGTTCTGATATGACCTTAAAATTTCAAACAATAAAAACTTTCTTTTTATTAGATTGGTTTCCACGATTTTACTAAGGCATTGAATAATTTATAAACTTTGTAAAATTTCAGCAATACCATAAACCGATCAAATACATATAACAAATTTTAAAAAGAATATTAAAATGTTGTAAAGTAAAGATGATAAACTAATTGTTAATAACACAAACACCTGAGATTTTCCTTTTATTTTGTTTGAGCACGGTTTCGTATAAAAATAAAACACTTCGACTTATATCTTTGATATTTAAAAAAAAAAATTCATCATTATCAATGTTACTCCTTTAGAAATTTACATCATTAATTTTTAATATTATTATTACAAATAACAACGATTTGGTGCGAAAATACATAATCTCTACTAACAGCATCTCGATTACTTGCTATTTTGAGCATATCATAACAAAATATTGATTTCACGAAAAGGTCAAATAGGGTTTTTATAAATTAGTTTTGTTCAGTTTTTTTTGTTTACATACAAAGATCAATGGAATTTTTTAAAAAAAACTTATATTAGTTGTTTTGATTAAGAAATTTTCAATCATATACGCAATAAACAGTAAATTTGACCTCTTTTTTAATATTTTTTTAACAAAGGGGGAAATTAAAAATAGTTTCTTTCTACAAAGTTTGTTTTATCTGATTTTATATCTTAGCCTCTAGGTAGGGTGATTTTATGTGTAAACAAACCTTGCACAATATCGATATCTTCAAAACCAGTGTTTAGAATTATTACTAAGATTTCAAGTAATCAATTCCATTACTATAAATTGACACACTTTTAAAGGATTCCGGGTTTTTTTTTACTTCTTCTTCTTCTTCTTCTTTTCTTCTTTTTTTCTTCTTTTTTGCATATAACAGGGATTCACTAGTTTCAATAAGAGTATCATTTAAAACTTAAGCTTAAAATCCAACAGATGCATTTTCGTTAGATTTTGTCACGTTATCACTTTCCGTATCGTCATAATTGTGTTTTGTTTTGAATCAAGTTCTGTACATAATATATATTAATGTATTGTTACTTTATAATTTTTCAAAAACTTTTGTATATTTGATTGATAATACAGTGTTAGCAAATCTTAAATAGTTGCTTCTTAAAAGCAAATTTTTTTAAAAAAATTAAGTAACAGAATTGCTCTTCACAGCAACCGGGTAGAAAAGTCCCTCAGTGGTCAAATATTTGTCCCTCTATATTAAAACGTAGTAAAAAGACATTCTTTAATTTTTGTAAAAATGTGCGCTATCCATGAATGCCGATTTAATAACATTGTCACATACCAATAAATATTGATGTTTTTTTAAAAAAAAAAGTTTACAAAAAAGAAAGACAATATATGTTAACAGCTGTTAACTTTAACATAATTGGTTAAAAAACAAACAGATTTGTGCTAAAAAAGATGGATGTCAATCTATTCGTCTTGATCTTTATACCAATGAAAATAGCATTCAGTCATTATATTGGTTCCACAGAAATGTTATGTAAAGATAATGTGACTTAATGATGTTGTTATAGTTTATTTGATGACCATAAAACTGACTTAAGTAAAAAAAAAATTACATTAAAATAAAAAGTAGAAATAAACCGCATTGGTAAATGCTAAACCAAAGATCATCAAAACAATGATTTTTATTTCTTATTTTATCTTATGATGATTACTCTCTAATATTTTACCTTATGTCATCGGATTACAATTTAAATGTATTAACATTTTTAATCGGTTTTGTTTAATAATATAATCACAAAGAAGTAAATTTCACTGTTTAAAACAGCAGATTTGTTGAACAGTTTCCCCTATGAATTAAAGTGAATTATATAAACGGTATCCTTGCTGTTGCATAATTCATACACAAAACTGTGATCATCGACAATTTATTCCGTATTTTAAGTAATGTATACCTTGTAAATTTCTGTATTCGTACTGATTTTATTGTACATTTTTAATTTACATTTAAGATTAAATTCTTTTCCTTTTTTGGCCAATTAACGCGTATTAATTAACAGTACTGTAGTATTATTAGGTTATTTAACTGATATTGTGAATTATTGTCCCTAGTTGACTCGAAATTTGCATGAGCTTGCGAAATACATTTAATTGCTTCTTACTTGTATTTCATTAAACAAAACCATTTTTGTCTTAAAATTCACAAAATTAAAATTGCACTAAATCTAATATATTGATAATAGAACTAGTGCAATATTACAAAAACAACTCGATGTCCTTTTTAGCCATGATTCAAAAAACAGTGTCAAGTGACAAAGTGTGGCCGAGTAGTTAAGGCGTTATAGGCTTTTTACTGGTGTGTTTGGTACTCTTATTTGCGCCATGAAATAAGCACACCTGGCCTTAAGACCAGGTGAGCTAAAAATGATGAAATGACGTAAAGCAACATTTAACCAAAAAATCTATGGTACATTCATTTTTTAAATTCTTATCAGGGTCAGTTTTTCAATACAGAAGATTTTCCTTGTTAGACCAATGCACTTATTTAGTTTAAAATTATTTAATATATCTTTTTGTCAGTACGATAAGCTTTTATTTATCTTATACAAATCGCCTGCTTTCTTAATCTTTTTATAATCATATTCAATCAATCACTTAACTGAAATGTACAATGATTAACATATGGAAGTTTGAAATTGCACCTAAAACTTACTGTTTAGAATAGCTTGGACACTGTTTTACAATAAAACACATACATATTAGTCCTTGTTCTAATCACAACCCCAAAAACAAAGTTAAAACTTTGAATCTGGCAAATTTAGTAATACACGTGAACTTTCTTTAAGGAAGTGAGGCCGGGTGCTCCGGAAGGGTAAGCACTTCTTGTCTAGCTAGCTACACCCGGCACGTGCAAATCAATATTGGAAATGAAAGGAACAAAGAACTATGGTAAGTCAAATAAATCCAGTATTAGTTTAGATACAGTGACTACAAATAAATTAAAGAGAATTAAAATTGACTTGAAAAGACATTATTTTAGACAGAACAATGATATCACATGGGCGTGATGCGTTTTTATATCTTTCATAAAAATATATGCCCTAGGGTATTAAAAAGATTTATATGGAACATTGTGCCCTGCATATTGAGTATAAAATTTTGCTTGGTCGCAAAAAATTGTATTGTTGTCATTCATTTTGGATTGTATCTTGTGTTAGCAATATTGGAAGGTGAGAAAAATAAGTTCATCGTTAAGAAAAACGTTTTAGATTTTAAAAAGGATAAATTTGTGCCAGTAGGTAAAATATTTATGACGTTACCAGACATTTTATTAAATACGTAAGCTTTAGAACTTAGATTTCGTTGTATCCCTTTGTTTCTTAACACTCTAGGACATGTATTTTAAAAGAAAGGTATAAAAACGCTTCGCATTCCCGTGAATGATATCTCAATGTACTGTTTGTTAAAATGATTTGACTTCAAGTTTAATCTTCAAAATATTATCAAAACGGCATGACCGAATATAAAGAATATAAAGCTTTTGATGAATAAGCAATATCAGCTCGATTGAAGATAAAATAATCATAAAAACAGACTTAAAATACACATGGGGAAACAATGAAATGCCGAAAGCAATTAGAACTGAGAAAAGTGCTTTGAATAATTGTTTTTGAAGAATTAATATTTTTTCATAATTTTGACTTTTTTATTTATTTTTTTATCCTTCTTTCTCTTCTTTGTGTAAGCTAATAAATAAAACAATGTAATAAAATAAAAAAAGGCAGCCTCTACACGCACTCTTGACAATTGCCTAAAAAACCATAAAATATAATTTCCCTCTAAAAGATCACATTTCAGACAAAACAGTTTAATGTCTAGAATTTCAACTCAATGTATTTTGTTAAGGTGTATTTGTTAAATATGCAATTTCACCTAATAAGTTTAAAGAAGTCAATAGAGTAAAATTCGAATTTGGTAAAATTTATTCTATACAGATTGCTGTTTTGTCAGACTGACTAAACCATTTCAATGTAATCGATCGAAACAAAAATTAAACATATTTGTCTTCCATTTACCTTAAAATAAATCTATTTTCTAGGATGAAATACAGGATAATTCTCCGACTAGATACACTGAACAAAAAATATAAAGTATAGAATTTGCATCTGTACACATGTGGATTAAATAGAACTGCATTTAAAGACTAACTGCTCCTGGCATTAAATGGAATTATTTAGTATATATAAATAACGTCGATTTTTAAAATTAAATAAATAAAACAGATCTTATGCGTGTCTGGCATTAAACAAATCACAAAAACCTAGTACATTTTATAGCTTAGATCAATTTCAGTTGTCAACAAGACAACCGAAAATACCCCCGCCCACTCAAACTGCAACAAACAGCAAACACAAACATTCTAATTTCTAATAATGAATAATAAAAAATTGATACCTTAATTTGTCAGGATAAATGGATGGAAAACGAAATATGTATACATTTTAATTTAAACTATTTAAATTTTAGTAAAGTAGTTTCATAGCAGATGATTTTAAAAGAACCAGCTAAATTTAGCATTTTATCTAATTTGCATAATCCAATAAAATGCCATCATGAAAAAAATATGAAAAAACAGTTACATAAGTGAAACGACTAGACATGTAGAATTTGTGAACAAAATACGAAATAAATACATCAATTTATAAATGCGTAATGACAATTTACAAGTTTTCCTATTTATAGCAATAATAGCCACTTTTGATTTTGTATTACAAAGAAAATCTCAATCTATATCTCAATTTGCTTAGAGATTCTCCTCATCAACTTTTATGTCATTTTGCCCAGTGGATTCAGGGAATAAAAGTTATAGTTCACGCAAGTAGTCATGTAGAAATTTAAGTGTAGAAGGGGAATAACTCCAAGAAAAGTCAACATTCACCGACGAAAACCAGGTTTTTAGTATCTTTCTTTTGCATTACCATAAATCTTAGCCTAAATTGCTTAATCTACAGCTATTATCTATTTATTGAAACGACGATCAACTTGATGTCATATTCGACCACTTTGAAACACAGTAGAATCTGGTTTTTTTTTTTTTTTTTTTCTTACTTTTTTTTTTTTTTTTTTTTTTTTTTTTTTTTTTTTTTTTTTGTATATGTAACGAAAATTAAAGATAGTAGAAAGAGCAATGTATTGACTTGTTAAAAAATATTAAATAGCTAAAAAGGAAAAACCTTTCGTCATGTCAAAATGAGGAGCTAAATAAATATATTTGAGCTAAGAGAGTAATTTTAGAAATTTTCTGACGAACCAAAGTAATGTCACAACACAACACGAAAAGTTTGTACAGTCTTAGTTTACAGAACCTTGTCAAATCTGGAAAAAAGACTACAGATATATAGATGACGTTCTTTCTCTAAATAATCACAAATTTGGAAAATATGTGAATGTCATCTATCCAAGTGAGCTTGAAATAAAAGACACGACAGATTCTCCATGTTCTGCTTCATATTTGGACTTATACCTCAATTATGACACCCATGAAAGGTTACATCTGAAGCTATACGACAAACGTGATGACTTCAATTTTTCTATTGTCAACTTTCCGTTTCTTTGCAGTAATATCCCTGCTTCTCCTGCGTATGGTGTATATGTTTCACAGTTAATACGGTACGGTAGAGCTTGTTCCACTATGGGAACTTTCTGCAACGAAGCAAATTACTTACAATTAAATTGTTGACACAAGGATATTGCAAGCCTAGGCTAATCAGGGCCCTTAAAAAGTTTTTTTGGCCGTCATCACAATATTGTTGATAAGTATCTAGTCACTGTATCCCAACTTATACTGGATATATTTGACTTACCATAGTTCTTTGTTCCTTTCATTCTCAAAATTGACTTGCACGTGACGGGTGTAGCTAGCTAAACAGGAGGTGCCTTCCCTTCCAGAGCTCCCGGCCTCACTTCCTTGATGGAAGTTCACGTGTATCACATATTTTGCCAGTTTGCAAAGTTTTACTTTGTTTTTAGGATTGTGATATGGACAAGGACTGGTATGTTTGTTTTATTTACAAAGTTTACCAATTTTCTCAACTGCAAAAACAGTTTAAAAAAATAGGTTGATTGTCATTTTTCGATACACAGGCATGCAGAATATTATTTTTGACCTCAGCTGGTTACTAGTTTCTGTTTAGACTGACAAATTTCATTTGACTCGTTTTACAAAATTTATATGTGTTTTGATCAAACTAAAAACCCTACCATGGATACACGGTTAGAATTTAATTAAACATGACTAGATTTATTAACATATTACGTACATAAACATTTATGTTTCATGGACACAGGTAGCGATACTACATTAAAATGAGAGATATATACGTCGATGTCAGAAAAATTATTTTTCAAGCGTATATTTTGTCAAAGTAAATTATTAGTAAAAATATTAACGAAACAATATCAAATGAAACTAAACGATCTTAATTCTTTTTTAAAAAATAAAAAGAAATTCCAGTAATTTATCGAACTGTGTGTGTGTGTGTGTGTGTGTGTGTGTGTGTGTGTGTGTGTGTGTGTGTGACATCTTGTTTCTCGGGACAAAAAGGTCTATTTTTAAAAAAGATATATTCTTTGTTATATTATAATGTTATAGTTTATACTATACTTACAAGTCTTCTACGTTAGTATAATATCTCAGTGATGTGTTGGTAATTATCTTTATATCCTGGTCTTCAATCACTCTGAAATACAATAAATAAAAGTAAACAATACAGTATCAATAAGCACTAAATAATAGTGTTTTGGTTTCATCTTTATAATCTTGTAAAGAAAAACTAAAACAGGAATGTTTAAAACAATTTCGTAAAAAAAAAATTAAAAGATACACAGCAATCAAACGGTCCACTCGAGTTTGCTGTTCAAACTTCATTTAACATACAAGGTTCAACTCTGTTTCCTGCTAAATACTTTTGAAATCTGTGTTGTTAAAATAAAATAATAATAAGTTTTCTTTTTTAGATTCTTTAGTTTAAAAAAATTTAAAAAGTTGATAGGTTAAGTGTTTATTTATCCTATTTCACAACAAAATTAGGATTATAAGAATAATTGTGTACCATGGTATTAACTATATTCTTAAATTATTACCATGTATATGAATTTCTTCTACCAATCATTGAACGGTTTAGGTCCTGATAAATTACAGGCTTTTCACAGTTTTTACATATCAAAACAATTATTTATCTTTTTTAAATCTTAGATAACAAAACAAACAATTTGATGCTGGTTACTTTTGGTGATACATTTTGTTTTATATTATGAGAAAAACACTCAAATATCTTATTTTTAAAGTAAAAACAGTCGACTTTCCTAAGTTGAACAAATCAAAGATATATAGGTAGGAATAATTCTGATCTATGTCGTTGCATCAAAATATACCCTATCTGGTACTAGTTTCTGTCGAATTTTAGGGCTAAACTAGTAACGTGATGACCATCTTTGTAAGGGTTAATTCTTTATCTAGTCCACAATATCATTTATCATTCGAAAGCGTAAATTAGTTAACACGTCAGCTTTCTTACAACTTCATAGCTTATACGGAAACAAGTTAAAATGTGGTGATGCTTGTATTAAAAGGGAAATATTTGCCTTAAGCAACATGAATATCATTGATTTGTTTGACGGAAATTATTAGTTAGTTTATTTCATCATTATTTTGTCGCACATAAAGGAGGTGCTCCAACCTAAGCCGTCAATTTGATGTCACTCTTAATTAGTCTGTAAGGTGATAATAAGGATATAATTGTTACACGGGTGTTTGAGTGTTCCATTAAAGTTTACACATGGTTGATATCGAAACAAAATTATCACATGTTTAATAGAAAGTATATGTCAAAAGTTCCTAGTCTATATCTACTATTGGTCAGTCTCTAAAGGTTAATGTAATCGCTTTGAATACTGATGGATTATAACAGTTTATAAACTAAAATAGGTCACAAACACTCTATAATTAGGAAAATACCTTGCAATTTACGAAAATAAAAACAAGTAGAAAAGAAAACTTTTATGAACAATACCGATGTTAGAGTAATCTGAGAGCTTTAAATGATACTAAATCAATGACAAGTGTTTGATACTTCAGTAAACAAACAACTAACCAATTATTTCAAAAATAACGATGTTTATATCTTGCTTAAATGCTTTTTTCAAAACATGGAAATTTTACCATTGTTAGAAGCTACAAATCTTTATTTATGTTTTATCTGTTCTAACATTTAAGACATTAAAGCCAAATTATAATATTGTTGAAAATAGCGCTCTTATTTCCAAAGCTACTAAACATCATCATATTTCTTTAAAATGAAATGTCATCCTTTGTGTGGCTTGAGATGCCGACAATTTGACAGGTAGCATTTTCCATCACAAAAATACTTTTTTGTAATAGATAACAAATAGAATCCTATAATCTTGGTCATATAATATTGATTTTTTTTTGTCTTATTTAATAAACTTCAGTTTGTTTGTACACTTCCAAAAATTTCTCTGTTTTGTCTTAAAGTATTTAAACGTTTGATAGTTTGTTTTTTTATATTAATATTTCGAAATTGAACCTGTTTAAAATCATTAAAAAAACTTTCATTATTTGATGAAAGCACATTAGAACTATACACTTGATTATATATATATTCGTTACACTTATCATTGTTTTCAGAGAACACATAAAGTTCTCAACCAGTCTACTGCCATATTTAACATTCTACTGATCAAAGTGGCATATCGGTCACCTTTAAGAAAAACAAAAAGACCAAGAAAGGTATTTATGCACTCTGGTGTGAACAAAAGTAAAGGCAAGCCGAAAACACCAGATCAAGAAACAAAAATTTCAGTCGATATTCTGGCGGAAAAAATTACGAAAGTAATTAGGAAACAGAAGAAAGACAGAATCATTTACCCAGACGCAGTGCCAGCCAGGACCCAACCGAAAACGCTCCGTGTACAAATCTAATAATACGATAATTAGTCAAACAGCCAGACAAGTTCAAAGTTCATAATAGCATTCACCAATTGAAATAGACCTCTGTTGTCATCACCAGATATTTACACTAAAGAGTCAACTGAAAAGGTAAATTAGACCCTAGAAAATGTACGAAATTCGTTTCGTGGTATTCTTAAAAAGTATTTTCAAGCTTTAAGATAAGATCTACCAAGATAAAAGCTGGAAAAACTTACTCCACTTCAACAGACAGGAAAACATAACTAATAGACAGCAACTGTCTGTATATAAAAATTTCAGCACCAGGATGAAGTCAAACTTTAAAACCTATTTTAACTCTAATCTTTATGTTTATTCCACTTATTACATTTTACTAAGTATATCACATCATCGTTACATTAAGTCGTATTTAAACTGAACTCGACATTAATCCCCCATTATCTCCAAGTTAAAATGATTATTCTTCCACGCTGTAACAATAAATGTGTTATCATTGTGTTTAGCGTAACCGACACTAGAACTGTCATTACCATTTAACATTTAAGTGTTAAATTTGACTGTGCGTTTAATGCCAAAGCAAAAACAAGCTTAGTATTATTCTAGCAGTAACTTTTTTCGGCAAGAAAATTGTATTTTCGGAAAAAAAGAAAATAAAGAAAAAAAGTTGGGGTTAAAAAAATTGACCGAGAAGAAATTATGAGAAAAAACAGGTGCAGCCTTTTATCATCGCTTCTTATTGGGATTTTTTTTTTTATTATTTATTATTATTTTTTTTTTTTTGGTTGCCACAAACAGCTCTTAAAGCTGCATTAAGTTTTCCAAAGAAAAAAAATAAAACGGTGCTAATCTAATAAATGATGTTCCTAATGAACAATGTTACATTTGGTTCAACGATAAAAGCTCGAATAAATACAGAAATTACAGTATTTACCCAGCGAGATGCAGCATTTGGGATCTAATATTAGAACATGGTTACGTCATCAAAACCCGGGTCATTTAAACACAACTTCCAATATGTTGAAATACGATAAATTAAACACAGAACTTCGTTGAATTTGTCATTTGTGACTTAGTAAGGGAAAAATAACACCATTTCAAATACATCTGGATATTAATGAAGGACAATTAATGCAATTTGTCATGTTTCACTTTCGATTCTAGGCTTTTCCGTACATCCGTGCGCATGCTCCAAGCTCATAATTACCATCGTAGAACACTGACCAACCGGTCAAAGGATTCCGTTTATTTACAGCTAAAAGAAATGAAATTTTAGAAAATGAATGTCATGGATCGTGGTTAGAAGATATCTACTTTAAAAAAAATATATTTTTAGAAAATCAAAAAAAATTCAGAAATTTGGTAAACTTAATGCAGCTTTAAGTACAAGCGACTAGAGTTTTCCTAATTCTGCGGTTGAAGCGTAAGCAAAATATAATCTGGTGATAAGTAAGAAAAAGTTTGAAATCAGTGAGATGTATCTTATCAAAAGCTGCAATTTGTTTGCTTTGTTTCCACTTCACGGGATATCTAAAGCGCGCGTTTACGTAATTACAGCGCTTCTTATCGACTGAGATCGAATCCCACTCGGGGCTTATCTTAGTGTGATGAAGTTTGTCAGTTCGCTTGCTGAAGGTCAGTGGTTTTCTCCGGGCACTCTGGTTTTCTCCACCATCCCAGAACTGACCGCCTCGAAATAATTGAAAGAATCTTGAATGGGGCGTAAAAAAACCATTACTCCACTCCACTTTTTGAAATAATGTAGTTTGTATTCTCTTTGCATGCTTGTTTTTGCAAAGAATGAAAAAAATAAAGCAAATATGTTTGTGACTAACACGAAACGGACACTCCGAAACGAAAATCAGCAATCAGTACCTGATATTAGATGTTACCATTTGTTTTAACTATTATCACAATGTAAAATCTTTAAAATAGAAAAAAGTTTTAATCAAAAAATCTAATATCGTCATGTGTTATATGTATATATTACTCATCCATAATCATAAAATATGTGCAACATCAAGATCAGTGGAAAAATTTATGATAAAAAATCAAGTTAAAAAGGATATAAAATCTAAATCAAAGTTATTCGTGTTGTAAATGTTGTGTTGCACCGGATTTTTTTTTTAATTGAAAACAGCAAAATAACAAACTTGATATATCTTATAGTATTTCAAATTAATGTTGTCAGAGGATAATGTCAACTAGATATTTTACATATCAGCAAACTTCGTTTAATGACATCTTAAAGATTTTAATTCATCTTTTATTAGTGACATATTACAAGATAAAAACCAACGATAAAGATATACTGTATTCTACTGATAGAGAAAGGTAATCAAAAATAAAAAGAAAATGTAATAAAATAAACTTTCTTTAAAAATTTAAATATTAATGTACAGACAGACCTTTTATGAATAAAATATCAATTTACTTTTAATTTGCAGTAAGAGAATAAAAACATTACATGTATATTAAAAGGAAAACGGTCTTTTTAAGATAAGAATTAAAGTGTAGCACTATGCATATTTTTATTGTCAAAACTATATATACCTATAAAGCTTCACTTGTATGCAATAGAATATTGTAATTTCAACATAAAATGTCATGGTAGTTTGAGTTAAAAGTATGACTCAATATGTTCCAAACACTCAATATGTTATAAATAATCAATATGTTCCAAACACTCAATATGTTATAAACACTCAATATGTTCCAAACACTCAATATGCTATAAACACTCAATATGTTATAAACACTCAATATGTTCCAAACACTCAATATGATATAAATAATCAATATGTTCCAAACACTCAATAAGTTATAAACACTCAATATGTTCCAAACACTCAATATGTTATAAACACTCAATATGTTCCAAACACTCAATATGTTATAAACACTCAATATGTTCCAAACACTCAATATGTTATAAACACTCAATATGTTCCAAACACTCAATATGTTCCCAACACTCAATATGTTATAAACACTCAATATGTTCCTAACACTCAATATGTTATAGACACTCAATATGTTATAAACACTCAATATGTTATAAACACTCAATATGTTCCCAACACTCAATATGTTATAAACACTCAATATGTTTCAAACACTCAATATGTTATAAACACTCAATATGTTATAAACACTCAATATGTTATAAACACTCAATATGTTCCAAACACTCAATATGTTATAAACACTCAATATGTTATAAACACTCAATTTGTTTCAAACACTTATGTTATAAACACTCAATATGTTCCAAACACTCAATATATTATGAACACTCAATACGTTATAAACAATCAATATGTTATAAACACTCAATATGTTATAAACAATCAATATGTTCCAAACACTCAATACGTTATAAACACTCAATATGTTCCAAACACTCAATATGTTATAAACACTCAATATGTTATAAACACTCAATATGTGATAAACACTCAATATGTGATAAACAATCAATATGTTATAAACAATCAATATGTTCCAAACACACAATATGTTATAAACACTCAATATGTTCCCAAAACTCAATATTTTATAAACACTCAATATGTTATAAACACTCAATATGTTATAAACACTCAATATGTTATAAACACTCAATATGTGATAAACACTCAATATGTGATAAACAATCAATATGTTATAAACACTCAATATGTTCCAAACACTCAATATGTTATAAACACTCAATATGTTCCAAACACTCAATATGTTATAAACACTCAATATGTTCTAAACACTCAATATGTTCCAAACACTCAATATGTTCCAAACACTCAATATGTTCCAAACACTCAATATGTTATAAACACTCAATATGTTATAAACACTCAATATGTTCCAAACACTCAATATGTTATAAACACTCAATATGTTTTAAACACTCAATATGTTCCAAACACTCAAAATGTTATAGACACTCAATATGTTCCAAACACTCAATATGTTATAAACACTCAATATGTTCCAAACACTCAATATGTTATAAACACTCAATATGTTATAAACAATCAATATGTTCCAAACATTCAATATGTTATAAACAATCAATATGTTTCAAACACTCAATATGTTCCAAACATTCAATATGTTATAAACAATCAATATGTTTCAAACACTCAATATGTTCCAAACACTCAATATGTTATAAACACTCAATATGTTATAAACAATCAATATTTTCCAAACACTCAATTTGTTATAAACACTCAATATGTTATAAACAATCAATATGTTTCAAACACTCAATATGTTCCCAACACTCAATATGTTATAAACACTCAATATGTTATAAACAATCAATATGTTCCAAACATTCAATATGTTATAAACAATCAATATGTTAAAACACTCAATATGTTCCAAACACTCGACATGTTCCAAACACTACCATTTTTACTTCAAACCTTTACAAAAATAATGTTCATGATAACGTAACTCTGCAGAGTTTTTTTACACACAAATTGATTCTTTCTAGCAAATTTTACAGGTTTCAAATTTTCTATTTCTGGCTTTTATTTTTACAGATCAGCTAGCCAAATTTCTTTTTATCAGTTAGTTACTTTTGAAGACATTTATAAACAATTCTTTTCTCAATATTCCGGAAAGCAAATATACATGTGAGAGACATTTCTTTTTTAAGTTACGCAGTAAGGCTTCTTTTGATGTAAAGTATGCTATAGGCTTTCCATAAAAATTATTACAATAAATTTGCTTTCTAGCAGACGACAGGAAGTGCTTAAATAAGGGAAAGTAACTCTTATTACACAGATGTAATTACGTAACTGTAGGATTGAATTGTGTATTAAATAATTAGTTAATAACTTCTAGTAAAGAGAAAATTTTCAACAAAGCTATTCAAAAAATTAACTTCCGGTCCGTCAGATTATTTGTTTTTCATAATGAAGATTGTTTTTTATTATTATTATTTTATTTAATTAATTATTGTTGTTATTATTATTATTATTTTTTTTTTTTTTTTTTTTTTTTTTTTTTTTTTTTTTTGTATGATAAATAGATAAAATTTCATAAAAACTTTATTCCATTATTTACTTGTTAACTTCTATAAGGGTTGTGATTATTATGAAGTTTTATAGAAATGTGCTTTCTGTTCATTAACAAAGAGTAGTTGAGAAATGTTTAAATGACATTTATATAATTTTTAATAAAATGTGCAATGAGACAAGTTTCTTAAGTTAATATTCTATCCGTATTTATTATCATTAAGTTAAGTTGTAAAAATTACACGTTTAGTGTATTCTTTGAAATTGTTCTTACTCCCCACAGAGAGAAGAGGTGGTCAATATTCTATGCACATGTATTCGAGTTATTTTAGTTTAATATGTCTGTATCAATGTGTATATGACTTTAGTAACATGCTGCTTGAAAAATTATCTCTTGAAAAATTAATCTTCCTACAGTATCAAAATCGTAAAGAAAGATTGAAAGGAAAAAAGGAATTAGCGCCCCATATAAACAGCAAAATAGGTCAAGATAAAAACTGAGTTCTTGACTTTGTAAGCATAGGGTTCAAATGATCAATTCTCAAAAATCATCGCAAATGTTATTTCTTTTAAACCAAATTATCTTAAAAAATCTACCCGTATGTTTCATGCGTGAAGCTATCCTAAGTTATTAGTTTAATTTATGATTTTGTTTTTGCAGCATGTACATAGACGTTTACTTATTATTATTAACTTGTTATATAATCTGGTTTGCGCGTAAACATATTAGCTACATTAGATTGGAAATACAGGCAAACCTGTCTATAAAGGCCACCCATTGGAAACAATAAAAGTATCCTTTATGGACAGGTGGCCTTTATATATAGGTTCAACTAATAGGAATAAAAAAACAATTAGGAAAGAATTAAATTGGCCTTTAAAAGCAGGTGGTCCTTATAGAGAGGTGGCCTTTATGGCAGGTTCGACTGTACAGTGAAATTCCAAATCTCTGATTTCCTCTCAGGAAGAAATACGCCTTTGGTAATATGAAAACTTTGAAGAGTGGTTAATAAAGTCTTATTAAATATTTTTTGCAAATTTAGTGAAAAAACAATGTCTTTCCAATTAAGAAGCCAAATTGTATTTGAATCTGCTTTCTGCAGCCGCTTTTTCAAGATCAGCTAAACAAACGTCTTTTTATCAGTAAGTTACTTTTGAAGATATTTATAAACAATTCTTTTCTCAATATTCCGGAAAGCAAATATACATGGGAGAGACATTTCTAATTTTAAGTTAAGCAGTAAGGCTTCTTTTGATGTAAATAATGCTAATAGGTTTCCACAAAAACTATTACAATAAATTTGCTTTCTAGCAGACGACAGGAAGTGCTTAAAAAAAGGAAGGTAACTCTTATTACACAGACATGATTACGTAACTGTAGGATTGACTTGTGTATTAAATTATTAGACCATAAATCATAAATATAGTTCACTGTATGCTTCCATAATCAAATTTTTGTGATATTCTGTCTATAGGTCAATTATACGATCAAAAAAAGACGTATTTCTAAGACACATTGCTTACTTAAGCTCAAAATCTTTGTTGATTTAAACATATTTTATTTTTCAGTCATATATACATAAATATAAATACATTATTTATAATTATAATTACATATATAGACAAAAGGATTCAGAAACAAGTGCCATAGTACTTATATTAATCTGTCTCCCAAATAAATTAGGAAATTAATTTTTCAAATGCGCCTAGTTTAAGGGTTAATCACACTAAACATTTAATTTTTGAAACACTAAGTATAAGAAAATCGTTTTGTCAGATAAATATATCTATGCATGGTTCTGGAAATTTCTATATTTTGTTGGGGCTGGAGTGAAGTGTTACCAAACAATAGTAAATTAGTAGACAATGTGAGTGGTAACGAATGTAATAGGCTGTCACGTAGGTTTGAATAGCGGTTACAATGAAAAAGAAACTGTTCGGTTGTCTCTAATTGACCACATGCACAGTAAGAATTATCAGTTACATTTTTGTTATAGAGATGAGACCGAAGTGCACAATTATTGCGAAGTCTGGCGTGTAAGATTTGAGACAGTCTATTACCAGTATTATAATTAAAGGGTGGTTTTCTTTGATTTTCATTAAGAAGAGCTTTAAAAGAAGAAGGTGAAGTTGTTTATCTCAAAAATAATGGAAGTTCGTTCCAGTCTCTGATAGTAGCAGGTAGAAAATATTGAAAATGTCCTCGAGAGTGACAGAGAATTGTAGGTATTTGGTCTGACTGTCTTGTTGTTCTGTATTGACGTTGGGGAATTAAGTTTGAAAGATAGTCTTTTGTCAGACCATAAAACATCTTATGAGACTGAGTAAGTCTGTGTTTTTTTTTTCTTCTGACAGACAGAGGTTCCCAACCTGTTTCTAAGTAAAGGGCTTGCTTGGAACAAAGTTTTGTTAAGCCAGTTACAATTCTTTCAGCTTCAAGGTTTAGTTTATCTAATTCTTCTTGCAAGTTAATTGGAAGGTTATCCTAAGCAATGTCAGCGTATTCGAGTATCGGACGTATGAATGCAAAGTACAGGTTTTGAAGGGAATTTCTGCTACGATGAAATTTGAACTTCCTAAGAATATTTAGTCTAATAGAAGCTTTTGAAAGTATGTTGCTAACAAAGAACCATCTGATGAAAATGTGATGCCCAAGTGTTTGTGTTCTTTGGTTTCAATAATATCTACATTGTTAAGTGTAAGAGTTGGATGTGTAGTTTTATTATGTTTCCTTGATATAACCATGCGCTCAGTTTTCTGTGGGTTGAAAGATACGAGTCACTTTCTGGACCAATCATAAATAAGTTGGAGGGAATTATTTAGCAATTGAGAAGCCGTTTCACGGTTATCAACTATTAGATACAAGGTTGTATCGTCTGCAAAAAGTCTAATGTTAGCAGTGATAACACGAACTATGTCGTTTATGTAAAGAAGAAAAAGAAGTGATCAAAGGATATATCCCTGAGGTACCCCAGCTAGCACATCCTGCCATCCAGAAAAAGTACCAAGATGTACCACACGTTGTTTGCGACAAGTCAGATAATCTGTAAACCATAAAAGTAATTTACCCTTTATTCAATAACACTGAAGTTTGTGAAGTAGTCCCTTATGCCATACTCTGTCGAAAGCCTTACTAACGTCCAGAAAAACCATCCTAATTTCTTTTCCATCATCTAAAGCTTAACCAAGAGCGGTTGATAGATTTAGTAATTAATTAACAGTAGAATCGCCCTTGGTAAAACCTGATTGGTATTCCGATATAGCAGAGTTAGAAAAGAGATAGTTATAGACGTATTTATAAACACATCTCTCCATTACTTTCCCCAGTACACTTAGAAGTGAGATGGGTCTGTAATTCGTAACAAGAGAGGGATCATCGTTTTTAAATATAGGAGAAACGTTAGCTTTCTTCCATAAGCTAGGAAATTTACCGGTCTCTAGAGAAGTGTTAAAAATCTTTGTTTTCTTTGTTAAAAGTAATCATTAGTTACCACTTTGTAAACCTTTTGCATTATTCGAATTGACCGTAAAATTAAATAATTGTACTTTTATGGTATATATTATCTATGCCGATCATTAAAATTAGTAAAATCAAAATTTATTTAAATTTATTATAGATAAGTATTGCTAGACAGCATCTCTTCAACAAACAATTCCTTTAAAAAAGAGGCATGTAATACAGAAACCTCATAAAAGATTTAGATGATAATGAAAGATGTTTCCAAAAAAAAATCTTAAAACGTATATTATTACAATGATAAATATATAATACTGGATTAAGTTCTCTTAATAATACATGTAACTAAGATAGACGTTCTGTTATATCGATATTTTAAAGGAATCTGCCAGTCCAAGATTTATTTATTTTTAACCCAAAGCTTTGGTAAATCGATCAACGCGGCGTTTGTCGTGTGAAGTCCTTGGATTACGTCAATAATATAATCTTGATGAGTAAATATGTAATATGCTTTGTATGCTCGTTTCTTTGAAAGAAGCAGTATATATATATATATATATATATATATATATATATATATATATATATATATCACATCCAAGTTTTGTGAAACGAAATTGAAACGGACATTGAACAGACGAATGACAAATTCAATCACTTTCTTACCTATTAATACAATATATAGTATATACGCATTTTTAACATTTTTTTTTTCTATTTTTCCAAGTTAAGGACATAAATTGCAGAAACACCTGCATCCCCAACTTAGTTTGAGAGGGAGGTTATTCTCATATTTCAAACTTTTTATACACTGTTGCGGGGTTTAATAAAGAAATTTGATTATCCATTTTAACAGACTAAGTGTGTTTTGTTCTTGAAGCAGATTCGAATTTGATTTGTGGATTTTCTTGAGTTGTCATTTTCAAATCCAGCTCTTTTGTTTATTTTAACGCTAATTGTGAGAAAGTGTGTCAGACTTCTTTTGGCGAAGGCAGATTGTTTTCTTCTGTTACTCTGCAAAAGTATTTACAGGTCGTTGAACGATTTTTGAGAAAATTTAACTAATTTGTGTTTTGTGAAAGTAATCCGTTTTCAATTCTGAATGAGTATAACCTTCAGGCTACAATATGATATCGTGGTATTTTTTTATTTGTGATTTATAGCAAACAGCATGCGATTTAAATTTACTTTAAACATTTTATTCTCTTTATCATAAAAAAAATATTTTGAATTAGGTGTTTTAGATGTTATATGAATTACTCATTTAAATATTTCATCACAGAGGCTTGGCTTCAATTCTCGCACAAAAACTTTAAAATGAAAAGTGGCAAGTGGCATAATTGTAGCCTTGAAGACACCTTAACGTCGGGAAAAATCTTGAACAAAAAAGCATATAACAAAATAAATCCTTAATAAGTTACTTGGTATCCCTCCTGAACGAAATAATAATAATACTTGAGAGAGGATCAACTAGTAATTAGACATTCGAGATTTTATAATCAGATATTAAGATCACTGTACATATAAAACATTAATACTAAACATGTCAAGTTGTTTGGTTCAGATATTTTAAGATAGCCCACTAATAACAACTTAAACATAACAATTTTTTTCTGAAAGTGTAAATTTTATTTTAAATGTTTTCAACAACAAAAACATCACCATCGTTAATGACACCAACAACAATAATAATGATAATAATAATAGTAATTATAATAATAATGATGATAATAATAATAATAATAATAACCACGATCATTGTCTGTTGATCCATACTCGAATTTCTTGTTTTAACTTTAAGCTTTGAACATCAAATGGAATTGAAATGTAAACGTTTATAAAAATCAAATTTTCCATAAATGTATTTGAATGTAAGAAAAATCTCAGAAATGACTAAAGGTCTTTGTTGGGAGTTAATATCAAAATACACATAGCTTTATCGTTGACCTTTATAAATTTATATGTATTTATATATATTAACTTCAACCTCGCAGTATTTGCATGCGGATTGCATTTACAGTTTGTTGTCGTTCTTACTCCATCTTTACCTGAAAATTAGACTCAAAATGAGATTCAATTCATTGTTGTTAATCACGTCTTTGTTTTTATTACATTAAAAAAATGAATTTTTAATACTAAAATATAGAACGAATCATTGTCCGGAAGTTGTTACAGTGATTTTAATTCCGTGTTTTGTTGGGAGTGCTTTGGTGTTTCTGGATTTTAGTTTCATACGTTTATATTATCTTAATTATGGATCATTGGTTGTAAATACAGGTAAAAAAAGACAATAGGATAACTTCCTTAAAACTATGAATATATTACTAACATAACATAACATAAATTCTGAATTTAACATGTGAACTTGAAAATGGGCACCATGGAAACAATATGACTCTCAAGAGTCAGTTTTTGTTACAACTTTTAAAGACAAGATAAACAGGGGCTTTATTGTCATTCTTATTCACTGTCTGAAATCAAAATGATTTCAATATATTTCTAAAAACCCTCTATTAAAATGATTTTTGTCTCTCTGAAAACCACTAAAGTGTCCAATTTTTCTCTTTACAATACATCGATGTAAAATGCGATATAAATTGACACGTGTGATATCGACAAAATATTTATGATTTCTGCAAATCCCTTCGGAGTCATTGACCTGCTCTTTTTCTCTATCGAATTAACAAGATGATTTATTCATGGTTTCGAGTCTCTGTGGAGTTTATCGTTTTTTATCTAACTCGATGTTCTTGCATTATTGAACATAAACTTATTTGCTTGTTTAGCCACTTTAAACAATCGTAAACTAATGAACAAATGAAAACCTTTCTTTTAGGGGTAATTTCGTTAAGCAAAAAAAAAAAATAAATAAATAAATAAAAAAAAATAAAAATAAAAAAATTAAAATATTAAACCTTTTACAGGAAATATGATGTTGTAAGAAAGTTACTTATTATGCATTCTAAACAACGTGCTTCAAGAAACACTAATCAATACACAAAATACAGCTAAAAATACGCGGTTGTGGGCGTGATTTCTGTTTAATTTGTGTTCAGTTTTATATATATTCCCTGTTTTTGACTAAATTATCTTTAAAGACCTCAGGTATTTGTTCTATGTTTAAAACTTTTGTCGCCTATATTAGAACAACAATTCGAGAGAGATCATAATGTGAGAAAGTTTTACTGTGCTGCGGATGTCTGTGGCTTTTTTTTTTTTTTTTTTTTTTTTTTTTTTTTTTTTTTTTTTTTTTTTTTGGCAAGCCGACGGCTATATCAATGCTATGTTATATATATATTCATTCATTCAGGAATTGTTAAATACAGATTCCCTCTAGGTATTTTCAGCTATAGGGTCGTATTGAGATTTCTCTACTTTTTACGTTTGCTGGTTATTTTTTTTCCGAATGTTTTAAAAAATTAGACCTTCTAGAAAATTGTCATTTATTCTCAAATATTAAAATGTACATTCATAAAAGAATTTTATTTTCCATGTTTGTTGTATTAACATCATTCGGAATAAATGTTTTTCCTGTAAAATGACAGTTTGCTGTTCTTCATTATTCCAACAAATATCAAAACTGACACACATTATTGAAACCGTGTTTCCATATAAAATGTCGATTTTCTGTCATAATTTGCATATCAATTTACATGTCTTGTCAAGTGAATAGTAGAGTCAAATATCCACACGCGCAAAATACAACACATGATATGTAGTCTGTCTAAACATAACACATTTTGGTTTCGTTTTTTTGTAGACTGTTTAAGTACGTAAGTTAGACATATTGCCGCTTCTGAATGACAATGCTACTAATGACGGCTATATCACATTCAATAAGCTATTTCAATTATCACGAATTATACATTATGTAAACCTTGAAAAGGTTGTCTCGGATTTTATTTATTTTAATATTTTCCTTCCTCGTAGTTCCTGTTCAACCCTACTCATTCGAAAATGCTTAAAAGTATCCACTTCCTGAAAAGGAATATTCGTATATGTTCCTTGTCGAGCTTTGGGCAATCTTTTTTTCCCTCTGTATTCCGCTATAGATCAATAATTTACTTCACTTTCACTAATGATTTCAATTCTTCAAATTATTAAACATCTATGTTAGTCTAAATTAAGCAATCCTTTCCGGCAACTTCTGTGGTAATCTTTTATTGTAAATTCATCTGTTATTTAAGATTTTCACTGATCTCCTCTATTTACATTCAATATCTAGAGAACATAGCTTTTAAGTTTCTGTACAAAGTCTTTGAAAGCAGGATTTTTGAAAGAAAAATTCAACGTGGGATAATTAAATAAAAGTCTTGATCATAGACAGGAAATTGTTAATTTTTTTAATAAACTTTCATAGCACTTGTTACTGATGAAATATTTTATTTAAGATAAAAAAACAAAGTTTATAAAATAATTTAAAAATTATATCTATACTCTGATTTCGAACTTCATATATATAATTTTAAAGATACGAAGTCGTAACTAAGACATATCTAAGTCCTAATTACGAGATACTAAGTCTATTTGTTTATATATATATTTTTTTAATTTATTTTATTGTTATTATAATTATTTATTTATTTATTTATTTATTTTTTTTTTTTTTTTTTTTTTTTTTTTTTTTTTTTTTTTTTTTTGCACCTCTATGACACGTGCCGGACAGTTTGCTACGTTATGGTAAAAGGCTAATACAACAAAAATATATTGAGGAAACCACGTGGGTGTTTTTTCCATTGCTGGTTACTAAGACCTACATTATATTTATCGAAAAAAATACATCTTGTCATCTCAAAAAATGTAATGATAAAGCCAATAATTAAGACATCAAACAAGAAAAACAAAAAAATAAGATTTTATTTTCAGGCCGATAAACCATTAGATAAGAGTGGGAACTCTTGATTCAAGGGTATATTTTTATAAAGATATAAGCTCGGCAATAAAGTCAAATTTTTTGAGAAATCAAAGTATTTTTGTCTTTTTATGTCAACTAATCTGTTATTGGATGTCAGTTCTTTTTTTTTTTTTAAATCTTTTGAAATTTTGATTATAACCTCTTGGTGTTTATGCACGGCCAAAATCCTCTGAGTCGGACATTACTTTAGTTTCTAAAGCACATTTCAGGCTTACATTTATGAATGTAACCATAACTTTTACAATAAACAAAAAGTTTATAGCCCATACTTCCGGTTTTTTAGAAGTGCATTCTTTTTCAATTCAAGGATTTGGTTTGAAATGATTTAAAATGAAATTGTGAACTAAATGTTTATCGCAATCATAATTCGTCTAATGAGTGATACAGATCACTATGATTACTCAGTTGGTAGAGTGCTCGCTTCTTATGCGGTAGGTCGGGTTTCAAACCCCGGCCAGGTCTGAGCAAAACTTGAAAATAAGTAGTGACTTTTCTTTCGCCAAGCACTCGGCGTTTAGAAATAAAAGTCAAGGGGTCCTTTAGAGGAGACCTGAAAAACCGATGCCCCGTATTACGGCAGTCGTGGCCTGCTAAAGAACTCTCCCTGCATATTCTCCTTAGCGCATTGCAATGGTGAAAATGTCTGCCACATACAGCTGGTGACGTCTCGATATAAGTTAAATATTCTCGATTGTAAAATAAAACCCCATTTAATCAATTATGAGCGATATGAATCCTGTCTTGCTTGAGATATCTTAATATGTATTTATCTAAAATCCGAAAAAAATGCTTATCCACTCGGTATAAATTTCCCGATTTTTATCTTGAATTATGAGTTATAATTGATTTGTGAAATTGTAAACTTACGCATTCAAGTTTGCGTCATTCTCAATAAGCCTACACAGTAAATATTATTCCATGGATCTAATATCTGTGTGAACTAATCTGCTTTAGTATGTAAGTGCAAGTTAATAGAAGATTCATTATCATATGTTATGTTGAAATAAACTTAAAATTGTATGAACGACAATCCTGCTTTACGTCGGCTTAAAACCATAAAATTACTTTTGAAAACAACAAAAAAATATAAAAAATAAAAAAAAAGTTCAAACTGATTTATTTCGTCAAACTTTCTTATATAGATTTGTAGATTTGTTTCGTAACGAGTTGACAATATCTCATAATTTTGAAGGAATATGAGAATACATTGATTACAATTACATTGATGCCATGTAAATTTATTTTGAACAGAAAGTAATGAAACATTCTTAAATAGTACACACACACACATACACACACACACACACACACACACACACACACACATATATATATATATATTAATGTCCAATTAATTTTGGACTTAAAGATAAATAAAGTATTCTTCTTTTGAAAGACGTTTTGAAATGTGTAATGTTATCTTCAAATACTTTGTAAAAAGGGAATACTATTATATATATATATATATATATATATATATATATATATATATATATATATATATATATATATATATATATATATATAATACTTATGTCCACAGGTATCCAAGTGAGCTCTGAGGAATATTTTACGATTTTACGTGTATTTTTTTCTCCTATCTGTTGCCTGTGGATTTTGACTCTCTCACAAAGTGAGTTACTCGTTTATCTTATATAATGCTCTTTACAGCCCGAGGGTTTTAGTTTTACAATTGAAGTCCCAATTTGGCCGCGCTGTTTTACCATTTTATAATTTAATAGATTCTCCGGTTTTCAACACATCACATGTACAACATCTACTATCTTCGCAAGATTTAACCTCAAACTTGTGAAGGCTGTTATCACGAGATTCATACTTTGCCCTTGTCAGTGATTGTTTTGAGATTTTTTGGTTGTCGCTTGCTTCGATTAATTGTGTGGCTACTCATTACTAATTTAATTTTTGTACTTCTATTAAGGATCGGAAGGTTGGTCAGAATTACATCCATTATTTCCGGGTTTCTTAGATTAAGAGTTGATACAAACGGTGGGGTTTTTTTTCCCGTTATATTGCGCACAACTTTCGTTCTTAGTTCCATAATAATATGTGATGGATGACATGAATGAAAGTTAAAATATTGATGTCTATCTGTTGGTTTACAGTTGTAATTTTGGAATTTTCTTTACCATTACATCCCAAAGTAAATTTAATGGGTTCATGCAGACTATTGAGTATTTCAGAGAATCTGTGTAGGAGTTTTTCTCACGCATTCTTAAATATGTTGCAGAATTGGTGTCACACCCAAAGAAATATAAATCAGAAGAGGAAAATTTTCATTTTATTATTAAAAGAATATATTTTCTGATAAGAGTTATACTTTTGTTAAATTATTGCAGCAAATAACACATATGTAACGATTACAGTGTATATAGATTCCTAACCAAAGAGTAAAATTTGTCACTCCCCGGAAATACCTATGTCACAACGAGAGTAAAAGATTTTACTATTTATTGTAATTTCAAGAATTTTAAAGCTATACACCGAAAAATAGGTTAATGTGTTCAAACCATTATAAGATACGATTAAAAATTAATTTATATAAGTTTGAAATAAATTAAAAAATATAAATGGATTCCTTTTTTCCTTTTTTTAAAAAATTGAATGTCACAAAATATTTGTAATTTACGTTAAAAGGCATATTTTATAGAATAAAAATGTCTTCAGAGCTATTTTTCAGTTAAATCTTGTAAACAAGTATTTACAAGTAACGTAGTTATTGAAATATATGTGCAAAGTTTTGCCAATACCCTCTGAAAAAATCTATCAAACCCATTAATACTAGACTCGACAACGAACCTTTTAAGAAAAGTAACTAGACGTGACGCTCTAGTGATGTAAAAAGATAATACATTTGTGTTCACTTACTGCAAAATGTTAGAGCGTTCTATACCAATAATTCCGACATATGATATCAACGGTAATTGTTATAATTTTGGTCAAGCGTATTCTTAATAAATCAAAAAAAAAAAATTTACGTGACGGTATTTTACGTGACGTTAATTCCATGAAACCCAAAAAAGGAAGGATTTCTACTTGGTACACGAATGCAATCATTATACGGGTCATTATCTTGACGCGCCAAATGGTTGACGACGTATGTTTAACGTATACAAAACGTAAAGTTTCTAAAAAAGGTAAAGGTAATATTATTGGCTGATAACCTGATATAAACATTAACACGATAAAACAAAAGAAAAACAACATGACTGTTTGATTATGTTTATATTATAGCACATACCTGCTTTCCATAATGATGACAAACACTGCAAACACAGAAGTTATGAGCTTCAGATGATGCGTAACGTAAAATACAAAAACTGTCACGTAAAATACAAAAACTGTAACGTAAAATACAAAAACTGTCACGTAAAATACAAAAACTGTCACGTAAAATTCAAAAACTGTAACGTTAAATACAAAAACTGTCACGTAAAATACAAAAACTGTAACGTAAAATACAAAAACTGTCACGTAAAATACAAAAACTGTCACGTAAAATTCAAAAACTGTAACGTTAAATACAAAAACTGTCACGTAAAATACAAAAACTGTCACGATAAATACAAGCTCAGATAGAGTAAAAAACTAAGCAGTTGTTTACTAGTGATGTTTTATTTTGTTATTAAATATGCATATATGAACGACATAAGTACCGGTAATAGAATAAAAGTTCGTTTGAAAGAATATATAAGATAAATAATTATATAGCAATTACAAATATGCATACATTTTTATGTTTCGAATTTTAGATAAACACCATGCGATACCTCTATTAATGAACGAAAATCCTGTAGTCCTGATAATTAAACTAACAAATTTAATGGAATATATCTAATTTATTATATTGAATAAAAAAACAAAATGTATTTGAACTGTTTAACCCTCTTGCTGCCAATCGGACATATATGTCCTCCACCGACAGCCTGCCAAATGGACATATATGTCCTTTCAGTAACAAAAAATTTCTCGGTTCAAATCCAATTAAATATTTTTAAATCTGAAAATAAAATATCTAAATAAATGTAAAGGTTTATTTTTGAAATTTCAAGTTGACATTTACACGTGACGTCATTTCGTTACAGTGACGTCATTGCGTAATAAATGACGTCACTTTAACAAGTGAAATTACAAACAAACTTCATATAAGGCTTCCAAATGGAGTTGCTGCAGGGTGACGATGTTTTGTATGATTCAGATATAAGTGTTGGATACTCCTCACAAGTAGATTCAGAGATTGATATAGAAGGTATTGTAAATAATTTTAATCAACCGCTAAACAACAGACCATGGATTAATGTTGATGCAAATGGATATGTGCGTCCACATCAAATTCAGCCCTTTACAGAGCCTACAGGTATGGCTAGAAGACTGCCCATTGATGCAACTCCATTGGATTATTTTGAGCTATTAATCACCAATCCACAAACGGAACAAACACTTATTTCTCTACTTGTAGAGGAAACAAACAGGTATGCCAACAATTTGTTAAGGCAGCAGCAAGCACATCAACCCAATTCAAGAATAAGTAATTGGACAAGGACAAACGAGGATGAGATGAAAGCTTTTTTAGGACTTTTGCTCGCTACTGGCATTGTTAAGAAACCAACATTGGAATCGTACTGGAATGAGAGTAACAAGACCTGGTTAATAAACACCCCTGGATTTACTAATGTAATGAGGCGAAATAGATTTCAAAATATCTTACAATGTTTACATTGCAATAATAATGAAAATGCAGTACCTCGTGGACAAGAAGGTTATGATAACATACATAAAATAAGACCAGTCTTAAACCTCCTAAACGAAACATTTAGTCACCATTACAGATTAGGGAGGGATGTTACTGTTGATGAGAGTTTAGTAGGATTTAAAGGGAGAAACCACTTAGTCCAGTATATGCCCGCTAAGAAATCCCATAGATGGGGTCCAAAATTTTTCTTGCTTGCAGAGTCTGATACAGGTTATGTACACCAACTTAGATTATATGCAGACCTGTACATGAAATTATTTGATTTATCATGATTTTAAATATACAAGATCAATGTGAAAATGCCAACTACTTCATAAACTTTTCATATGTTGGCTAATTATAATCGTACTGTTACAGAAACTGTTTACATTTTGTAATTGTATTTATACCAGGGTTGTTCGATAGGTAATATGCATTGTACCACAGCGCGACAACGCTATGCACGATTTCGTTCATGATAATATGCTTGAATAGGTCTTTTCAACAGTATAAATATGTTTCGTCAGATCCACATAGGTTTAAAATTACATTAGCCATCTTAATAGAGCCAGTCATTGACCCATTGTTGTGAAAACGGTTGTAAAACGGGTTAAGAATATTGAAGAAATTAGAGCTTATATAAAGTTAGCACAAAACTTGTTTTGCCACATCCACCACACTCTCCAGATCTAGCCACATGTGACTTTTTCCCATTTCAAAAATCTAATTCTTATCTGGTCGTCGTTACAAGTCCAAACCCTTGACCAGCCACCAGCCAGTGTCTTGGAGGTCTATTTACATCAGAAATTGATTCAAGAATTGAAATCATGTATTTGAAACTGCGGAGAAGGATGTAATTTTCATTTCACTAATTAAGTCGAATGCATTTGAGATGTCAGACAATACACATTACATACCGAACAACCCTCGTAAAATCGTATTGTTACAGTTTACAGTAAATAATCGTACTGTAACAGTAAATGTTTAGTATTTAAATGTCAAATTAAGTGCATTGTAAAATATAACAGATTGCTCTCTCTCTCTCTCTCTCTCTCTCTCTCTCTCTCTCTCTCTCTCTCTCTCTCTCTCTCTCTTTGAAAATCCGTAATGTTCTTTCGATATTATAATGATTTTGACAATAATTTGTATAGGTAGTCTATTGTTTGCACACATTCTAAAATGTGGATATTTTCGGTGGTGTTAAATGGAGTTGCATTACATATAGTGTTTACAACATACAACAGTAGTTCAAACAACCAAAAACGCCTTACATGACGAAGTTATCTTATACAAAAATACCCACTAGAAAAATATAGATTTTTTCAATCAAATTGCTTACAATTAGCCTAAATATATACATATATTACTTATATAGAAAATAGTAGAATACTAAAACAATGATTAACATGTTTAAATTTATAATTGACAGGAAAGTCGCAAAATCAGAGAAATCCTCAGGGCGTTACATTTGACATAGTTGTTGATTTACTTCAACCGCACTTCAACAAATACCACCATGTTACGTTAGATAATTTCTTCTGCTCGCCTTCTCTTTGTCACCATCTGTACCAAAATGGGATGTATTGCACTGGAACAGTCAGGGTATTCAGAAAAGGGATGCCACCATCTTTTAGAAATATTCAAATAGCAAAAGGCGAGATGACTGTGCGACAACAGGGTCCTTTGATGGCAGTCGCGTATAATGACAGACGACTGGTCAAGTTCCTCTCAACCTTCGCAACCCCAGTGTTAGCGGATTTTTTTAGGTGTTTTCAGTGTTTTTAAACGATGCAAACATTTATAGTTAGTTCAGTGTCAAGATACACATGTTAGAACTATTGCACGTCAGCTTTAAACTACCCTATTTAAAGTATTCGAGTAGATGTTTCACACACACACACACACACACACACACACACACACACACACACACTACTGCTCACTGCTTTTGTCGTTCCTTTCCTGTAGGCTACATTGTATATTATATTGTTTGGTGAATTTTACAAAATTCCCTAAAGCATGGTTTAACCATTTAAGCGGGACTATATTGATAAGAAAAGAGATTTTCATCGATCACTCAGTGGTCTATTTGTAACTTTGTACATGTAATTGGGTTCGAATACCATAACTTAATTTACCTTAAATTAAAAATGTTAAGATTAGGGTGAACTTTCAAGATTGATCAATGATCA